>SJYT01048722.1:36773-70620 GCA_006410635.1 Cephalophus harveyi | reverse complement strand
TATGTAAGAATGTAACTTTATTTAGTGCTTTCTGAGAGTGGCACCAGACTTTGGGAACTTTTTGCCATAAAGGTGGTGTCCTGTCTCTTATACACATCTAGATGTGTATAAGAGACAGTAATTGGCTCTCTGGCTAGAAGACATGTAAATCACCTAAGACTTGTGTATACAATTAGGTAGGCAGAGAAAAAAAGCCTGGTTTTGATAAGAGTCAGGGCTGCTGACGCCGCATAATTTTGTATTGCCCATTGATCTCTATGTACAATCAAAGGTATATAAGGAGACTCTAGACAATAGAGGAGGGATCAGTAGCTGGACTGGTTTCCCCCCGTGTCTCCTCTTTCTACTTTAATTTCAGGCTGAATTCCCATCTGGAGCGGGCGGCTCATCATGTCTACTTACTTGCCCTGGCTTTCAAGGACTGTGAGAGAAAGTGTCCAAGGTGGGGCACTTTCCAAAATTCAAACGGACGCCGGTGGCCTCACGTAGATGATTAGTTCAGCTCGTAAACCAAGTTATTCAGCCTCTTTTCTCCACTTAATTTTCCTACTAAACTATCTCTTTCTAATCTAATCTAATATTAATAAATAAGTTTTCCTCGCCGACGCCGTCCCCGCTTCGAATTCCCTGGACCCCCCGGGGCTGGACCCCGGCAGAAAATATATTTAATGAGCCAAACATTTGTTTAGGAGAGTTCTGAGGGAGAAAAACACACCAAAATAAAAAGTTAAATAGAGGAAATGAAAGCAGCACAGAGAGATCAAGTACCAACTTGGGTTCAAGGTAAAGGCTGAGTATTTGTCCCTTTCAAATGTTTCAAACAAAATGATAAACCATGCATTGCATGGTGTTAGGGAGCAAGAGACTGCCATGAAATGCAGTAGTTCAAAGCTATGGAACGTAGAAAGCAACCTGGAGGGAAAGTCTTTAAAAAGCTTTTCTGGAAGATCTATTCTTTCAAATTCACAAGAAAGCAGTAAAGAAATGCACTAACAAACCAAATAAAAAACCCAGTACAGACAAATAAAAACATCACCCTATATTATATTGTGACATCCTTTGGCAAATATTTATAAAGCCTCAGAAATAAATCTCAAATTATTTCACATGTTATTATAATTCAGAGGATGAGATGGTTAGATAGCATCACTGACTCAGTGGACATGAAACGAAGCAAACTCTAGGAGATAGTAGAGGACGGAGGAGCCTGGCATGCTGCAGTCCATGGGGCTGCAGACATGACTTAGCGACTGAACAACAGTTATAATTCTAGGTCAGAACAAACATCTTCACATGTATTAAACAAAAAGCATGGGATGTCATCTGGTTGGATGACATTTCATAAATGGCACCAACTCTTGATTATCCATGTATTTATCCAAGGTTTAAGAGGCAAACAATAAAAAAGAAAAGGAATGAAACAATCTTCAGCACCCTTAGTCACTATATGGATAACATAGGTAATCAAACTATATAGTGTTCAAAGCGTGAGGATGTTAATTACTGCCCACACAGCATGGGGCTGCCAGGGAGCACAAGGGACCCAGGAGGCACAGGGCCTTCCTCCCAGCAGTGTCCTTCTGGCGTCTTCTACCAACAGTGGTTAACAACATCATGCAAGTGAGCTAGTGAAAAAGTATTTCAGGGGTCCAGGTCCATTTTTGCAGATCAGGCAGTAAAGTGTGAGGTTGTGACTGACAAGCAGCAAACTGATAACTGGCATAAGGAGGGGGAAAAGCCCACCCTTTTCTCAGAACTTTTATTTTTCCTTCATTCAATCAGGCAATTAACATTCTGCAATTCTGTCCCTGTTTGCATGGCCTTAAACTTACCTATATTCTCTCGTCCTCAGTTGCTCACTTCTAAAATATATATATATCTATATATATATATATCATTTTGCTATCTATAATATAGCACTGCGAGGATTAAGCTAAGCTAGCATAGGTGAAACACAAATCCAGCACCCAGCCCACAGTACCTGACAGGGCTTTAGTTATCCACACCTGGCACTCTGACACATGGAGAACCTGAGCCCTAATCTGCTGAGTACTCCAGGCTCCAAAGATCAGGAGATCTGTTCAGAAAACAAATATAGCTAAAAAGGGAGACAAGAAAAACCCGACATTTCTATTCTTCACTTTTCAAGTTATTCCTCCAACAAAACTTTAAGTAACAGTCATAGAAGGGCAGAAGGTAAGAAGTTCTATGATTTGTTGATTGTATTAAAACTGTTTCCCCACCTAGATGAAAATTACTTTGGGGGAAAAAAGTGTGGTTCTCCCTAGAGGATCTCCTGGTTAGATTAGACCCATGTAATTAATAGTAAGCTTAAATTCCATGTCGTGAAAAAAAGGACTTTTTTGGAGTATGAGGGAAGGAAAAAAAGAACAGTAGGTCAAGAACTACCATCACCCTGCCCCACTCCGTCCCTTTCTCACATAAACGTGGTCACCAAATCCCACCGATTCTACTCCACAGATTTCTCCTAAATGAATATGTCCCCTCCTGCTTGGAACCACTGTCGCTGCCTCCTGGCCTTCAGAGGGGGTCATGCGGGTTATTAAAATGCAGGGAGATGTAAGATCCTCCCTGCCATCAGAGCTTCTCGGCTTAAAAACAAACTTGTATAATGTTATTTAATCACCTCCGTGACACCACCACCGTCCTATAGGAGACCATTCTACCTGCCTCTGAATTTCGGTCTGCCTCAGTGGCTCAAGGAACCCCAAAGTGCCAGGCTTACACAACAGCTGTGAAGGAGAGAGAGAGGGCCCAACCGTGGTGAGTGGCTGTAAGTAATATTGCCACACAACACAGTGCAGATAATGAAACATACAGGTTTAGGTCAGCACTCTCCACAATGATTTCGTGTTATGAAAAACAGCCAAATGCTTTCAATTATGATTCCTAACCATACGCCCATTCACTTGGTGAACATATATTTATCGAATACTTTCTTTATGCTGGGTGCAAATTTACTGTTATCATAAATCATCACATGAAGCAGGACAGTAGTGGGCTCAGTGTAGAAAATCTCTGAGATTAGGATAGATTTTAAAATATTGGGAGAAAAAGTCAAAGCTGACAGCATACCAAGAATTGATTTCTCTTCTATAATACCAGGAATTACACTTCTGTATAATCAGTGTCTAGTATTTTTAGTTGCAGGGGGATGTTCTTTTCAGAGGTCTCTGCTTTTCCCTAGTTGGGGCCAAAATGACAAACTGCAGGGATTCTGAGAAGCTAGCCCTTGTGATAAGTAGGCTCATCCGGACATTTATTTATGAGACCCTAATGAACTCCCCAGAATGTTCCTACCCTGGTTCCCTATCTCCAGGCCCTCCCCGCTCCTGCTCTTCTTCTTACTCAAGTTACTATAGTCCTAGGTTCCTCATCCTTCCTACCCTCTAGGAGAGGGCACTGGCAAGTGCAAACATATCCTTTAAAAAAAAGAAGGAAAGAAAGAAAAGTTTTCTGAGAAATACATCTTCCAGAGAATGTAAGTTGTGAACCAATCTGTTAAAAACCTAAACATACACCCACCATGTGCCAGGGGCCCGAAATATCTAGATGCTTGCAACACAGTCCCTGCCACCAAGGACTTCCGGTTCCTCTCCAGAGAGAAACACAGAAAGCAATCCGGTAAGTGCCGTGCAGAAAACCGCATCACTGTGCATGCCTGCCGGGGGCCACCTTAGGAGGTCACCTTATAGATAACAGCTGTCTCTAGCAACAGATACCAGTTGTGTTGGCCCTGGGCTAACAGATCCATCCCTTCTGGTCCCCAACTCTGCAGAGTCACAGGGAATCAACCTGCTGGATTCAACCAACAGGAGGCAGAGGCAAAAGACTGGAGAGCAGAGCAGATGGCAAAGTGGAACACTTCTCACCTTTCTATCTGCTAATATCTGCTGATATCTTGGGTTCTGCTCTGGGGCTTTGGATCTTATCTGCCCCTGAGCTTCAGTAACAGCCTCCACCACTAGTCCCTCCAGCCTGAGGATAGTCGTGACTTCTGGCTGGGGCTAATCTCTAGGTTTCTTCCTTGGGCTTCTGCTGTACCATGACCTACGGAGGAACTTCACTAAATACCCTCAACTGTAAACAAAGTGGCTTCTGTTTTCCTACTTAGTCCTTGAGGAACCAGTTACATTATAAGGTGCTGATAATTCACCTTGACTCAAAAGCAGTCATGCTCTGCTGGAATTCAAAATTGAAACTGGAGGAAAACTATGATTTTCGATAATATATCTTCATTTGGCCTAAAAGACTCAACTGCTAGATCCTAGAAATGTTTTGGTTTATATAGGAATTCCTTGGAGATGGAGCCAGTACATAAGAAAACGGATCCAATCCTTTCTTATGGCTGAATCATCTTCCTGGGGTGAATTGATGAAAATGTTCTGTATCTGCTCCACCCCACGATGGCAGCCACCAGGCAGGAAGCTCCTGAGTACTTGGATGTGGTTAGCATGACTAAGAACAGAATGTTTCATTTAATTGTATTTAAATATCCACACGTGGCCAGGGGCTACAGTGTTGGCCAGCAGAGGTCTAGCATACAGTCATCTCTGGTGGGGAAGGACTCCTGCTGTGGGTGCTTTTGTGGACTTTGGTGGGGAACAGGTGGCCCAGAGAGAATACAGTAACTGTAGAACTATCAGCCCTTTTGTTCATTCTATTCACAGTGTGAAAATCTAGCCACCTCTGGCCTACCTTATCCCCAACCACAGAAGCACGCAATTTACTCAGAGACCTTGGTGAACAAATTTTTTAGAGAACAAACCTCCTTTAAACACAATGACAGCTTGAAAATGAAGGTCTGGAGGAAATGTGGGTTTTTGAAAAGTAAAGGCTTCACTCCAGTAAGAGGAAGAGTTCTGGAACTGTAAGTAACAGAATTCCTGCTCTGGGTTCCCTATTTTCAACCCAGTGAGAACTACCCCGTGCTTATTCTGCCCCATGCTAATTTCCTATTGTCCCAGCCCGATCCTTGCTCTCTTTCCAAGAGGATTCCTCTAGTCTTCCTGGGACTGTGCGGTAGCCGCATGACATACCTTCATCTATCCTGGCGCTGCTGCAATTGTGAAAGACATTCCCTTTGATATAGACCAGCCATGAGTAACTTCTGGGTTAGAAACATTCCCTTTCACATCTCTGGCCTTTACATGGACATCATCAGCGCAAATGACATCAGGCTCCTGCTTCTCCTGAGAATTCTACTCCTGAAAATAAATGCTAAAGATTTCAGAAGGTGACTCTCCCAGGCTGGTAGACTGGTATTATCCAACCATGCCTCAATAGCACACAATCACTTCCTATCAAAAGTACTTAACTTCAGGGAATCACTTCAGTGTATCTGTTGGAATATAATAATATTAAAAGGATAGTTTTTCGTGAATAGACTTCACAAGTACCACAGCTTTTGGAACCCAAATGCCCCCAAAGAACTGGCCGTATTATCCTGAGAACCAAATAGAAGTATGCTTTATAAATCTACAGGAATCTTAGCCATATTAAATCACACTGCAAAACGCTGCTGTGAAATGCTGGCTATGAACTGCTTTGACTGGGGACTTTTGTAACTGTTTAGTAATTTGTGCCATTTAAATGAGAATTATAGGATATGCTAACTAGCAAAGTAGGAATTAGTTTACATTGTAATTGTAACAATAACAATGTACTCTAGTTAGCTTTATTCATGTTTACGTGACTCACTAACAAGAGACCACCGCATTGCCAGCATGATAAAGCACTGTTAGACTCATTTTTCTTTTCATCATTTTCAAAAAAGCAAAAAAGATACTACCATTAGGATGGGCATCCCTTCTTATGTTGCTGGTCATACAGAAAAGGGTACTCAGGGCAAAGACAAACACTGGAGAATGCAGCTAGTCTCTACAGAGTACCATCATCTTGGAGTGGACTTGCTACGGTTCAAGGCTGACCCCTGAACGTTGCAATTCATAAATGTGGTGATCAGGAGATGGCTCAGGCTAACCACACTCAGGGTGACATTCAAGTAAAAACATCAATTTAATACCATCATGTAGACTAGATGTTGGATGCTGATATGTGCGGATCCTATGTCTCCCAAAAAGCATAATTCACGAGGAACCCAAAGTATAATCAGAAGAATGCCTCATGGGCACAGCAGGGCTTCTGTGGCTTCCTGTGTGGCCTGACACTGCACATGAGTATTCAGGTAGGCTCAGGGGTGTTCAGTGATGAGGGCAAGATTACAGTCCAAGTCAGGTTTGGAACCTAACCAATTGATGTCAACCCACAGATGGCCCCACCATTGGGGTTAGATCCATAGGAGATCCAATGATGCTATATGAGGGGCAGGGGACCTTCTCCAATGGAAAGGCCAACCTGACCTCTCCCAGTTTCACTCCACTGAACTCCCCTTCAAAGGGATCCTTTTTCAGACTAAGATGTCAGTACCTTTGACTAAGTTATAATTTTACCCTAGAAGCCATTTCATCTCTTTACTTACTTCACCTATCTTTCCTGTGATCCATTCATTATAGAGCTATTTTAGTTTCTTCTGGGGTCTCATCTTTTAATTCAGGTCAGAAAGCAGAGCGGATCTCCCTGCTGGCCCTCATGTATGGTATGCACACCACACTTAGGGTGGAAGCCAATGATTCCACAGGGAGATGAAGGTTTTAGGAATTTCAGGAAAGGGGGATGGACTGCTTTAAAAAAAGAAAAACTCCACTCACAACTTATATTGAAAGACATACACTTTTTCAAAATCATTAAACGCGAAAAATACAAACTAACAGACCTTAGACATGGAGGGTGAGCTATCCTGTTGCACTCTACTTTGACATTTTAAATCTCTTTGCTCCTTTTATGTCTAAAATTTGTGGGGGTCTTTTGGTGAGATTCTAGTTTCAAGGCTCAAAGAAATCTATCTTTAGATCTGTCGACTCAGCACAAGGTTAAAAGTTGGATTTTGGAACCCACTACTGCACAGTGTCACTAAACTGATGCCCAGGGGCCTTTGCAAACCCATATTCAGCTTGCCAACACTTTCAACAAACTTTCAGCAGCTTATGGAATTTTCTGGTCTCACCCACATGGGAGAAATCAAAATGATATATACAAGGATGTACCTACAAAGTAGAGCAATCATCTAAGCTGTCTCAGTAATTGTGGTCACTGGTACTATCTAAAATTGTGATGCCTCTGTTAACCTCATTTAGTTTATTATTAACCTGACTTGCCATTTGGCTTGAATATCAAATTCGTGCCTTCTGACCCCACAGTGGTATGCAATTTTGTGTAACCAGTTCAAGATTCTCCATTAGAATCACTGAGCTTTCACCAAGACTGTTTACCAAGCAGTTCAAGAGCAGCTGGAGACCACGAGGGTCTGGACACCACCTTCTATTTCTGTACCATCCACGCTTGCAGGTTAGCTTAATGAAAGCCTCCAAGCACTAACAGGGTTTAGTCTGTGTTATAAATTTCTCCTAAGTGTAAGTTGGTCCTGAAGTCATTCCCTTCCTCATGCCACTGAGGCTGTGGCTCAGCACTTCACCTCGGGGCTGCCATTGCTTTCATGGTGTAAGCCAGCCACGAGCTCTCCCCGCCGCTCCAAGGAGGAACGTTTCCTGGTGCCCACAGAGAGGCCAGCTGTCGGGGGACTAACACCTCCTCCATCTAAGGGCTCAGCTCATGTGTTTATGTGAGTTTTAAACAATTCAGTTCCAATGCAGTGAGGGCTGTGAGAACAAAATTAGGAAGTAACCTCTCTTTAAAAAATCACTAACTTCCACTCTCCAACCTGAGTAAGAGCCTCTTTCTAACTCAGGGAACCTTTCATGACTACCTCCTTGAAAGATGAACATTGCTACAAAGCATTCTGCTTTTACAAGGTAGACAGCAGGTGGGTTATATACACTTGGGGATCTTTCAATCCAAACCTTATCTCTCTCTTTCTCTCTCTCTCTCACACACACACACGCACACACAGTGAAACTCGTAAGTCAAAGACATTAACTTTCAACTGATTTTAGGAATATGCTAAAGAAACCTGCCCCAAATCAGACAGCTAGTTAAACTGGAAGGGGTGAGTCTCAGGCACAGACTTATCAGATTCTCAAACCACCATAATCTCTCTCTCCCTGGAATGGAACAAGTGATACTTTATTGTGTCACTGCTGAAAAAATGTATATGCTGTACACATCTGCAGATTTCAGAATACATTAACTCTCAAAGGCCCTTTCATAAACATACTCTTCAAGCTACTTTGTGATGTTGCTAAAGCCAATATCAGTACTCAGATTTCACAAAGAGAAACACATATATTGAAGAGGTAAGCCGGGGTCTCTCAAATGTTGGCACTTTCGACATATGAAAAGGATAACTGCCAGTTTGGGGCCGTCCTGTGCGTTGCAGGATGTCAGCAGCATCCCTGGTCTCTACCTGCTAAATACCAGCAGCATTCTTCCCACCCTAGCTGTGTCCATCAAAACTATGATCAAACGTCTCCTGAGGGGTAACTCACACGCCATGGAAAGCCACTGTGTTATTTTAATGGCCTGGCTGAAGATTGCACTGATAACCAGAAAAGAATCCCATTAAATCCTAGTTTAATGGAGACCTCTTTTATACCAAGCTACAATTCCTTAAGAGAAAGCACTTAGACTGGATGAAGTATCTTAGAATTCAGAAGTGATCACCTCTCAGTATATGATTACTGTCTCTAAGCTGTTACCCTATGGTACACATCCTTAGCATCTTTAACCACTGTTCATAGAGTTTCTAGAGCCTCTCCAAAACCCTGATTACTCCATTCTGGTCACATACTTAAACATAAACCCAGAAACAGGCACAACATTGCCACAGGAGAAAAAGCAGTAGCAACAAAAAAGACTAAAGCACGGCACACCCAATTTATGGTCAGGCTCCGTTTTTAAGCAGTTTGGCTGAATGATTTGATCCTTACCATCTTCAACAGCCATGTGAAGGAAGCAGTATCACCTGATTTTATGAATGAAGAGACTGAGGCAAAGAGCACTCAAATAACTTGCCCAAGATCAGGCTCCAAAACCCCTGTTCTGAACCAGTATCTACAGGACTTCAAACAACCGTGGGGTTACCACCTCCTGGGTTCCAAATTCTCCGTCTCCACTAGTGAGTTTTGTTGTCCAGTTGCAGCAAATGCCCTCAGCAAGGCATACTGTGGGCGCCTTATCCAAGTCTGAGGTGACTCTACTGATAATCCCTCTTTGGGTATGACAAGACACAAACCCACTTACTGACACTGCTGTCCACCCATATGTGTCCATCTTGACTAAAGAACACACAGCACGCTGTTAAATGTTTTGCCAGAGCAGACATGCCACATCCATAGCATGGCATGTCCACGTCCTTGTATACTTTTTAAGTAACAGGTGGAGCAGGTGCTAAAGAATCTGCCTGCCAATGATGGAGGCACAAGAGATGCAGATTCCACCCCTAGGTCAGAAGATTCCCTGGAGAAGGGAATGGCAACCCACTCCAGTATTCTTGCCTGGAGAATCCCTGGACAGAGGAGCCTTGTCGGCTACAGTCCATGGGGTCACAAAGAGCTGGACAGGACTTAATGCAGAGCACGCACAAGATCCAAGAAACTGAAAAGGGAATGAGGTCTGTTGGAGATGAGTGATGCTACATACTGATCACTGCCACTTTTTTAAAAAGTGATCCCAATTCATCTTTTCAAAAATGTGATTTACTATTCTGCTAAATAGCAACATACACTCTGCAGCTGAAGTTTCCAGAATTTACCATCTCCCCAGTTGTGAAAATCAAAGTGGACTGGCACACTTCCTCCTTCCCACAATTTTCTCAAGATCACCCCCAGATGGTTTTATCAGCACATGGGCATGTCCTTTCAACACCCTCAAGAATTCCATTCACTTAAAGCAGCTGGGGCTTCAGAGAGGTTTAAGGAGGAAGCCAAGGCATCCTTGTTTTGCCTGGGAAGGTGGGTGGGTATTCAGTGTCAAATAGATGCCAAGAACGATGAGGTGGCATGTGAGCCATATTCCATCCTGGAACAGACAATGTAGTTCTTTGTCTTCCAAGAAAGTGGCATTGTTCTGTATTATGTGGCATCCCAACAGAAGATCCTCTGGTGGCTCAATCGGTAAAGAATCTGTCTCAAATGCAGGAGACGTGGGTTCAGTCTCTGGGTTGGGAATATCACTTGAAGAAGGAAAAGGCAACCCACTCTGGAATGCTTGCCTGGGGAATCCTATGGACAGAGGAGCTTGGCAGAGAGGCTCTGTGAGGTTGAAAGTCGGACATGACTTAGCAACTGAACCACCACCAACAGATGATCCAGCAGATGGACTCTCAGAACTGGCCACCCCGGTGAGACGCGCTGAGCCTACCCCATCTTCAACAATAACAGAAATCTTTAGCATTCACAGAGCATGTTTTTCACGACTCTATGGGTCCAAACAAATAGGTTAGCACTAAATGCTAAATGCTAGTAGAAACTTTAAAACTACTAAATGCTAGTAGAAACTTTCTCATAGCATATAAAACACTGCAGGAGCGCACTTAGACACTCACCCACTGGATGACCATAAACTCAGGTGCTTGGTATTAAAATCAGAGCATGGCCGAGCCATACTTGGTGACAAACCGAAGAATCTACACACACTCAACCAGCAGGGCTTCGAGAAACAAGGAAGAGAAAGTTCCCCCAAACCAGCAACCATGAGGCAGCCTCGGGATCAGCAGGGCTTGTGAAGAAGAGAGTTTGCTTAGTAAATACTTGTAAACAGCAAGCTTCCTAAGTAAATGCATTATTCCTTGAACCTTGATATTCTTGCACTGGGGCAATGAGGAGCTTAAAACCCCTTCGAAAATCTGCTTTGAACCCAGAACCTCCTCTGGATTACTTCACACAGAAAAATCAACACTATATTAGGAGCAATTGGGGCCACACGGGGAACAATGACAAACTCTAAATGTTACTTGTAAACTAAATTAACCAGCTGCAAAATTTGGAGATGAGGTAACCTTCTTCATCTAGAAAGCAGAGCTGATAATACCTCTCTCTCTCAGCATTACTGGGAAAAATGAAAATGAGGCCGCAGGTGTGAAGCATCTCACTTAAATGTTCCGGTCTGTTATAGCTACCAGGTGAAACTGGAAGCAAAATTTAGATTTAATTATCCCTTTAGATTTTAGACGTCCTAGAGTTAATTAAATATTTTCCCATTCTCACCACCTGGGGTGGGGGGTGCTTTTCCAACTACCCCAGTGGACTTATGGTCATTTCTGTCAATATCACTGTCTGTTTTCCAAAAAAAAATGGGATCCCAAGATATCACCTTTCACTCAGAGGCCTTTGATTAGTTAAACTCAAAGCAACTGAATTTAACCATGAGCGTACAGCCCAAAAGAAGTGGAACTAGGAATTCAAAGTGAAACTGATTAAAAATTTTAGCCAACTACTTTAATTATTCCACTTGGAAGTAATTTCTTTCCAGAAGCACTTCCTTTATAGAGTTTTAAAAAAGTCAGCTGCTTAAGCACTTAACTCAATCTCTATGTTGCATTAATTTGTATCTTCAAAAATGAAGAGTAAAGGTACTATTCATACCTTTATAATTCGCAGGTGTAATTTCATAATTCATTTACATTTTCCTGTCATCCTTTATGCTCTTGCGGTATCTTCAACCTGACTTTTCAGTGCAGAGTTTCTGATGGTGACAACAGTCACACTGTGTCCTCAATAAAACAGCAATAATCACAGAAATAATCTGCTTGCTTCTCCTCTACCTCCTCACCCCTCTTAGAAGAAAATATTTGCCTGCACCATACAAATCGCTATGCACGTGCTGATAACTTCTTACATAAAAAGCAGTTTTAAACAAAAGCAGACGTTTCAAGGAGAAGGCAATGGCAAGCCACTCCAGTACTCTTGCCTGGAAAATCCCATGGATGGAGGAGCCTGGTAGGCTGCAGTCCATGGGGTCGCTGGAAGTCGGATGCGACTGGGCGACTTCACTTCACTTTTCGCTTTCACACAATGGAGAAGGAGGTGGCAACCCACTCCAGTGTTCTTGCCTGGAGAATCCCAGGGACGGGGGAGCCTGTTGGGCTCCTGTCTATGGGGTCGCACAGAGTCGGACACGACTGAAGCGACTTAGCAGCAGCAGCAGCAGACGTTTCAAAGAGGCTCACTCTTTCTACATAAATTGAAAAGTGATCAATTCAACAGAGTCAACAGACCTTAGCTCTGCTGGCTCCCGTTACAACTTAACATCTACACATATCATACACAAACAGGTGGGGCAGCGGGGGAAAGCAAGCACCATGCCTTCTTCTCAGTGTTCTCATTTCCCCAAATTCCACAAGAGTAGTTACCTGGCCACAATAAACAGAAAGCACGGCTGTGGAGTAAACACGCTCATTCCAAAATACCCGGAGCACGTGCTTTCTTCTGGCACTGCGCGCTGAGCTCACTCACCAGCTGCTCCCAATCAGGCAGAGGAGCTGGCTGAAGAACCTTTCTGTACCACGACTGGAGTTTGAGAAAGTGAGTACTTCCCCCAAACGGAGCAACCAAGCTGTTAATACAACCCCACTCCCTCAAAACCCTCCATTAGGAAAGCCTGATAACCCCAAACGGAAACCACCCCCTGGCCCCTTGACTCTCAAACGTACCCCAACACAGCATCTGTTGATACAGCCTACCTACCTCTACTGAGACCCCACTTTCTAAAATCAACTACCGTGTTAGAGTTCTCAGGTATCAATAGCAATTCCCTGTTTGATCATCAAAGCGCATCCAGTAAAAACTAAGAGTCCTTAGGAGAGGGAATAGCAAAGCCTGCGATACCAAGTATTTTCTGCAAGGCAGGGAAGGCTGTTTCTCCCAGCTTTTAACCAGGTCTCACTGTCTGAGAGTGTTACCACGCGGCCCCCAGAGAGCCTATTAATGAAGCCAAGCATCCCAGAATGAGCAGTACTTACGGTCTCTCCCCCTGGAGGCCAAGTCTCCAGAAACTTCCTGGGGCGCCAAGTCTGCGCGCGGGTACGGCGCGCTCAGGCTGCGCGCTGCCCGCCTGGACTCCGGTGGAGAGGCGAAGGCGGCCGGGGCGCACCGACCCCCGGCCCCGGCTCCCGGGCGCGCCCGCGCCTCCGCCGGCCCGGACCGCCTTCCCCGCGGCCTGCGGGGCGGGCGTGCGAGGACCGCGGCGCTACGCAGCCGGCGCCTGGCCGGCGGGCGGACAGACGTGCGGCGGGAGGACTCTCTCCGGGGGCCAGCTGTGAGCAGGCGCTCCGGCTCTAACCCCAGAGGCTCCGGCAGGGAACATGCGGGTGTGGCCGGGCAGCAGAGGTTTCGGTTTTTTTTTTTTTTTGGAATTCAGGGTGTGGCCCTCTAACACAGCAAAAAAGAAATGAGTCAGCCCGTGCGATCCTAACCAATAAGCGTGTTCACAGTCCGTTAAGGCGGAACTTGCCTTTCTTGATTTATGTCAGGTTTAGGAGCCTTTTACAGACCCTTTTTTTTTTGGAAATCTTAAGCCTTTCACAACGTCAAGAAAAACAAGGATAAATTCTGTTATGATAACTAACTTGATCAGCGGACATATGTTAATTTCTGTTACTTAGTAAAAGTTAATTGAGTTAGGCAGCGATCCTGGATGTAATGAGCTTGGAATCTGGCGTCAGAGCAGATTGGGATCTAACCTCCAAGACTGAGATCTAACCTCTGACACTGTTTGGTCTTGCGGGGTTAATTATCAGCAATGAGAGATAAAATCCAGCACTTTGCTGGACCGATTATATATAATAATACAGGCAGAGTATTTGACACAGTGACACGTAGAGTAGGCAGTCAGACAATGTTGTCTGTCCCTCTGAGTTGGGACTCAAAGTCTCCAAACTTGTGGACAAACTGGCCCGTAATTTTTCTGTTTAAATTCTGGTTAAGTTAAAATATCCAAAAAATTTTTGAACACAAATAGTTCTTTGGTATTTGCATGGTGTGAGTGTTCCTTATTTGCTACTGCTAAGTCACTTCAGTCGTGTCCGACTCTGTGCGACCCCATAGACAGCAGACCACCAGGCTCCCCCGTCCCTGGGATTCTCCAGGCAAGAACACTGGAGTGGGTTGCCATTTCCTTCTCCAATGCAGGAAAGTGAAAAGGGAAAGTGAAGTCGCTCAGTCGCGTCCGACTCTTCGCAACCCCATGGACTGCAGCCTACCAGGCTCCTCCGTCCATGGGATTTTCCAGGCAAGAGTACTGGAGTGGGGTGCCATTGCCTAACTCAAGGAGCTTTTGGTTTAGAATTCTTGAATTTGGTGTTCTTGTTTTACCAGAGAAATTTAATTAGTAGCAAGAAAGAAAAAAAAAAAAAAAGCTTAGAATTGGAATGATTCCACTTATGCCACAGTTAAACCAACTTTTAAAAAGTAAGCGTGATTTTGGAAATAGTCATTCTATCTGGGTCACTGTACCCTAAACACCATTTTGGAATAGAAAGATTGAAAAGAGAAACTTTAAGTAGTTTGGAATTGGCAAATTACAGGAGCCCACAGAACTGCTAGGTCCTGAGCACCAGTTGATTACTAGTGGGGGCAGAGTTTTTACAAAGGAATAATTTTTTTTTATTTTTTAAGTTACCAATTAAACCGTCTTGGCTTTGGAGAAGATTTCCTAAATTTAACTTCCTTGTATTTGTTTAAAATCGATCAATCATTCCATAGGCCAGGATTTCTTTAAAATACTCTTTTAAGGCAAAAATAAAATCTCAAAGGAGATCAGGGCTCTTTATAAAATGCTGCTCTTTTCTGTGAACCATCATGGAAGAATAGAACGCTTCACCAGTAGTCCAAAGGTCCTGTCCTCATCCCAGCTCTGCCAGTAAGTGATCAGGTATGTGGTCCTGCGTAAACTGCTTCATCTCTCTCTGCAGATTCCTAAGCATTCTTTCATTTTTAAGAGCAAGTTATGGCCCCAAACAGGGCAGGCACAAGATAAGCCTATGACCTAACATTTAACCTTAGCAACAGGCATAGTCAGTCAGTTCAGTTCAGTTGCTCAGTCATCCGACTCTTTGCGACCCTATGAACTGCAGTCAGGCTTTCCTGTCCATCAACAACTCCTGGAGCTTACTCAAAATCATGTCCATCCAGTCAATGATGCCATCCAACCATCTCATCCTCTGTCGTCCCCTTCTCCTGCCTTCAATCTTTCCCAACATCAGGGTCTTTTCTAAGGAGTCAGTTCTTCGCATCACGGGGCCAAAGTATTGAAGCTTCAGCTTCAACATCAGTCCTTCCAGTGAATATTCAGGACTGATTTCCTTTAGGATTGCCTAGTTTGATCTCCTTGCAGTCCAAGGGACTCACATAAAATGGGCCTATATCCTAGATGATGAAACTGATAAATCTCTCTTGACTCTCATATTCCTTATAAAGCTAATTTTATGGTCTTGGACATTGTAAATTAAATTCTAGAATCATCTGTGCTCCCTCCCTTCCTATTGACAATTCACTACCATCTGGCATGATGACAGCTTCTTAATGTCTTTCATATTTGTACTGGTTTTTCCATTCTGGTTCAAGTGACCCTCATGCCAGGGTCACTAAAGTTGAGTCTCCTAACTGCTGCCCCTGCTGCCAGGTCAATCCTCTCTGCTTCCAGGACATCATTGTCACATGATAACTGTCAGAGTCCAGCATGCCATCATATCATAAACACTTCTCTCTTATCAGTTAAACAAGTAGAGTTTTGTAGTAGAAATCAAGAGGAAAACATGTGTGTTGCAGGCAACTTTCTTCAGTCATTGAAATTAATACTGATTTTTAGGAACATTGATTTTCTGCTTATGAAACCATTACTGTCAATTATACTGACTGAGTGACTTCACTTTCACTTTTCAAACTGATAATATGTTGGCTGTTATATCAAGAACTGTAGCTCTTTTATAGTATATGAAAGACTATATATGTGTGTGTGTATACATATATATAAAACCTATGTGAATATGAGCAACTCAATAAACTTCAAGACCTTGCAGTTTAAAATGTGCAGTTGGAGACTTGCTCGGTGGCCCAGTGGTTAAGACTTCACACTTCCAATGCACAGGGCATGGTTTCAGTCCCTTTTGGGGGAACTAAGATCCCACATGCCATGAAGCATGGCCAAAAAATAAAATAAAAAATAGAATAAAATATGCAACTGTATGCATGTGTGCAGCCACACATGATAAAAGAGGACGGGAAAGGTAACCCACACAGGAAACAGAGACATACTCTAGTTTGTTTCTATTATCTGGGATCCAGTCAAGCTCAAAATGTATAGAGTGGGTGCTCCATTCAAGAAGAAGACAGGTTCATAAATAAGTTCACCTGTGATCATAGCTCAAAGCACCTGAAAGATGTTTTCAATGATCCTTATGCTTTGGAAATAAGGACACAATTACCAACGTTATCAGAATGTTCTCACAAAAGAAAAAGGGTCACCATTGCTAGGATATCTTTGTTGTCCAAAGTTAACATGACAGTCTTTGTTCTTTGCAATCTATGGTTTTAAAAAAGAAACAATTAGCTCCAATCCCAATGCCATGCTGCTGCTGTTTAGTTGCTAAGCTGTGTCCGACTCTTTGCAACCCCATGGACTGCAGCACACCAGGCTTCCCTGTCCTTCCCTATCTCCCAGAGTTTGCTCAAACTCATGTCCATTGAGTCAGTGATGCCATCTAACCGTCTCATCCTCTGCCTCGCCCTTCTCCTCTTACCCTCAATCTTTCCCAGCATCGGGGGCCATGATGTTCACTCATTCAAACGGTGGCTTTCACCTCTTCAGCCCCCATCTTCCACTTAAAAAACCTTTGGCCAAATAATCCCACCAGCCTACTTCTTGTTCCCCTAAAGCAACGAGCACCTTACCACTTCCATACCTGGGCCCACGCCATGGCCTCTTGTCTCTCCTTAAAACTTACCACCTTTCAGATCCTCTCAAACCCCTTCCTTTTCTGGAACCCTATTGACTGGTTCAAATCCCAGGGAACTCTCCTCTCTTCCAAATGCCTACAGATTTATTCTTTAATACCTCCATCTCAAAACTAACTTACAGAGCCCAAGTGTCTTCCTTCTGTTTGAAATCTCTGGCTTTTCTCTTCCAGATGACAAAAGTTCATTGGAGACAGAGACAATGTTTCAGAGGCCTTATCTCCCCAGGATCTAGCAGATTCTGAATAAATAGCTGTTGTTGATATAATGGTGTTTGAGTTATATAACAGCCACAAAGGAGAAAGGAAAACTTTCCTTTGACTGCTGACACATCAAGAATACACAAATATTATAGCTGTTCAGCCCAGTTGGCAATCAGAACCCAAGTGACAGATGTGAGTCTTTGCTCTTTACGACATGTTCCAACAGTAAAGAATGCCACT
Source organism: Cephalophus harveyi (assembly GCA_006410635.1). NCBI lineage: Eukaryota > Metazoa > Chordata > Mammalia > Artiodactyla > Bovidae > Cephalophus > Cephalophus harveyi. Next base: position 53,189 of record SJYT01048722.1, on the reverse strand, counting down.
ACTGAGAAAGCAAATCTGATACTTCCTAAAAGGAAGTACAGCTTACAAAAGAGTGTCAGCACATACCATCTCAGTTCCCCAAATACTAACCCACTCACAAGAACAGAGGGACTAAGTCATTCTATCTTCCCTTTCAAATAAGGAACAGATACATACTTGACAATCTTTCCAAAGACCAATTCCCCCTTAAATAGAAATATCTTACCTGTTTACCTTAAAGTGCTCCTAAGCATAAAATTTCGGAGAAGGCAATGGCACCCCACTCCAGTACTCTTGCCTGGAAAATCCCATGGATGGAGGAGCCTGGTGGGTTGCAGTCCATGGGGTCGCTAAGAGTCAGACATGACTGAGCAACTTCACTTTCCACTTTCATGCATTGGAGAAGGCAATGGCAACCCACTCCAGTGTTCTTGCCTGGAGAATCCCAGGGACAGAGGAGCCTGGTGGGCTGCCGTCTATGGGGTTGCACAGAGTCGAACACGACTGAAGCAACTTAGCAGCAGCAAGCATAAAATTTAGCACATGGCAGTTGTCCGAGGCAACTATAACTGTTCGAACGATCGTAAGTTTCCATTTGCTTATATGGTTTAAAATAAAAAATTATATGACATTTGCATAACAGCAAGCCTCTATTCAAGAGTCATTCTTATCCAAACAGAGTCACTCACTTCTTTTGATTAGTGCTAATACAGTTTTCCATTTATGAGATGGGAATAAACACTACCATTGTTCTAAAAGAGGTGTGATAAATCAGCTGCCCTACTATGCAATTACATTTATTATAACTGCTCATGACAGAGACACACTTCTTAAATATTGCAAATATAAACAACCAAATTAGTTCAGTTCAGTCACTCAGTCATGTCCGACTCTTTGCAACCCCATGAATCGCAGCACGCCAGGCCTCCCTGTCCATCACCAACTCCCGGAGTTCACTCAGACTCACATCCATCGAGTCAGCGATGCCATCCAGCCATCTCATCCTCGGTCGTCCCCTTTTTCTCCTGCCCCCAATCCCTCCCGGCATCAGAGTCTTTTCCAATGAGTCAACTCTTCGCATGAGGTGGCCAAAGTACTGGAGTTTCAGCTTTAGCATCATTCCTTCCAAAGAAATCCCAGGGTTGATCTTCAGTATGGACTGGTTGGCTCTCCTTGCAGTCCAAGGGACTCTCAAGAGTCTTCTCCAACACCACAGTTCAAAAGCATCAATTCTTCGGCGATCAGCCTTCTTCACAGTCCAACTCTCACATCCATACATGACCACAGGAAAAACCATAGNAGGATGGACTGGTGGATCTCCATGCACTCCAAGGGAGTCTCAAAAGTCTTCTCCAACACCACAGTTCAAAAGCATCAATTCTTCAGCACTCAGCTTTCTTTATAATCCAACTCTCACATCCATACATGACTACTAGAAAATCCGTAGCTTTGACTAGATAGACCTTTGTTGGCAAAGTAATGCCTCTGCTTTTTAATATGCTGTCTAAGCTGGTCATAACTTTCCTTCCAAGGAGTAAGGGTCTTAATTCATGGCTGCAGTCACTATCTGCAGTGATTTTGGAGCCCTCAAAAAATAAAGTCAGCCACTGTTTCCACTGTTTCCCCATCTATTTCCCATGAAGTGATGGGACCGGATGCCATGATCTTCGTTTTCTGAATATTGAGCTTTAAGCCAACTTTTTCACTCTCCTCTTTCACTTTCATCAAGAGGCTTTTTAGCTCCTCTTCACTTTCTGCCATAATGGTGGTATCATCTGCATATCTGAGGTTATTTATATTTCTCCCAGCAATCTTGATTCCAGCTTGTACTTCTTCCAGACCAGTGTTTCTCATGAGGTACTCTGCATAGAAGTTAAATAAGCAGGGTGACAATATACAGCCTTGATGTACTCGTTTTCCTATTTGGAACCAGTCTGTTGTTCCATGTCCAATTCTAACTGTTGCTTCCTCACCTGCATACAGGTTTCTCAAGAGGCAGGTCAGGTGGTCTAGTATTCCCATCTCTTGAAGAATTTTCCACAGTTTGTTGTGATGCACACAGTCAAAGGCTTTGGCATAGTCAATAAAGCAGAAATAGATGTTTTTCAGGAACTCTCTTGCTGTTTTCAATGATCCAGCAGATGTTGGCAATTTGATCTCTGGTTCCTCCACCTTTTCTCAATCCAGCTTGAACATCTGGAATTTCATGGTTCATGTATTGCTGAAGCCTGACTTGGAGAATTTTGAGCATTACTTTGCTAGTGTGTGAAATTAACGCAATTGTGTGGTAGTTTGAGCATTCTTTGGCATTGTCTTTCTTTGGGATTTTAATGAAAACTGACCTTTTCTAGTCCTATGGCCACTGTTGCGTTTTCCAAATTTGCTGGCATATTGAGTGCAGCACTTTCAAAACTCTCCCAAAAAACTCCCAAAACTCTCCCAGGACCAGATGGCTTCAAAGAAGAATTCTGTCAAACATTTACAGAAGAGTTAATGCCTATCTTAAAACTCTTTCAAAAAACTGCAGAGGAAGGAACACTTCCAAACTCATTCTAGGAGACCACCATCACCCTGATACCAAAACCAGATAAATCAACACATAAAAAAAGAAAACTAAAGGCCAGTATCACTGATGAACATAGATGCAAGAATCCTCAACAAAATTTTAACAAACAGAATTCAGCAACACATCAAAAAGCTCATACACCATGATCAAGCTGGGTTTATTCCAGGAATGCAAAGATTCTTCAATATATGCAAATCAATCAATATGATACACCATATTAACAAATTGAAAGATAAAAACCATATGATCATCTCAATAGATGAAGAAATAGCATTTGACAAAATTCAGTACCCATTTATGATTAAACTCTTCAAATAATGGGCATAGAAGGAACCTACCTCAACTTAGTAAAGGCCATATATGATAAGCCTGCAGCAAACATTATTCTCAATGGTGAAAAACTGAAAGCATTCCCCCTAAGGTCAGGAACAAGAAAAGGGTGTCCACTTTCACCACTATTATTAATCATAGTTCTGGATGTCCTAGCTACAGAAATCAGAGAAGAAAAAGAAATAAAAGGAATCCAGATTGGAAAAGAAGAAGTAAAGCAAAGCTCTTACTGTTTGCAGATGACATGATACTGTACATAGAAAACCCTAAAGATTGTATCAGAAAATTACTAAAGCTAATCAGTGAATTTAGCAAAGTTGTAGGATACAAAGTTGATACACAGAAATCACTTGCATTTCTATATACTAACAATGAAAAATCAGAAAGAGAAATTAAAGAATCAATCGCATTCACCATTGCAACAAAAATAATTAAATATCTAGGAATAAACTTACCTAAGGAGACAAAAGAACTGTACACAGAAAACTATAAGACACTAATGAATTAAATCAAAGACAACATAAACAGATAGAGAGATGTTCCATGCACCTGAGTAGGAAGAATCATTATTGTGAAAATTACTATACTAATGCAATCAACAGATTCAACGTGACCCCTATCAAATTACCAAAGGCATTTTTCACAGAACTAGAAAAAAAAAAATTTTCACAATTGATATGGAAATACAAAGACTCCGAATAGCCAAAGCATTCCTGAGAAAGAATAATTTAACTGGAGGAATCAACCTTCCTGACTTCAGATTATACTACAAGGCTATAGTCATCAAGACAGTATGGTACTGGCACAAAAACCAAAATACAGACCAATGGAACAAGATAGAAAGCCCAGAAATAAACCCATGTACCTATGGGTACCATACTTTTTACAAAGGAGGCAAGAATATACAATGGGGCAAAGACATCTCCTTCAATAAATGGTGCTGGGAAAACTGGACAACTGCATGTAAAAGAATGAAATTACAACACTTCCTCACACTGTACACAAAAATAAACTCAAAATGGACTAAAGACCTAAATGTAAGACCAGAAACTATAAAACTCTTAGAGGAAAACATAGGCAGAACACTCAATGACATAAATCAAAGCAAGATCCAGTATGACCCACCTCCTAGAGAAACAGAAATAGAAACAAAAGTAAACAAATGGGATCTGATTAAACTTAAGAGTTTTTGCACAGCACAGGAAACTATAAGAAAGGTGAAAAGACAATCCTCAGAATGGGAAAAAATAATAGCAAATGAAACAACTGACAAAGGATTAATTTGCAAAATATACAAGCAGCCCATACAACTCAGTACCAGGAAAACAAACAACCCAAACAAAAAGCGGGGAAAAGACTTAAATAGACACTTCTCCAAAGAAGACTTTTCAAATGAGTCAGTTCTTCACATCAGGTGGCCAAAGTATTGGAGTTTCAACTTCAGCATCAGTCCTTTCAATGAATATTCAGGACTGATTTCCTTTAGGATGGACTGGTTGGATCTCCTTGCAGTCCAAGGGACTCTCAAGAGTCTTCTCCAACACCACAGTTCAAAAGCATCAATTCTTCAGCGCTCAGCTTTCTTCATAGCCCAACTCTCACATCCATACTCGACTACGGGAAAAACCGTAGCTTTGACTAAACAGATCTTTCTTGGCAAAGAAACGTCTATGCTTTTTAATATCCTGTCCAAGTTGGTCATAGGTTTTCTTCCAAGGAGCAAGCATCTTTTAATTTCATAGCTGCAGTCACTATCTGCAGTGATTTTGGAGCCCAGAAAAATAGTCAGGCACTGTTTGCATTGTTTCCCCATCTGTTTGCCATGAAGTGATGGGACTGGATGCCATGATTTTAGTTTTCTGAATGTTGAGTCTTAAGCCAACTTTTTCACTCTCCTCTCTCACTTTCATCAAGAGGCTCTTTAGTTCTTCTTCGATTTCTGCCATAAGTGTGGTGTCACCTGCATATCTGAAGTTATTGATATTTCTCCTGGCAATCTTGATTCCAGCTTGTGCTTCATCCAGCCTGGCATTTCACATGATGTACTCTGCATATAAGTTAAATACACAGAGTGACAATATGCAGCCTTGACATACACCTTTCCTGATGGCACCAGTCTTTTTGTTCTGTGTCCAGTTCTAATTGTTACTTCTTGACCTGCATACAGATTTCTCAGGAGGTAGGTCAGGTGGTCTAGTATTCCCATTTCTTTAAGAATTTTCCACAGTCTGTTTTGATCCACACAGTCAAAGGCTTTGGCATAGTCAGTAAAGCAGAAGTAGATGTTTTCTGGAACTCTTTTGCTTTTTCTTTGATCCAGTGGATGTTGGTGATTTGATCTCCGGTTCCTCTGCCTTTTCTCAATCCATCTTGAACATCTAGAAGTTCATGATTCACATACTGCTGAAGCCCACCTTGGAGAATTTTGAGCATTACTTGCTAACATGTGAGATGAGTGCAATTGTGTAGTAGTTTGAGCATTCTTTGGCATTGCCTTTCTTTGGGATTGCAATGTAAACTAACCTTTTCTAGTCCTGTGGCCACTGATGAGTTTTCCAAATTTGCTGGCATATTGAGTGCAACACTTTCACAACATCATCTTTTAGGATTTGAAATAGCTCAACTGGAATTCCATTGCCTCCACTAGCTTTGTTCATAGTGATGTTTCCTAAGGCTCACATAACTTCACATTATAGGATATCCGGCTCTAGGTGAGTGATCACACCATTGTGGTTATCTGTGTCATGAAAATCTTTTTAGTATAGTTCTTCTGTGTATTCTGGCCACCTCTTCTTAATATCTTCTGCTTCTATTAGCTCCATACCATTTCTGTCCTTATTGTGCCCTTCTTTGCATGAAATGTTCCCTTGAAATGTTCCCTTGGAATATTACTGTCATAAAATTAAATGCATTTGAGTCAGTTCTGATGAGGTGGATGAACATAGAACCTACTATACAGAGTGAAATGAGTCAGAAAGAGAAAGATAAATAACATATTCTAACACATATATATGGAATCTAGAAAAATGGTACTGAAAAATTTATTTACAAGGCAGCAATGTAGAAACAGACATAGAGAATAGTCTTATGGACATGGTGAGAGGGGAGGAGAGGGTGAGATGTATGGAAAGAGTAACATGGAAACTTACATTACCATATGTACAATAGATAGCCAATGGGAATTTGATATATGGCTCATTAAACTCAAACAGAACTCTGTATTAAACTAGAGGGGTGGGATGGGGTGGGAAATGGGAGGGAGGTTTAAAGGGGAGGGGATATATGTATATCTATGGCTGATTCATATTGAGGTTTGACAAAACAACAAAATTCTGTAAAGCAATTATTCTTCAATAAAAAATTAATTTAAAAAAAAAAGAGGTCTATGTTAGAGCCTGAGATGCTACATTTACAACATGGCCCCAGGCAATGCTGATACTAGTGGTCAGTGAACATATTCTGAATAGCAAGGACCTAGACTAGGAGTTAGAAGACATTTCCTGTAAAGGGTCAGATAATAAATGTTTTAGATTTGTTTGGCCATATGGTCTCTGTCACAGCTAGTCAACTCTGCCTTTGCAGTGCAAAAATAGCCATAGATAATAAGTAAATAAATTGGCATGGCTGTGTTCCAATAAAATTTTATTTAGAAAAATGAGTGTGTAGCCAGAGCTGGCTGACAGGTTATAGCTTGCTTATCCCTGGCCTAGACAATGAGGCTACATAGGACACAGATCCTTCCCTTACGAAGTTCAAGTAGAGAATACCTACAAGTATTTAAATTCTAAAGTTTTAGTAAAATAAAATATAGATATTCTAGGTGTCAGACCTCTTAATCTTGTCAGGTAATTAATTTGCTGCTGGTTAACGGCCCACTGGATATGAATTAGCTTGGACTGATCTCTCTCAGATTTCACTAGACTACCAAAAGGATATTGATAATTTTCCACTGTATCTATCCATGATGCAACTAACTAATCAAGCCAATTTCAGGTAAGCATACATTCTTCTTTCTTTCCTTTTGTTTTTAAAGATGATATTCACTTGACTCACTCCTCTCTAGGGAGCAAGTTTATACGGCTGATTAACATTTTGCCTTTTCTACTGGTCCAAGATATGTCCTGACTCGATGGACATGAATTTAAATGAATTGCGGGAGTTGGTGATGGACAAGGAGGCCTGGCGTGCTGTGATTCATGGGGTTGCAAAGAGTCAGACACGACTGAGCAGCTGAACTGAGGATATGTCCAAGAGATGCATTCACACTGTAATTGTCTTGTTTTTCCTTTATTTTCTGTCTTTTGCATTATTTCCAGCCTGCTTTTTCTTCTTCCATTCTTAGTTTTGAAAATCTGCTAAGAGTCAATACCTATACCTCCTTATTTCGTTAGTATGGTTGATCTCCTGAAAACAATCAATTATATAGATGGCCAATTAACCTGGAGAAATAACTGCATAGTATAAACAATGGTTTAATCACTGGAGATGATTCTAGAAATTCAATATTGATCCTTTTTGCATGCATATGTTTCTCTCTCTCTCAAGTTAACAGATAATTATTGAGCATAAACCATGTCTTAAGTCCCACAGGAAAAAAAAAAAAAACGAGGTGAAATACAGGATACTAAGTATCCCAGCATTCTGGGCTCCATCTTTCATTTCCAAATGACCATGATTTGCTGCCATGTGACTAATTAAAGCCCAGGCGCTCCTCACATGCTTTGAATGATCCCTATAAAAGTTTTCATTGTCCCAGTTGTTTCTCACCTCTTGTGACTAACTTCTACATCCAACTTTTTCTCTCATCACTCTGGCCATCTGATAATTGTCACCATACGACTTGTTTTTTTTTGGGGGGGGGTGGCACAAAACATTTCCTTTAATTCTTCAAGGACCACTAATATTCAGTTGAAGAAAGACTGAACAGCCTATATAAGTGTTCCTATGTTTAGTCAATTACTCATAACTTTTTTTTTTTCAGAAGTTCTCCTTGCCTGCATCTTTTCAGACATACCTCTGCTTTCAGGAGCCCATGGCACTCACTTTTCTGTAACCTATTTTCATGGAAATCATTGAATTTCCTCTCCCATCTTCTTCACATCTCCTTCTCACTCCGCTCAGTAGGAATCCAAAGTCAACTACTATTATAAGCATGTCCTCCTCCAGGGAGGACAGCACTTCCATTGACCCTGCAGAACAGTTTAGCTTCTCACTTCTCATTGTCTCTACTTTGTTCCTAGAAGAGCCTATGAAATCAGCTTTAGCAAAATCAAACGTCCATTAAAGTGTTTTTTCCCCAAACTAGTTTTCCTTTTCCATGAATGAAATCTTTATCACTTCCTGGTGAGAATTAAAACAGCTTCAGGCTGCTTGCAAAAGAGTGATTTTATTTCTTTAGTATTTTTTGTTACCTACCACACAACCAAAGAGGAAACTAATTAGAACCATAACAATATGAGTTTTTTAAAAAACTGAGATCATAGAGAAGGGCTACTTCTCCCTGGGGGAACAGAATGAGAAACTAAGTGAACAAAAAATAACAAAATATGTGTTCCTGTATTTGACATGCTAGGTTGGTCTCAATCAAGGAGATTGATTCCTTGATGTGTGTTGGGGTAGGGGTGGGGGCGGGCTGGGGACTGATTCTTACTTTTTGTGTTCAAATGACTACTGGTAGCTCAGCTGGTAAAGAATCCTCCTGAATGCAGAAGACCCCAGTTTGATCCCTGGGTCAGGAAGATCCCCTGGAGAGGGGAATGGATACCCACTCCAGTATTCTTGCCTGGAGAATTCCACAGAGGAGCCTGGCAGGCTACAGTCCATGGGGTTGCAAAGAGTCAGATGTGACTGAGTGACTTTCACTATTCACTAAAATTGGAGGATTATAAAGGGGCCTTTATAATTTCAGAGCTGGAACTTTGACCTAGAATATATACATGTGCTATGAAAATTCAAGGGCACTTATAAAAACAAAGCCACACACTAGAAGCGTGCAGGCCTTTCAGGTCATCTTCTATCAGTTACTGACTCTCAGGAGAGTCATGCAATGTGCTTCACTCCCCATGGAGAAGATCACAAGTCCTTCCTTATGAGCCCTGGATGCTGTCAGACCACGGATCATAGTATCTTAGGGTACTGGCGTCAGGGTTTCTGAAAACCACTAATACCAAAGTCCTCATTAATATAGATACAAACTATGACACCAGAGTGACTTTTCCCTGATTGGTAGCAGATCAAAGGCTAGAATCTAGGTGTTCTTCTAACATGTGCCTTCTTCCCACTACTTGCATTTCCAGTATATGGGCCTTGAAGGGTGCCACCCTGGAGGTCTCCTCAATTTCAAAACTTCCGATGATTCAACCAAGCCCCTCTGAGGACAAAAATGAGATGTGCTGGGTACTCAGAATGAGTCACCTACAGCTTACCATCACATTAGCACTTGGGACAGCATGTGTGTATATTCACAGAAGTAGCCTAAAATACAACTGACTCATCTAGACTGGGCAGACATGCCATGAATTATTATAGACCAGGATTTTTTATCCTCAGCACCGCTGACATTTTGCACAGGATAATTCTTTGTTGCAGAGGCCTTTTTTGTGCATTGGAAGACATTCAGCAATACCCCTCCATTCACCTACCACATAGAAACAGCAACCACCTTCTTACCCCTCTGCTTATCTCCAGACATTTGCCAGTTGTCTTCTGGAAGACAACACTGGACCCTCTGAGTGGAGAACCACTGTTATAGGCCACATGAAAAAAATGGCTCCCCATGTATCATCCAAACAACCTATTGATAGGGCAAGCTGAATTTATTGCTTAGGGAGGTCAGGCAGAACCCCAACTTTCAATGCTGTGACTGTCTCTCAGAGGAAAGGTGATGCTAGAATTTACTGGGAATTGGAAATCTGATTTACAGTGGGGCTTTCAATGCCCCACTATTCTAGATTCTAGAGACTTGACTAGAATTATGATGCAACAGTCCAAGAATAGTAAAAATAGCAAGTATCTGAGTACTGTGAATGTTTTAACTTGAATAATTCAAAGAATCTTAGGGTACAAACCGTCAGTTGAAAAGTTGATAGGCCTTTTGGGATGTTGCTGCAGTGAACAATCAAACCATTTGCATAAGAAGGAGAGTTGTGGAAAAGCAAAGCATGCTAATGAACACAGAGAAATAGTAAAGTGATGTCAGTGTGGAGAGTAGGGTGTGGTTTTGGTTCTTAGGGCTCAGACTGAGTGTGTGGGTGGTTTAGGTTTTCAACTGTCACCCTTAGAAAGGTTAGTGTTCTACCATGGTCCTCGAGATTTTAAAAAATACCTTTAATTGGTCCTAAAAAATACCAAAAGATCCTTCTGCCCCTGCATAGTATATATTCCTCACAGGTGCATTAGAATGCCATGGTATTTTATTGAGGTTTTAGACACTGGAGGAGAGTGTGCACTTAGCTTCATACTTGCCTATTTCTAGTCTTCCAGGTATAAAGCATCTTGTATGCATTACCCACATTTCCAGACTCCACAGCTTTGTTGTCATAAGGATATAGACTTTTCATGGAGTCGTTAATTTTTTAGTTAAATGAATGTTTTAATTTTTAATTTTAATTACACTCAAAAATCAATGCCCTAAATCTAGCTCTGATGTCCCTGGTTCTCTAGACCCTGGCTCCTAGCAATCTGATTCAGATTCCTGCCAAAAATATTCTAAAGATGCCACAGCTTTTCTGCTCCATCCTACTTAGAGGTATGCGATTCCTTCAGTGATACTGTGGAGAAGAGTGTTAGGTCCAGGCTCTGCAGATTGAGAGCCCTGAGTTTAAAGCCCACTCTACCATACAACTCATATGTTACCATAACTTGTTTACTTGAGAGATCTTATCTGTAAAATGGGGAAAATAATACAAACTTTTTATTTGACTGCACTGGGTCTTAGTTGTGGTATGTGGGATCTAGTTCCCTGACCAGGGATAGAATCCAGGTCCCCTGGATTCCATGCACTGGGAGCATGGAATCTTAACCACTGGACCACCAGAGAAGTCCCTATAAACTCTTTGATAGAGTTTTTGTAAGGATAAAATAAATTCAGTGTTTGTAAAATATATATGAAGTATTAAAGTGGACATCTGTTGACCTGGGCCTATCCAGCATCTTTTTAACCTATTTTTGCCAATAAATCCCATTTTTTTATTCTGGAGAATCACTCATCCTTCATTCCTAGTTCATAAATTTCTGGTAGATTTTTAACCACTTCTTCCAGGGGTAAAGCATAACAACTAGGTATAAATGAATCTTCTCATTCTACCATATTCTTTACTTGCTTCAGAAACCAACACGAAGATCAAAACTAGGACAAAGAGCCCATCAGAGTCAACCCCTAGCTTTTGCTCTAAATATAGAAAAGTGGCATTTGTCATTAGGTTCACATCAAAGATATGAAGCTGAGCTGCCTCAGCTATCCCAGTCTTCAACCATACTGTCCCCAGTACAGCCTGAGATGGACCTTTTTAGATCATTTCAGTCCTTTAGTCCAATGGTCTGATACTCATTCTGCCCATGGCTTTTTAGTTTTGTGAGCAGCAAATTCTTTGTTTCATTACTCTTACTTGTAAATTACAAGATTCATAGCTGATACAAGTGCCTGGTAAATAGTTCTTAATAAATGATTTTACTATTATTATCTATAATGATAGATTTTCTTATATCTACCAAGGCCTCCGCCTTCAATTAGAATAACCTTTATGTAAATATCCAGAAGAAAATGTACTGGGTCACAGAGGGAAAATTGCTGTTATTGATGGTTTTTTAGCTATAGACAGATACTTGCTGGCTGTAGGGCAATGAGAAGGGAAGTAAAAATTACTTATTCTTTCTGTACTAAAACATACAGATACAAAACCACCAAAGATTTAATCAGATGATTCTACTTTCTGGAAATGTCAAAAGTGTAAGAATCATGTGTTTATAACTCTCAAATGAAAGCAGTACTTATTAACTGCATTATTGATTTGTGCCTTTTCAGCTTTCGAGTCTTATTACAGAAATAAGAGAATCATTCACAGTTTCTTACATAATAAATCCATCAATGTCCTTGATATGGAATCCCATTTTGGAAACATTTAAAAAGAAGCTTGAGAACCAACTTCACCTTATTAGTGGATTCATTTGTTAATTCTTTGCCTCATTCTTTCTCTTGATTCTCTGACCTAGCTTCCAGGTGCATTTGGTAGTTGTTCTTTAGTAAGACTCACAGATTGTAAAGAAATTCCAGAAAAGCAAGTGTCTAGGTATGGATAGGGCAGTGGATGGAAAAGCGGATATCAGAAACAGATTAAGCTAGATACATTTGTTAAACTGACTTCAGCAAAGAAGCCAAGTTACTCACTGTTTGTTACCAACAATGTGCTAATGGAATAATGAGAGACAGAAACTTTCCAGATATTAAATACAGACTGTCTCACTTTCAAAATAAACAGCAGGATGTGTCTTAGGTAACACTTTTTCCTAAACACAGTAACCTGTGTCTTAGATTTCACTTAAAATGAAACAAACTAGCAATTCCAGAATTCAGACAGGGCTGGGGAGACCTTAGTATGCAAAGAAGGACAGAACGCAATATTCTAAATTTTCCTGAAAGAAAACAGGAAGCCATCCTGTATTTCACCCAGCTTGCAGGACAGTACCATCTGTGAGAAGAGATAGCAATGCTTTGCCAACCACCATGGCCTTGATGACAGACTCCTGTATTTACAATTGAGGAATGACTCTGGATTCTCCATGGGATGAATTGCCAAAATAAAGCCATCTTTTACAGGAACATGTCTTTTGTCCTCAGTCATAGAACAGAGTCCTCAGATATTTCCTTCAATATTAATATGTTTCTAGAAGTGTCTAGTTTCTAAATAACTTGAAATGGCTCTTTTAAAATGACCAAGTCATGAGAAAATAGTATTGAAACATAAATTTCCATATGCAAAACAGACAGCCAGTGGGAATTTGCTGTATGATGCAGGGAACACAAAGCCTGTGCTCTGTGACAGCCTAGAAGGGTGGGATGGGGATGGAGCTGGGGAGGGAGGTTTAAGAGGGAGGGGACATGTGTATGCCTGTGGCTAATTCATGTTAATGCATGGCAGATACCATCACAATATTATAAATAATTATCCTTCAATTAAAAATAAAATTTAAATTAAAAAATAAAAATTATTAAGTCAAAAGCATATTATAAGCCATTAAAAAAGAACAAAATTGTGACATTTCCAGAGATATGGATGGACCTAGAGGCTGTCATACAGAGTGAAGTAAGTCAGCAAGAGAAAAACAAATATTGTATGTTAATGTTTATCTAGAATCTAGAAAAATAGTGCAGATGATCTTATTTGCAAAGAGAAATAGAGACAAGGACATAGAGAACAAATGTATAAATAACAACGGGGAAAGGGAGGTGGTAGGATGAATTGGGAGATTGGGATGGACCTAATAGTGTACATATGTCAATCCCATATTATATATGGGCTTCCCATGTGGCACTAGTGGTAAAGAACCTGCCTACCAATGCAGGAGACCTAAGAAACATGGGTTCAATCCCTGGGTCGGGAAGACACCCTGGAGAAGGGCATGGCAACCCACGCCAGTATTCTTGCCTAGAGGGCTACAGTCCATGAGGTAGCAAAGAGTCAGACACAAAGTGACTTAGCACACACACTATTATATATAAAATAGATAGCTAATGAGAACCTACTGTATAGCACAGGTAACGCTACTCAGTGTTCTGTGGTGACCTAAGTGGGAAGGAAACCTGAAAAAAAGGGAATGTATGTATGTATATGACTGATTCACTTTGCTATATGGCAGAAACTGACACAGCAATATAAAGCAACTATACTCCAAAAAAAGCACATTATGAAAGGGTAGGATGACATTTCCTGAAAAGTCTATAAATCTTAAAGCTCAGATCATAGTTTTGAATTATTCAATGAATTCTCAGTTCTAAGAGTTAACATGTCTTTGTCCAGGGATTTTATCTGTATGTGTATGTGTGTGTATGTGATATTGTGATACATAATAATAAATTGTCATGAAGGGGAAAGTGTCCATCTCTACCTTTCTTGAGTTCTTGTTGGTAGACTAACACACAAGACATATTAACAAGATAAAAGCCAATTCAGTTTTTTGTGATTATAAAATGAAGCTCAGAGAGTAACCAGAAGCAGGCAGCTCTTATACCTTTTTACACAAAGAAACAAATTTATAAGGATTTGACAGGACAAAGAAACTTAGGTTTGAGTGCCTAATTAGTGAGAAATTTAAGCAAGGTTTGGGCTTGGATAGTATATTAGAAATGAAGTAACAAGGTTCGTTTATACAGTAAGTCCTCTACATATGAATGAAATCTGTACAGAGAGCGTTCCTAAATCCAATTTGTTCTTAAGTCCAACAATGTCAGCCTAGGTACCCAACCAACACAATTGGCTATACAGTACATTACTATAATAGGTTTATAATACTTTTCATACAAATAATATATGAAAAACAAAAAATAAAGAAAACCTTTTTAATCTTACAGTACAATACACAAAAGCACAGCTACTTGTAGAGGATGCATGCATGTGACAATGTACACCAGATACATGAATGAACAAGTGACTGGACATGTGAATGCACATTCACATCTTTGGAAGTTGACAACTTGAAGGTTCGTATGTTTGGAAATTACTGTGTAGGCTTGTAGGCCTGAATTCCCTGTCTCTGGTAATAAGGGTGTCCTTCTACCTCCAGAAGCCTGGAGAGTACCTTTCACATGGGAGATTCAGTTCATGCTCTCAGACAGAGTCAGTGTCTCTCTGTGCCACTTTGGTATATTGCAGGGCAGCTAGCCCTGAGCACCAAAATACATGTTTGGTCTTTGTCCAATTTTTGGCATAGAGATCCTAAAAAGCTTGAAATTTCCTAAGGGCTGAAAGCAGTAAAGACATCTCTGTTATGTTAATTAGGTGACTAGGATAGGAATTGATGGCCAGTGGAACCAGCTATGTGATTAGAAGATTGGAACTTTCATTCTCATTCTCTGATCCAGAATCTCAAGGGAGGAGAGAGGGACTAGAAGATTGAATTCTATCACCAATGGCCAAAGATTTAATCAATCATCCCTCTAAATAATGCCTCCATTGGAGAAGGAAATGGCAGCCCACTCCAGTACTCCTGCCTGGAAAATTCCATGGACAGAGGAGCCTAGTAGGCTACAGTCCATGGGGTCGCAAAGAGTTGGACACGACTGAGCAACTTCACTTTCACAAGGATATATAGCTTCTCAACCCCACAAAGACTGGGTTAAGAGAGCTTCTAGGTTGAGAAACAAGCAGAGGTGATGAAAGAATGACTCTCGGGGAGGTCAGGAAATTCTGCACCATCTCCCCACACATTACCCTGTGCATCTCTCCCATCTGCCTGTTCCCAAGTTGTATCTTTCTTTAGTAAATCTGCAATCCAGAAAGTAAGACATATCTCTGAATTCTGGGAGCCACTCTAGCTAAACACATCTGAGGAGGAGGTCATGTATTTATAGCCAGTTAGTTAGATGTACAGGTCCTGAGTTGAAGGAGGGCACTAGAACCTCCGATCAATAGTGGGTTAGTCAAAAAGACAGGTAGCACCTTGTCTTGCCACCTGCATCTGAAGTGTGTGGGGCGGGTGGGGTGGGGTGGGGGTGATGAGTGAGTAGTCCTGTAGGTCTGAACTCTTAACCTGTTGAATGTGATGCTATCTTCAAGTAGATAGTGTCAGAATTGATTTAAATTCTCAGACACTCTACTGGTGTGGTAGTGTGAGAGAACCCTCCTCCCATGTTGGAGTTGATACTAGAACACTTTTAAGGTGTGTCCAAACAATGATATCCTTAGTTCAGTTCAGTAGCTCAGTCATGTCTGACTCTTTGAGACCCCATGAACTGCAGCACATCAGGCCTCCCTGCCCTGTCCATCACCAACTCCTGGAGTTCACTCAAACTCACATCTATCAAGTCGGTGATGCCATCCAGCCATCTCATCCTCTGTCATCCCCTTCTCCTCCTGCCCCCAATCCCTCCCAACATCATAAACTTATTTTAAGAATAAATATAAAAGGCAAGTTAGTTAATATAGTAAGTTTGGGAGAAATTCTATCTGGGTACAACCTTGTATCTAAGTAGTTTTTGGTGTGGGAGAAGCTTTTAAAAATAGAAGAATACTGGCTGCCATTTGAATATACAAATATTGATAATTAGAGGTACCATGGTTCCAACAAGATAATTTAAAGATAATTTATATTTGAATTTGCATTTACTTAATGTAAAAATGTACCTGGTTACTCTAAGTCTATGCCTTATTGAGCTCACAAAACTGAAGAAGAAAAAAGAAAAATCTATCTGCTATGCTAAATTAGCAGAGTTTTCACTTAATAAATAATCTACTCATAGATAATCAGTAAGCAATTTTATACATTATTTAGCACATCAGGAGATTTGAATATAGACTCTTAAAAAATCTAATATGTGCTCCATTAAA
>SJYT01048722.1:0-36451 GCA_006410635.1 Cephalophus harveyi | reverse complement strand
TTCCTTTATGATTATAAGTCCCTTGAATTTAAAACTCTGATAATTTCATCACAGGGAAAAAAAACAACTAGCAAGCATTAAAAGTTATTTAAATATAAAACTGAACATCCATATAAATAGAGTTTGGACTTCTGCATTTGTAGCAGATCAATTAGCATTAAATACAAACAATAATGTCTGATTTAGCCTCCTAAATACCATAAGCTATAAAATGTATTATTTGAATATACTGTTAGTTCTGAAGTTTTAAAAGGTTTATTAACATTTTATATTATTCACTGTGAACTAAAGTAGCAGGACCAATTGTTTATATGGAACAAAGTCCTTAAAGTGATTCATGTTCAGATGAATCACTGCTTTAAGATAGCTTTAAGATAGCACTAAAAAAACACAACACTCTAATATTCTGATGTTAATACTTCCTGAGGAACGTTTCCATAACATCTCAAAGCTTCACCTCATTAGACTTGAACCTCATGCAATGAATCTGGTTTTATTTCCAAGTTATCTTTCCTGTGTGACACAAAATTACGTTGGGCACTGTTCCTTCATCTGTTTTTATTTCACACTGTTACTTGATTTCAAATTAGGATCATCTACAGTAGAAGCTTCTTGTGCAAATTATAGTTTTCTTATTTTTTTTCCCTGTCCACTTGTTAGCAATGAAGGAAATAAATTATCAACTTTCTGAAGAGCAGATAGTAGCCAATAAGTGGCCAAAGCTTAGCTTCTGCAGAAACTGGGTCAGTGAAAGAGTGACCAAGGGCAACATATGAATTTGTAACAAGTACTATGTAGGCCTCACGAGTTCTGAGAGTTTTGTTTTTTTTTTTTCCAATTTTGCAGAGTCTCAGGTCATTATCCTTCAATGCAATCATCTTTCAATTGCTTATCATTTATCTGAAAATAAACTTTCTATTTATTAAGGTCATACAGAATCCAAGGGCTTAGACCTAGACCCAAACCAAACCCACACAAATCTGGGCTCCAATGTATCAAGTACTAAAATCCATCAAGTTACCTAAAAGTTTAGCTTCAGTTTCGCTGTCTACAAAAATGGGAAAAAAATGGTACTTTCCTCATAAGATTACTGTAAATGTTAAATATGATATTGCATGTAAAGCCCCATGCCTGGCATATAATAGGCACTCAATAAATTTATTTCAGTAAGTGCACATTATCAATGAATTTTTTTTTAATTTTACATTAGAGATCCCTTGTCACAAATCACAACTCTATTTTTTATTACAAATGCCTATGGTATTATGTACTTGGTTTGAAGAATGGCAAATATACATTAATTTGAATAGTATAGGCTACCAATACTGCTGCTAAAATAATAGTCATAAAATACATTGAAAACCAAAATAAAATGGATGTTAGATTATTTCCCTTTTTTATTAGCTAGTTATTGCTCCCTTACCACTGCCACTGCTACTGCTGCTACTGCTAAGTCACTTCAGTCGTGTCCGACTCTGTGTGACCCCATAGACGGCAGCCCACCAGGCTCCCCCGTCCCTGGGATTCTCCAGGCAAGAACACTGGAGTGGGTTGCCATTTCCTTCTCCAATGCATGAAAGTGAGAAGTGAAAGTGAAGTCGCTCAGTCGTGTCCAACTCAGCGACCCCATGGACTGCAGCCCACCAGGCTCCTCCGTCCATGGGATTTTCCAGGCAAGAGTACTGGAGTGGGGTGCCATTGCCTTCTCCTGCCACAGTGACTACTTAATCGTATTTTCTATAGACGTTTCAGGAGATGTGAACTAGGGGGAGAAGATCCAGATTGCCATTGCAACCTTAGCTCCATCTTATCAATACTTCACAGGTTAGAAAGGGTGCAGAGTGGCTCAGATGGCAAAGAATCTTGCCTGCAATGCAGGAGACCCAGGTTCTATCCCTGGGTCAGGAAGATCCCTTGGAGAAGGGAATGGCAACCCACTCCAATATTCCTGGAGTTGTGTCTTTTGGGGTGGATGCACAGGACACAACACAGCTCCCTGGGCTCTGTACCAACCCACCAACATGGTGGGCATAAGTGGCAGCTAATGCCATTTGTTGCTATATGCCTATGGCTCACTGGATCAGGGTGGACGATGACTTAGACTGCACCAACCAATAAAAACCACTCCTTTGGGAATTTCTCACTGGAGCTGAGAGAGTTAAGTGTCTTGCTTCATCATTTGAATTAAAGAAATGGAGACTCAGACACTGGGAGCCTCCCTCATTTATAGAGCAAAGCAAAGGAAGGTTTCCAGGGAAGGAAGGAAAAAAGATGTGTAAGGAAGCAGAGAGGATGCTGCTCTTTGTTTCTGAGGTGTCCAGGGGTATTTCTTGCCACTCAAGGGGGACCAACAGCATTTCTTGCTTTGGTTTGGTAAAGCAACTCAGAGTCAGAATAACTTTACCTTTTTGCATAATTTAAGTACATTTTTGTTTGGCTTTATTAAATTAGACATAAACAGTACAACTGTTCTTGTCATTTCCCTTTCTCCACTAATTCACAAGGGTGACTGCTTCTTTAAGGGGTTTTGATTTTTTCAGTCTCAAAGTAAATTATGCTTTGTGCCCACATAAAAAGTGCAATGGCTGTTCTTTCAAAATAGAACAGAAAAAATGTGAATATATTTGTGTTTGTATATATGTCAGTGTGTGTGGTAGCCACAGTAGGGAAGGGTATAAAAAATAACACAAAATGCATTGAAATTGTTTACATTATTTTGTAGGTTTGGAGAACACATATCATAAGAGAAAATGACACAGGTAACCCACAAATTCACAGACTGTTTTCAATATGACATCACATTTATTGCAGAAGATTCCCACAGTGACCCTGGTTAGGAGGTTTATAAGATTAATGAGACATGAGGAAGGCACATCACTAATTCAATATCACACACCAAGCAATTATTTCATCTTTTGATGTGACTACAGGATATACAACTTTGAAGGCTTAGTATTTCTTTCCTTTCTTGTTTTTTCTGTATTTCCCAAAATGTACTGCATATTATACAAGTTCTTTGGGGTATTCTATGGTCCAGTAAATTTGGAAATGCTAAATAACCTCTCATAGAAATTGACATTATACATTCATATTATATGTAGTCCATAAAGAAGTGCATTCAATTCTGTTGACTCCAGTGTTTGATTAACACATTTTCCAAGGAATCATTTTAAAGCATTATTAAACTTATGTTATCAAAAGGAGTATTAATAAATTTAAGTGTTAACAGTTGATTAAAGATTAGGAAATGTTGAATAGTAAACAGCATTTCTTGCTTTGGTTTGGTAAAGCAACTCAGAGTCAGAATAACTTTACCTTTTTGCATAATTTAAGTACATTTTTGTTTGGCTTTATTAAATTAGACATAAACAGTACAACTGTTCTTGTCATTTCCCTTTCTCCACTAATTCACAAGGGTGACTGCTTCTTTAAGGGGTTTTGATATTTTCAGTCTCAAAGTAAATTATGCTTTGTGCCCACATAAAAAGTGCAATGGCTGTTCTTTCAAAATAGAACAGAAAAAATGTGAATATATTTGTGTTTGTATATATGTGAGTGTGTGTGGTAGCCACAGTAGGGAAGGGTATAAAAAGTAACACAAAATGCATTGAAATTGTTTACATTATTTTGTAGGTTTGGAGAACACATATCATAAGAGAAAATGACACAGGTAACCCACAAATTCACAGACTGTTTTCAATATGACATCACATTTATTGCAGAAGATTCCCACAGTGACCCTGGTTAGGAGGTTTATAAGATTAATGAGACATGAGGAAGGCACATCACTAATTCAATATCACACACCAAGCAATTATTTCATCTTTTGATGTGACTACAGGATATACAACTTTGAAGGCTTAGTATTTCTTTCCTTTCTTGTTTTTTCTGTATTTCCCAAAATGTACTGCATATTATACAAGTTCTTTGGGGTATTCTATGGTCCAGTAAATTTGGAAATGCTAAATAACCTCTCATAGAAATTGACATTATACATTCATATTATATGTAGTCCATAAAGAAGTGCATTCAATTCTGTTGACTCCAGTGTTTGATTAACACATTTTCCAAGGAATCATTTTAAAGCATTATTAAACTTATGTTATCAAAAGGAGTATTAATAAATTTAAGTGTTAACAGTTGATTAAAGATTAGGAAATGTTGAATAGTACATTGCATATTTTTCTGTGTATAACTCATATTTCTTTTGAATATATCTTCTTATTGGTAAAATACTAAAATATATTGAAGTATAAATATATAAAAATCAGTTAAAATCCCATCAACCTGGGCAAATCACTATCAACATTTTATTGATGATACTATCATGTTTCTATCCACATCTATGTGGTTTTGCATAAATCAGGTACCATCACAGGATGATTCCTCACGACTATCCCCACCTCTTCTGTCTTCCTCTAACTTCACCTGCAGCAATATATACCCCTAAGTAACCAGTGTTTAAAAATCTGATGTGCATCCATCCATAATTGGATAGATGAGGAAAGAGAGAGCGGAAGAGCGGAAAGGGAGATGGTTTCTTGGCATTGATTATATTATGATAATGGAGTCATAGTATATACATTACATCACATCTTTCTTTTCACATTGCCCAATATAATGTGAAAATGCCCCCAAATTAAATGGTATAGAAAAGAAAAAATTAAAAACATGGTTCAAATAAATTAATCCAGGAAAAAAATACAGGTTCAGGCATGGCTGGTATCAAAGACTCAATCAACATTTTTTCATCTCCCCCTCCATCTAGAACAACTCTTTTCCTAGACTTTTCCCTTGAGGGAGGCCAAAAAGCAAGCTCTGGTGATCCTAGGGCTCCTTCCCTGCTGACTCACTTTTGTCAGCCAGAGTGTGAGCATTTTTATCCCAATATTCCCTACACTTTTTACTCTCTTTTACTGATTGAGCTGACTTAGGTCAATAGTTTGTCCTTCATCAAATCCCCTGGGTTAGGGCTGTGCGAATCCCTAATAATCTTTTCCCTTTGAACTGGGCATTCCACTTTCCCCAACCTGAAAGACTGAAATGAAGATAGTGAGTGACTCCCCAGCTAAAACCTGAGAGACTGACCCCAGTAACAAGGTAAATAAACACTGAGTGTCCAAAAATAATCAAGATTCTGTAAACATGCCCAAAGGTAGAAGTCAAAACCTGAAAACATTCCACTAAATACCAAGAAAATATATAGCATAATTACATTTCTTAATCTTGGAGAATTAGCCTCAACATGGAATACTGGGATCAAATAAAGCTACTTACCAAATTCTCTCCTAAATATCTTGGTCTGATGTCCTGTTGCTGAAGAGAACCGTCATTTCAGCTGGTTTAAGGTCGAGATGACTTTATTGGACGGCTACAGAGGACACAGAGAACCACATGGCGAGAAGCAGGACAGGTGTAGCTGACTCTCACATGAGCTGGAGTTTCTCCAGGAGGGATCTAAGATTCCATAGTCTTCCTGCCTCTTCATATCTCTGCACATCCGCATCATTCTCTTCTCCCAGATTAACATCTCTTTTCTAAGATTAAGGATGCTGGTAAAAATGGAGTTTCTATCCCCCCGTTTTTTTCTATCTTGTGAAACTTGCCACTGGAACATTGTTTATTTCCTTTCTGATACTTCTCCCTGGAAATGCATTTTGCCAGTGCTTCTGAAATACAAAGATGCCACTCCAGCTCCTTTTCCATGTGGCCTTCCATTTAGAACATATTCCTCCATTTCTTCATGTTGTTGGACTCTCCGGGTTGGTTTTGTGCACCTTTCGGATCTAGAAAGAGAGGTGTCGCGCCGATGGACCTTATCTTGCAGCCCGGCCCTGGCTCGTGGACGTCTCTCCGCTTTTTTGACCGGCCAGCAGCCTATTTTATTTTTAGGGCTCCCAGTGGGTGAGGCTGTGACCAGCCTTGTCAGCATCCTGATGGGGGCGGCGGGGGTCTCAATGGGCACCTGAGGGGGGCTGACAGGAAACTCAGCTTCAGGCAGCAGCTCTTCTACAAACGCATAGACGCGGTCCTGTGGGGGCAGGAACAGAAGTCGCCAGAACCAGGCGTCTGGAGGTGTCTGCAGGGCAGCAGTGACAAATACCGGGTCTCCAGACGAGTGTGGAAGCTCCCGTGTGTGGCGCCGGGCACAGCCGTGCGGGCGGAGGGGGCGCAAGATGGCAGCGCAGCCTCTTCACGCGCGGAGGCTGGACGTGAGAGCTTCCCCTCAGGCTGGAGCTGCTCACAAACAGGCCTCTTTCTCAGGAGGAAAAAAAATAAAAATGGAGGTGTGTTTCAGTCCTCAGTGTGGGCTCTGCCTGCCACAAACTGGGTCTCTGGTGGCTGCAGTCCCGTGAGGCTCCAGAGGGCACACCCTGCCCAGAGAGGGGCATGGAGCCCCGCAGCTGAGGGAGTGCAGAAAACAGCCTCGGGAAGTCTCTGGAAAGGATCACAGTTGCCCTCACCACGTGTCTAATTAGAAGCCGCCTGTCAAGCTGCACTGTGGGGATGAAAATTAGGCCTCTTTCGCAGAGAAGGACTCAGCTCCTGATCTGTCGCCTCCTGCTCTGCCCTGGAGGTGGCGGCTGTTGAAGAACTTTCTCTCGTGGGTGACAAGCCTGTGGGACCCCACTGGGTCACCAGAACAGGGAAAGTACATGGGTGCCCTGGTGGCAGCTACGAAAATCTGGACCGGAGAGGCACTGACAGGTGCCGCTGTGGAAGGTTCCGGGCGGGCGCTGAGGAGCCCCGCGCATGGCGGCTGGTGGGGGGCGGGGGAGATGACAGCGCCCCGCGGGCCCCTCGGCAGGGCTGCCCAGCCAGCGGCACCTCCGCGCGTCACAGCACCTGCCCCTCGGGCTGACGCTCCGAAACAGCAAAGGAGCCTCTTCCCACACGACCTCTGGCACCCCTCAAACGCAGTTTCCACGGGGACCTGAGGCGGGTAAGTCCGGCCTGGAGCCCTTTGCATCCCTTTCTCAGATCCGCATACCCCTGTGTGTCTCCTGGACACCGAACTCCGCGGATTTTCCAAGCTGAATGTTTTAGAGCCTTGTCTCCCAGGCGTAGATCTTAAAAGCTGGGGTGCTCAATGTGGAGTTCAAAGTCGAGTCCTCAGGAAGCTCTGGGTGTCAAATTTCCTCCTAACTGTGGGTCTTGGCACTGGGATGCCATTAGTGGCCAGTTGGTGCCCCAGCCTCTGCCACCTGCTTCCAGGAAAACTCCATTTTGCCCCATGTGATACATAGGAGTCGCTCCACTGGCTCTTAGGGGTTTTTGTTGTTGCTGTTTTGTTTGTTTGTTTTTCAGGGGAGGTTATTCCATATGTAGCTGTAGATATGGTGGCATCTTAGAAGGAGAGGACTTCATGGTCCTCTGGCCTTGCCATCTTGAAGGGGAACCTCATCTCCATGTGATCTTGTGTCGCCCCCATGGGCTCATGGAACTCACTGTGTTTCTTATTCCAAAGTCTTGATGCAGAATTGGATTGGGGTATCCTGGGTCAGGTATGCTGTACCAGGAGGTACATTTGGCTATAGCTGAGGGAAATCTGAGAGGAGAATGTGGCTGTGGGGGAAATGAGGGGTGCCACAGGTGGGCTAGTATCAGGGATGTGAAAACCTATAGTCCTTACACCTCATTTTGAGGCTTTGTGGTTCAGTTTACTGGTGCTGATAGCAAACTATCTAAATTTCAAGCCTAGGGCCATCTCCTATTTAGGTGAGTTGATTTTCTTAATCTCATCTGCAAATTGGAATGATGTTCACTGTAACATCGTAGAGTTTCTATGAACCATAAAAAAGCTAATAGAGCTAAAACTCTTAGATTCCTGGTTGGAATGCAGAAGGCATTAAATAAATATTTACTCTTATTAAAATAGTATGTCCATAAGCTTTATGGCCAAAGTGACAATTTCAGAAAAAGTCTCAATTGATGCACTGAATGAAATACACAGTGGGAGCCAGGAAAACAGATCATGCACAGCTTCAAGTCTTGATAATCAAGAAAAATGGAGACCAGTGACTAAGATTGACATTGAAGGCAAAATTTCCTGATTCCTTGTCTATGAGCCCCGCATTGAGCTAGCAGCTGTGACTTTTACACTAGGACAACCAGCTCCAAACTCCAAAGGATTCGTTGTATTCAAAACTCCTCTGCTCAGCTGTTGAAGCTTTTGCTTGATCAACTTTACATGGAGTGAAACTTGCCCCACTGAAAAGTGGTGGGTGGATGAAGCCCAACATAGCATATCCTCATTAAGGCAGGAGGTGGAGGCAAGAAAGCCAATTATGGCAACCTGAAGCCCCCATGAAGGGGCTGCCATCACGGGCTGCCAGCCAATCTTGCCTCAGGGCAGCAGATAATAACTTCACAATTGGCACTTGGACGACCAGCTAGGTTCAGCTTCTCCTTCAGAGCGCAGGCACATGAAAGGCAGTCTTCTCAGAATAACAGAAATGTCCTGAAAGCAGCAGGGAGATGGAGTATTTAATAGGTATGTTCTCCTGGTAGGTGAATGTCAAGGAGAATGGTCTTAGGATTTTGATTAAGTGTTATCAAGACATGGACACAGAGGTGTCCAAGCAAAACTAAGACACGGTTTCACAGCCAAGTGAGCTGGTGGGTTTTATAGGAATAAACTCCACTAACTCAGAAGAGGTTCTGTATTCTGAATGCACCACAGTTATGACATGAAGTCACAAAGAAAATCAAGAAGAACTTATTAAATTCATACATAATATCCTTAGTACAGGTAAAAGTTAAAAAGTCAGGCTCCACTTTCACTGACTCCCCCAGGACATTGGTAACAACCTATTATACTGATGGTATGGTTTGGAAAGGACTTTTCATCATATATGTACTGAGGTATAACTTTCTTTTTGAAAATCACCCCACATGGAAGACGTCAACATTATCATGTAAACAAGATGTTGAGCACAGCGCTTGAAAAATAGTAAACATTCAAAAACAGTATTTTTCTCTCTCTGTGAAACATGCCCTTTGGAGTAAGAGTTCGTTATATTTTTGAAATTTATATTTATTTGATGACCACATATATAATGTAACTGTGTGCCAGGTAATTTTCTCAGTGCTTTATATATAAAAATTCATTTAATCATTACAGGACATGTATCAGGTAGGGTCAATTATAAACCCTGCTTTAAAAGTGGAGTAACTAAGCTGTAGAGATGGCGTGTGTGTGTGTGTGTGTGTGTGTGTGTGTGTGTGTGTGTGTGTGTGTGTGTCGTGTCCTACTCTCAGTCGTGTCCTACTCATTGAAACCCCATAGACTGTGCATGGAATTCTCTAGGCCAGAATACTAGAGTGGGTAGCCTTTCCCTTCTCCAGGGGATCTTCCCAACCCATGTCTCCTGCATTGCAGTCAGATTCTTTACCAGCTGAGCAACAAGGGAAACCCAAGAATACTTGGGTGGATAGCCTATCCCTTCTCCAACAGATCTTCCCAACCCAGGAATCAAACTGGGGTCTCCTGCATTGCAGGCAGATTTTTTACCAACTGAGCTATTAGGGTAGAGATGTTAGGTGGCTAATAAATGGTGAAGCCTGTCAGGATTTGAAGTAAAAAATGCCTGTTTCTAGTCACTAATACCACGGTCTCTGTTCTTTGAGAACAGAGAGGAGGTACATTTTATAGTTTTATCTGGGCTTGGGAAGTTCCTGATTCATAGGAGGCATCCAGTATATGCTTATTTAACATAAAACAATATATAACAATACACCAAATTGGTTATAACATATTGGTTAAAACAGTAGTGTGTGTGTGTTTAAATAGATCCACATCCATACCAACATTGATGCTGAAATACTTTTAATTACAGTTCATTTTATAACAATTTTAGATTTACAGAAAATGTGTGGTGCATTCCCAGTATTTCCCACACCTTTTCTTCTATTTGTAACTTTAGAAAAAGTTACATTTAATGAACCAATAATTGAAACATTACTATTAATGCAAGTCCATACTCTATTCAAATTTTTATAGTTTTTACCTAATATCTACTTTTTCTCCAGGAAACTCATTACTTTGCCATCTGCATTACATTTATTTGTCAACTCTTCTTAAACTTTTCTTGGCTAGACAGTTTCTCAGGCTTTGTTTTTAGTGATCTTGGCAGTTTAGGGGAAGGCATGCTGTTCGGGTATTTTATAGACTATCCCTTGATTGGATATAGTCTGAGGTATATTCTCATGATTACAGTGGGACTATGCATTATTAGGAAAAGACCACAGAGGTAAAGTGCCATTCTTATCACATCATATCAAGAGCACATGTTATCAACATCACTTCTCATTCTTGATGTTGACCTTGATCACCTGGCTCAGGTAGTGTTTGTCAGATTTCTGCACTGGAAAATTACCCTTTCCATATCATACTCTTGGAGGCATGTTGTAATTCCTTGAGGGTGATGTATCTACATAAATCATTTGGAATTTTTCTTCATGCAAAATTTGTGTGTTTTATGCATTTATTTATTCATTCCAACATATGTGTGTATGTGGTGTGTGTGTGTGTGCATGCCTGCTCAGTTGTATCCAACTCTTTGTGACCCCATGAAGTGTGGCCAGCCAGGCTCCTCTGTCCATGGGATTTCCCAGGCAAGAATACTGGAGTGGGTTGCCATTTCCTACTCCAGGGGAACTTTCCAACCCAGGGATCAAACCTGCATCTCCTGCATCTCCTAAGTTGCAGGCAGATTCTTTACCTCTGAGCCACCTGGGAAGTCCCATGTATCAGTATAGACTTATCTATAATTATTTTAAACCTTAGTTATAATTTAATACTATTTTATTTATTTTTGTTGCTCAAATTGTTCCAGCTTTGGTTACCAGGAGCTCTTTGAAAGACTTTAATTTTGTCAATATGGGTACATAATATGTGATATTTCCTTAGGGTTTCAATTTACATTTTTGTAATTCTCTACTCTGAGAATCATATTTAATATTTTTTCTGTTGGTTTGTGTTTTTTTCTCATTGATTTCTTTTATTGTGCTGGATACTTTTTTTTAGTTATATATGTTAGAGATATTAGATATTTTCTCCCAATTTTTGGCTTCTCTTGTATTTATCGACTCTATTGTCATACTACATTCTTAGTATTAAAACAAATAGATATTGATCCTTCTCTTAATGGTTTGATGCATTGAAAGATTAGTTAAGAAACTCTTCACTGCCTAAGATCATAAAGATATTCTCCAAGATATTATTTTATAAACTGCCTTTCCCCTAGGTAAAATTGATTTTTGTACACAGTGTGAGGTAGGGATCCAATTTCTGTTTTCTTCTATAAAGATGATTGATTGTCTCAGCACCATTTATTAAAGAGTAAATTGTTCTGCCAATGATGTAACATTTTTAAAATGTTATACTTTGAGTTTCTACATTTGTGTGGGTCCTTGTCTAGGATCACATTCTATTCCATTCTTCAATTTTCTATCCCTTTTATTACTAAAGCTGTATTTATTTTTTTATTTTACTAGGAGATCTTTCAAACTTGTCTTTAGATATAACTTGGAGATTCTTTTGTCATTTGCTTTAACATATAAAGTCTAGTATCTTTTTGTGAAGTTCCACAAAGATTAAAAGAAAACAAAGAGAGTTGCTGGAATTGAACTGAATCTATACATCAACTTGGAGGAAATTGATCTCTTAACTGTATTAGATTGTTTACAACATTCCGACCCATGTAAATGGTTTACATCTCCATTAAGTTATCTTTAATAATTTTCAAAAAAGATTAGGATTTTCTCCATAATAATATAGTATGTTGTTTTTTATTCAATGTATTCAGCATTTATTGAGACCATCATCCATAGCAGAAACTAAGTATATATTTGATAAAAAAAGAGAGGGAAACATGGAGAGAGACAGAAAGAAAGATAAACTGTAACCTTGTCTTCTAGGGTATTGCAAGCTAAAGTTAAATTCTGTTAAGTAGTTGGGAAATCAGTGAAAAGTTTTGGGGAAATAAATAAATGTAAGTATACCTGACTGCCTTAAGAAAAAGGAATCAGGGAGGGGCAAGACTGAAGATAGTGAAATCTATTGAAAATAAAATCTAGTGTCAGATGAAAGTGAAAGTGAAGTCCCTCAGTTGTGTCTGACTCTTTGCGACCCCGTGGACTGTACCCTACCAGGCTCCTCCATCCATGGGATTCCCCAGGCAAGAGTACTGGAGTGGGTTGCCATTTCCTTCTCCAGGGGATCTTCCCAACCCAGGGATCGAACCTGGGTCTCCCGCATTGGAGGCAGACGCTTTAACCTCTGAACCACCAGGAAGTCAGATGAACCATTTGTAAAAAGCCTGCAGTGTCAAACAGTGTAAAAAAGTGAAATACTTTCATACTTACGATGGAAAAATAAATGAGGGATTCATTAAAAGAAATAATTTTAAGGCTATGCTTCAAAATAATTCCTTACAATTTATATCTGAAATTTAAATGTTAGAGCAACTTAAAATGTCCATTCATAGATTTCAGTTCTACTCTGAAACGTCAAAGACTTTCATTCAATTATTGGGTACAACAATTTGAAAGACAAAGAAGTTCCTTTGTGATCTGAGCAAGTTGTTTTACCTCAAAGGATTATTTCTTCATTTTATATGAATTAAGAGTTTGATTTTGATCCCTGAAGCCCCCACCCCCAAACAATAAAGGGTTGTAATTATGTATTTCTAGGTACAAGAATAACCTGGGCATTGAAACCCAAAATTAACCTAATAGAAGCTACATGAAAATTTAGAGGATTTTCCCACACTCTTTGGAGAGGAGACATGGGTAAAAAGGATGGAAATTCCTAAAGATATGGGTGAGGATGGAGAAAAAAAGTGATGTCCTACTTATAGATTCCTATCATTAATTTACTCATCATTTTCATAACATTTTCTACTTATGGCCCAAGTATCAAGGCAATGGCATCCCACTCCAGTACTCTTGCCTGGAGACTCACATGGACGGAGGAGCCTGGTAGGCTGCAGTACATGGGGTCGCTGAGTCAGACACGACTGAGCGACTTCACTTTCACTTTTCACTTTCATGCATTGGAGAAGGAAATGGCAACCCACTTCAGTGTTCTTGCCTGGAGAATCCCAGGGATGGCGGAGCCCAGTGGGCTGCCATCTGTGGGGTCGCACAGAGTCAGACACGACTGAAGCAACTTAGCAGCAGCAGCAGCAGCAACATTATACTTGCTCTAAGGTAGCAGTGTGGTTAGACCATTTTATGAATCCTGCTAAAGGGCAAAGTGAATGCCTGATTCATCTTTGAACTCCCTCTGTCTAGAATTGAACTTTGTACATAAGTGCCCAGAAGAACTGATGTTTCAAAGAAAACAGTTCTGTCATTGCACTTGAAAGAGACAGTCACTGTAGACATGTGTGTAGTTGTTCTCTGGAGGTAAAGCAGTCCTGCCAAAGGCTACTTTTGTGTGTGTTCCTGGGATCCCTACTAGGTACCCAAAAAGTTTTATTTAGATCTCCTCAAAAATACCTGCACATGAAGTCATCAAAATTGGGTCAGCTGGTTATTGAAAAATTACCAGGAAGTAGTGACAAAGTTAAGTGTTTGCAACATCTGCACAAATATCAAAACTACCTTTGTCAAAAATAAAAAAATAGAATACCAGGTGGTTTCTTCTCCATCAGAATTAGTTGTTTGTGGCCAATTAGCTGAAGCCAGGTGCTTCATTCTGTAACAAATTTCAGTTTTTTTCTCTCCTGAAATAAGATATTTAAGAAGCAATATAACTTACAATGAAAATCATGCCAAAAGGCACAATTAGATTTCTCCAAGATTAAAGTTTATTTAAACATAAAGCAAATTTGAAAAAAAATCCACAGTGAACATAAAAATACTGACCATCTACATTCTACTGTTAGTATTTTACTCCTCTTGTTTTTGTTTTACATATCTATTCATCTGTACCTCTATGCATTAAACCTTCTCATGCTTACACACCTCACAGTCAATTGCAAACATCAATAGACAGCTCCCAAATATTTTACCTGTGTGTGATTTACTATAAATAGGTAAACTTTAGGTTACTGCAGTGACCACCTCACAGATCACATGTAGTGAGAGAATAATAGATTCTCGAAGGGTGGGTTGCTGTGAAAAGACATATATCCATTATGAAAACCCAAGCCAAGACTTCCTGATTCCCTCTCTTTGCTGAGTAACTCTGAGTCTTGCATATCTAGATGGGAGTGCTTGACTAGTTATGTAGATCATAATTACTGCTGTGTATTAAAAGACACAGATGTTATTTAAACAAAAAGAAAAATTTTCATGTAGGACATGTAATTTGACTGAATCATGAGGCATTAGGAAGATTTCAACACTGACACACCTAGCACAGTGTTCTGCCCAAAGGAAATACTTAAATAATACATTTTCAAATCCCTTTTCAGATTTTCTATGTATCCCTTCCTTATTCAGTATTCAGCTAATATGACTAATCTGAATTGGTGTAAACATCTTTTGCTCCCCAAAGCCCTTACTCACTGCTTCTTTCTGTGATGCTCAAAGGCTATACAATCTCACATGAAAAATGAAAATCTGCTTCTTCCCCACATTAATAATGTGTTTCCATTCTCTGCTTCTCATGCTGATGTTTTAATTATTGGGTACACATTTTGTAGAGTAGAAAGTACATAGTTTGATAACTTTTCCTTCCTGCCCTAGTGTTTTTAGGAGTTACAGAAAATAAGTATTGGGACGGAAGTCTAACTAGTTGCTTCCAACATTAATATTCATAGATGTCAAATAATGAGTTTTTCGACCGGCATGGTGATTGCCTTTTAAGTGACAGCATGTGTCTCTAGTCCTTGTCTGCCAACATTATGATTCTTAATTTTTCTTTTAGTTCCTGTAAAATAAAAACTAATAAGCTGGCAAGAGATCCATCCAGAAGGTACCAGTTTAACTGATTTTCCCAACTACTGGGCAATACAGTGACACAACAGTAAGTCTTAGTTTCTCCAACATGTGTGTGATGGGCCACATGTAAGCAAGGGGTTTGGTACATAGTAGATATTCTATAAATATTTTTAGATGTGCACATGGGCTTCCTTGGTGGCTCAGATTATATAAAACCTGCCTGCAATGCAGGAGACATGAGTTTGATCCCTGAGTCAGGAAGATCCTGTGGAGAAGGAAATGGCAACCCTCTCCACTGTTCTTGCCTGGAGAAAATTCCATGGACAGAGGCGCCTGGTGGGCTATAGCCCATGGGGTCACAAAGAGTCATACACAACTGAGCAACTAACACTTTCACTTTTCACATGTTAAACTATTATTTATTCCAGCAAAAAAATCAATTTGAAATACATACATATAATAGCATATTTAATATTATTTTATTATAAATAGAATAGCCTACAATGTATTATAAATATAATAACCTGTAATAACAAATGAAATCAAAGACTACAACAGTATACAGAATAGGTAGGTAGTATATTCATTTCCTAGGGTTGCCATAACAAATTGCAACAAGCTTGATGGATTAAAAAAATCCAGATATTTATTTTCTCATGATTCTGAAGGCCAGAAGTCCAAAACCTAGGTGTCAGCATGGCTGTCCTCCCTCTGGAGGGTTTTTGGGAGAATTACCTCACTTTGGCCAGATATTGTTGCCTCCAGACCTTCTTCCTGGCTGCATTACTCTAATCTCTACCTCTGTCTCCCCCTGGCTTTATTCTCTGTGTCTGAGACTCCTTCTCTTGAGTCCTTTCTTTTAAAAGGACGCTTTTTAGGACTCCCCTGTCAGTCCAGTGGTTAAAAAATCTGCCCTCTGATGCAAGGGACATGGGTTTGATCCCTGGTGGGAGAACTAAGACCCCATATGCCAAAGGGGCAACTAAGTCCACACAACTACTGAGCCCACATGCCACAACTAGAGAGCCCATGTGCTGCAAATACTGAGCCAGCGTGCCACAACGAAGACCCAAGGTAGACAAACATCTTCTTCAAAAAAGAACAATTATGTTTGGATATAGGGCTCACCCACATTGGAGAAGGAGATGGCAACCCACTCCAGTGTTCTTGCCTGGAGAATCCATCTAATCTCTACCTCTGTCTCCCCCTGGCTTTATTCTCTGTGTCTGAGACTCCTTCTCTTGAGTCCTTTCTTTTAAAAGTACACTTTTTAGGACTCCCCTGTCAGTCCAGTGGTTAAAAAATCTGCCTTCTGATGCAGGGGACATGGGTTTGATCCCTGGTGGGAGAACTAAGACCCCATATGCCAAGGGGCAGCTAAGCCCACACAACTACTGAGCCCACATGCCACAACTAGAGAGCCCATGTGCTGCAAATACTGAGCCAGCGTGCCACAACGAAAACCCGAGGTAGACAAACATCTTCTTCAAAAAAGAATAATTATGTTTGGATATAGGGCTCACCCACATTGGAGAAGGAGATGGCAACCCACTCCAGTGTTCTTGCCTGGAGAATCCCAGGGACAGAGGAGCCTGGTGGGCTGCCATCTATGGGGTCTCACAGAGTTGGACATGACTGAAGCGACTTAGCAGCAGCAGCAACACATCATAAACCTCATCTACACGTTGTTAACATACATCTACAAAGATTCTCTTTCCAAATGAGGTCACATTCACAGGTCGTAAGGCTTAGGGCGTGGATACAAATATTTGTGGGCCCCCTGAGTCGGGAAGATCCCCTGGAGAAGGAAATGGCAATCCACTCCAGTATTCTTGCCTGGAGAATCCCATGGACGGAAGAGCCTAGTAGGTTACAGTTCATGGGGTCGCAAAGAGTCGGACACGACTGAGCGACTGACACACACGATTCAACCCACTCAGAGAAGGCAATGGCACCCCCCCACCCCACCACTCTTGCCTGGAAAATCCCATGGACTGAGGAGCCTGGTGGGCGGCAGTCCATGGGGTCACTAGAGTCGGACACGACTGAGCAACTTCACTTTCACTTTTCACTTTCATGCAGTGGAGAAGGAAATGGCAACCCACTCCAGTGTTCTTGCCTGGAGAATCCCAGGGATGGAGGAACCTCATGGGCTGCCATCTATGGGGTCGCACAGAGTTGGACACGACTGAATCAACTTAGCAGCAGCAGCAGCAGCATTCAACCCACTTGGATAAGGAAATGGCAACCCATTCCAGTATTCTTGCCTGGAAAATTCCATGGACAGAGGAACCTGGTGGGCTATAGTCCATGGGGTCACAAAGAGTCGGCCACGACTGAGCACATCAGCACATTCAACCCACGACTCATTCAATATTTTATTATGCTCTCACAATGCTTGTCATGTAATAACACAATTGAAGAGAATATTGTGCAGCACAGCTTTTAAATTAACATACTGTATTTAAGGAACTGTTGAGAATTATAAATGATGTATTTTTAACTTAAGCTGCAATTTTCATTCTCAAAATCTTTGCTGTATATAATGGATCTAGACCTCAAATCATCCAAAAATGTAGCAAACTGTGGTTGTAAAGAAAATTCCATAATTTACCTCTGCTGCTGCTGCTAAGTCGCTTCAGTCGTGTCCCACTCTGTGCGACCCCATAGACCGCAGCCCACCAGGCTCCCCCGTCCCTGGGATTCTCCAGGCAAGAACACTGGAGTGGGTTACCATTTCCTTCTCCAATGCGTGAAAGTGAAAAGTGAAAGTGAAGTTGCTCAGTTGTGTCCGACCCTTAGCGACCCCATGGACTGCAGCCCACCAGACTCCTCCGTCCATGGGATTCTCCAGGCAAGAGTACTGGAGTGGGGTGCCATAACAACATTAAAATAAAACTACCATAGTTCTTAAAGCGGCAATTCTAATTAGAGAAACAATCGTCAGGCCATCTCCTCTGAGGAGCTGGAATCCCTCAGCAATTTTTCAAAAATATCTGTATCTAAGGCTTTTGGTCACAGAGCCAAAATCAGTACAGGAGAGATAAAGGAGTTAAAGTACAAATCATATATCTGATAGCTTTTACTGTTGTTTTTTTCCCCTTTATAATTGAAAACATCAAATGAAATATGTGTATTGAATACTTCTTCAGTAATTTAGTGACAATTGAACTTGGCACATTTAAAAATTTTTATGTAATCAATTGCTTGAATTCAAATAAATTTACTTTCATGATTATCTACTTATCTGCCATTTTATGAGCTACCTCTAGGTTAAAGGCTGTCTGGAAACCTAACACAACTATTTGGGTGGATAGTCAGAAAGGCACATATGTCAAACCAATGGCATGATATAGATTACACAGGTTTGTCCAAAAAAAAATCATAATTATGGAGCTACATATTAGCAAAATGACCACACTTTCATTTTATTTGGTTAGCATTGCCTCCAGATTGGTGCTGTACATTGGCTGATCATCTTAGTTTTTTCATGCCTACTCTTGTCTTTTGCTCATTTTCCCTAGGGATTTTAGTTCAGTTCAGTCGCTCAGTCGTGTCCGACTCTTTGCAACCCCATGGACTGTAACCTACTCGGCTTCTCTGTCCATGGGATTCTCCAGGCAAGAATACTGGAGTGGATTGCCATTTCCTTCTCCAGGGGATCTTCCCGACCCAGGGATTGAACCCGCAGACGCTTTAACCTCTGAGCCACCAGGGAAGCCCCCTAGGGATTTTAGAAGGATGTTAATTGGATGCTTTCAAACCAAAAACTGAATTTCATAGTGTATGTGAAGATGGGAGTAAGAGCTGTTAGATGCACTGGACAGCGTGAGACAAGACACAGAAGCCAAAGGTGTCCAAGAGACCCACAGAGGAAGGAACAGAAGAAGACTCGCTGGTTGTTTCACAGCAGAATGCAAAGGGAAGTGGATGGGACATGAGCTGGGAGGGGAAGGCGTGGGTCCTGGAGAGGGTAGGGGAAATGGTGAAGGTTGATGGAAACATCTAGCATGAATGCCTAAACCTTATACCACTGAACAGTAAATGGTTGAGATAAATTTCTACATCTCCCGACTTTATATGATGGTTTCTATGGAGGAGTTCCCTGTTTGTGTCCTATATAGTCCACTTCAGTTCAGTCGCTCAGTCGTGTCCGACTCTTTGCGACCCCATGAATCGCAGCACGCCAGGCCTCCCTGTTCATCACCATCTCCTGGAGTTCACTCAGACTCACATCCATCGAGTCCGTGATGCCATCCAGCCATCTCATCCTCGGTCATCCCCTTCTCCTCCTGCCCCCAATCCCTACTCTGTTTTTCAATATGCTATCTAGGTTGGTCATAACTTTCCTTCCAAGGGGTAAGTGTCTTTTAATTTCATGGCTGCAGTCACCATCTGCAGTGATTTTGGAGTCCCCAAAAATAAAGTCTGTCACTGTTTCCACTGTTTCCTCATCTATTTGCCATGAAGTGATGGGACCAGATGCCATGATCTTGGTTTTCTGAATGTTGAGCTTTAAGCCAACTTTTTCACTCTCCTCTTTCACTTTCATCAAGAGGCTTTTTAGTTCCTGTTCACTTTCTGCCATAGGGTGGTGTCATCTGCATATCTGAGGTTATTGATATTTCTTCTGGCAGTCTTGATTCCAGCTTGTGCTTCTTCCAGCCCAGCATTTCTCATGATGTACTCTGCATAGAAGTTAAATAAGCAGGGTGACAATAGCATGCAAATTATTACTAGAGATGAGAGCTCTGAGGGAAGTGAATATAGTCCACAAAGTAATAAAAAAGCTATGCTTTAAGCCCTTGAGTTGAACTGGAGAAGGGAAGGCTTCACTAAAGAATTGAATCTACACTATTGATACAATATATATAAAATAGATAACTAATGAGAACCTACTGTGTAGCACAGAGAATTCTACTGGATGCTCTGTGGTGACCTACATGTGAAGGAAATCCATGACTTTGCTGTACAGTAGAAACTGATTCAGAAGGCAATGGCAACCTACTCCAGTATTCTTGCCTGGAGAATCTCAGGGACGAGGGAGCCTGGTGGGCTGCCATCTATGGGGTCGCACAGAGTCAGACACAACTGAAGTAACTTAGCATCATCATCAGCAGCAGCAGAAACTAATTCAACAGTGTAAAGCAACTATACTCCATGAGAATTTAATTTTATAAAATTTAGAAAGTGAATCTAGACCTGAGATATAAAGTAATAAGTAGAATTTACAAGTGAAAGGAGGAAATGGGGAAATTGGATGAGAGAGAATGGCCATATGGTGGAATGTGCAAAAAAAAGGTGAGAAGTGGGAGCTTGGTAGAGTTCAGGAACCAAAGATAACCAGTGCATCAAGATCTTAGAAGCTAACAGGGAAAGTGGCAGGACAAAAGGCCAGGGAGTAAGCAGAGCCCACTGCCTTCGTCTGTTTCTCAGCCTTGAATAAGAATATCATCACCTAGGGAAGGTACATGGTTGGATGAACACTCCCTTCTATTGCTGGTGGAACAGAACAAGTTGAAAGAACAGCATTATTTATTGGATCCAGCTTGTCAAATACACATTTTCCTCCTTTCGAGGCTTTAAGATAACAGATTGCTTTTCTTTTAGCTGGGACTTCATTTACCTTAATCTGTCTTCTGTTATAGTTTCTGGTATCCTTGTTTAATCCCTTCCTTTAGATGTAAGCTTCCAGCCTAGCACTCTTATAATAAATATTTGTTGAGTGCAAAGAAAAAGCATTGCAAATACCAAGTTTATCTGTGGATTTGCAGTAGAATACCAGATCCATTGGACTCTGGTGTCAGTTCAAATTACTGCTTGAAAATGTGAATGTGTGAAATATATTTTGGGTCTTTGGAGTTTCTTGCTTCTTTATATATTAGCATTCTTTCATAGTTATTATTCTTATTTTTGTTTTATTTTTTATTTTATGACATTATCTTGTATATTCTATATTCCAGATCTTATATTCATTCATTCATTCACTCATATTTATGCATGA
This sequence comes from Cephalophus harveyi, assembly GCA_006410635.1. Classification (NCBI taxonomy): domain Eukaryota; kingdom Metazoa; phylum Chordata; class Mammalia; order Artiodactyla; family Bovidae; genus Cephalophus; species Cephalophus harveyi. Next base: position 15,552 of record SJYT01048722.1, on the reverse strand, counting down.
ATTCATATATATATATGAATATATATATTCATATATATATATGAATTCATATATATATATCACACTTGGTACTAGAAAATATCTAAGGCATCATTCATGAGAATAAATTAATAAGACAGACTTCCATCAATATGAGCATATTATTCAGACTTCTGGATCTCCATTTTTCAATGGTGGTGATAATATTGACTACCTCACAGAACCTCCGGAGAAGGCAATAGCACCCCACTCCAGTACTCTTGCCTGGAAAATCCCGTGGACTGAGGAACCTGGTGGGCTGCAGTCCATGGGGTTGCTAAGAGTTGGACACGACTGAGCAACTTCACTTTCACTTCTCACTTTCATGCATTGGAGAAGGAAATGGCAACCCACTCCAGTGTTCTTGCCTGGAGAATCCCAGGGACGAGGGAGCCTGATGGGCTACCGTCTATGGGGTCGCACAGAGTCAGACACGACTGAAGCAACTTAGCAGCACAGAACCTCTATGAAGGTTCAATGAGATCAGACACATAACGTACAATATCTTGTAATATAGAAGTCCTGCATCCATGCCATAAACTGCTATTATTTCTATAAATGTTATGATGATTATGGCAGCAGTGGTTGTGCAAGAGCTATGGGGATGTCTTTGTGAGTTACAGAATTAATATCCTTTCTATGTACTACAATTATTTTTGACTTTAACATAGTTAATCCACAGTTAGTACTGAGTATGACATTTCAGGTATTTTGAATCTGAATATGGAAGTAAAATCATGAATAACAATAATTGGTACCATTTATTGAAACCCTGCCAAATGCTAAATTTTTGGCTAGTACTTTGTATGTACTAACATACAAAGCAGGTTTCCCTGATAGCACAGTTGGTAAAGTATCCACCTGCAATGCAGGAGACCTCAATTCAATTCCTGGATCTGGAAAATCACCTGGAGAAGGGATAGGCTGCCCACTCCAGTATTCTTGGGCTTTCCTTGTGGTTCAGCTAGTAAATAATCCGCCTACAATGGGGGAGACCTGGGTTCGATCCCTGGGTTGCGAAGATACCCTGGAGAAGGGAAAGGCTACTCACTCCAGTATTCTGGTCCGGAGAATTCTATGGATTGTACGCAAAGAGACGGACACTACTGAATGACTTTCACTTTCACCTTCACTTTGTATGTATTACTTTGTTCCGTACATCAACCTTGCAAGGCAGGGATTATTGGCTCCATTTTATGATTGAGAAAAGTAAGGCTTAGATAGGAATCTGCTAAAGGCACATTGATTATAAACTATGACATCTATGTCTAGTTCCATGAGGGGAATCTGGAATAATCATTTTTAGTGTGTGTGATTCCTCTGAACCACTTAGGAAGCTTCCGTATCAAATTCTGAGAGATCTACCTCCCTGGGTCAGTGTACAGCTTATTCTAGTACTTGCATATTTTATTAATATCTTCTGTTTACTCACCTCTGTTTCCAGCATTCTGATTCTTCCTTAAAGACAAAGTGGGTGGGATTTATATACATATTCCTTTGAACACAGGGTCAAGCACACTGAATAAATGAATGAGAAAGAATGACCAATATGCACATACCCATTCATATATATGCTACCTTGAAATGCAAATCCAGCCGTTTAGCTTTAATGGCATAGAAACTGTTGCAACAATGGTTGGATTAGATGGACAGTAACTGTACTTCTGGACTGAACTTCAAGAGAACCTGAGTCTAGTTCTGGATCACTGTCATTAGCACTTTTAATTCTTGATAAATTCTTTAGCATCACAGTTTCCTCATATCTAAACTAGCACCATAGGACTAGATTACCTCAAAACAAAAAACAAACCTCACCCTATTTTGACATTTGATGACTCTGGAATTTAAACCAATTCTTCTTTCCTCCCCATGCATACAGAACACTATACCTCCCAGCCTACCATACAGATAATTCTGAGGAGCCTTGTGTGAAAGAAACATGTTAAGAATCCTCCTATTTCTCTCTTCCTGTATCTCAACAGTCAGAAGAAGTATGTTGAGATGGCAGAGCAATGTGATGGAAGTGGGGTCCATATATTAACACCAGTTCTTGGAAGGAAGCTGCCCTGGGGGTGATTTCCCTGAGAAGAAAAAAGGTCAAGTTCAAGACTGAACATCTAAAGCCTAATAATCTACTTAAACTGAGAAACATGGGGATGAGAAAGCAAAGAAACAATGATTTAAGAATATATGTAAATAAATGCTATGTGCGGTCACTGGCACAGAGTAGAAGAAACGCTTCATAAGATTTTTGCCAATCATTCTGCTGTCAAATAAATCTCCAGAGAGATGATATGGGGAAGGTGGTGGGAGGGCGGTTCAGGATTGGGAATTCATGTACACCCGTGGCGGATTCATGTCAATGTATGGCAAAACCAATACAGTACTGTAAAGTGAATAAATAAATAAAACAACCCCCACCCCAAATAAATAAAAATTAAAAAAAGGCCTATGACTTAACATCAAACTTAAAATGCTTCTTGGTCCACCACTTCCCATGGGATGAGAAGGCTGAGTGGCCTCCAAGAAGAGCATATGTCTGATGTAAACTTTGACTGTGGCCAAGAAAGAGAATGAGATGAAAGAACATCTAAGAGAATGAAACCAGGTGCCGCGGAAAACAACGGCAATCTTGAAAGCTAAGGGTTTTGAGGAGATGGAATTACAAGATAGAAACAGATGTGAACTTTGCTTGATGATGGGCAATCCACAGCAGCTGGAGCTAAAGCAGACATTGTATGAACCAGATACACACTTTTGTGAGTTAAGCCTCTGAGCTTTGAGGGTTGATGCGTTATCCCAGCACAGACTAGCTTAACTGGAATATTACAGCTCTATCTTGCATTTCTATAAAACATAGTAAGTTGTATCTTCCCAAGTACACATTTGGTCCCTGATTTTGTGCAACACAGTATTGACACCTGGTTCTTGATGACCCACAGATTCCCAGATAAAGCACAAAGGAAAATATCTTCCTTGAAGTAAAGCAAACTAGGGCACTGGGCATCTCCAAGAGTAGGTCTAACAAAACTTCCCCAAATACCTAATGGATATTCAGAGAATAAAATGCTTAGAAAAGTTGGATCACTTTCCTGCTTTCAAAGCATTACTTGTATTGTCATAAACAGTTCCTCTCAGGAAACCAAAGACTTGTTTCGTTTTTTATGTAGGTTTAAATCTATCAGAGACTCAAAGTAGGAAACATGTGTCCATGTTTCAGGTTCATTTAAAATTAATTGTATTAGGCCTGTATTTCATTCCTTTTTTAAATTAATTTATTTAATTAGAGGGTAATTACAATATTGTGATGGTTTTTGCCATACATCAACATGATGTCCCCCCATCCTGAACACCCTTCCCACCTCCCTCCCCACCCCATCCACTTAATTCTTTCTGAGGTAAGGGATGTGAATGTGTGTGAGTCTGTGTGCATATGCATCTGTGTATGCATGTCCCAATGACTATTATAAATCTGTGTATGATCTGATAAGTTACTTTAGCCAGGCATGTCCTTCTGTTCCAAGTATTGCATGACAACATTGGGAAACCAAATCTCGAGCTACTGAAATGCAGCTCACCTTTTAGTGAGCATCCTGGTTTGTCACTTAGCAGTGATTAAAAGCTTAGGAGTTGCTGTGCTATAAGTGTCAAGCTGAGAGCCCACTGGAGACCAAGTCCACTAACATGCAAGAGGCCCTGAGAGTATATTTTAGAACTAATCCTCCTATTTCTCTCTTCCTGTATCTCAACAGTCAGAAGAAGTATGTTGAGATGGCAGAGCAATGTGATGGAAGTGGGGTCCATATATTAACACCAGTTCTTGGAAGGAAGCTGCCCTGGGGGTGATTTCCCTGAGAAGAAAAAAGGTCAAGTTCAAGACTGAACATCTAAAGCCTAATAATCTACTTAAACTGAAAAACATGAGGATGAGAAAGCAAAGAAACAATGATTTAAGAATATATGTAAATAAATGCTATGTGCAATCACTGGCACAGAGTGGAAGAAACGCTTCATAAGATTTTTGCCAATCATTCTGTTGTCAAATAAATCTCCAGAGAGATGATATGGGGAAGGTGGTGGGAGGGCGGTTCAGGATTGGGAATTCATGTACACCTGTGGCGGATTCATGTCAATGTATGGCAAAACCAATACAGTATTGTAAAGTAAATAAATAAATAAAACAACCCCCACCCCAAATAAATAAAAATAAAAAAAAGGCCTATGACTTAACATCAAACTTAAAATGCTTCTTGGTACACCACTTCTCATGAGATGAGAAGGCTGAGTGGCCTCCAAGAAGAGCATATGTCTGATGTAAACTTTGACTGTGGCCAAGAAAGAGAATGAGATTAAAGAACATCTAAGAGAATGAAACCAGGTGCCGCGGAAAACAACGGCAATCTTGAAAGCTAAGGGTTTTGAGGAGATGGAATTACAAGATAGAAACAGATGTGAACTTTGCTTGATGATGGGCAATCCACAGCAGCTGGAGCTAAAGCAGACATTGTATGAACCAGATACACACTTTTGTGAGTTAAGCCTCTGAGCTTTGAGGGTTGATGCGTTATCCCAGCACAGACTAGCTTAACTGGAATATTACAGCTCTATCTTGCATTTCTATAAAACATAGTAAGTTGTATCTTCCCAAGTACACATTTGGTCCCTGATTTTGTGCAACACAGTTTTGACACCTGGTTCTTGATGACCCACAGATTCCCAGATAAAGCACAAAGGAAAATATCTTCCTTGTAGTAAAGCAAACTAGGGCACTGGGCATCTCCAAGAGTAGGTCTAACAAAACTTCCCCAAATACCTAATGGATATTCAGAGAATAAAATGCTTAGAAAAGTTGGATCACTTTCCTGCTTTCAAAGCATTACTTGTATTGTCATAAACAGTTCCTCTCAGAAAACCAAAGACTTGTTTCGTTTTTTATGTAGGTTTAAATCTATCAGAGACTCAAAGTAGGAAACATGTGTCCATGTTTCAGGTTCATTTAAAATTAATTGTATTAGGCCTGTATTTCATTCCTTTTTTAAATTAATTTATTTAATTAGAGGGTAATTACAATATTGTGATGGTTTTTGCCATACATCAACATGATGTCCCCCCATCCTGAACACCCTTCCCACCTCCCTCCCCACCCCATCCACTTAATTCTTTCTGAGGTAAGGGATGTGAATGTGTGTGAGTCTGTGTGCATATGCATCTGTGTATGCATGTCCCAATGACTATTATAAATCTGTGTATGATCTGATAAGTTACTTTAGCCAGGCATGTCCTTCTGTTCCAAGTATTGCATGACAACATTGGGAAACCAAATCTCGAGCTACTGAAATGCAGCTCACCTTTTAGTGAGCATCCTGGTTTGTCACTTAGCAGTGATTAAAAGCTTAGGAGTTGCTGTGCTATAAGTGTCAAGCTGAGAGCCCACTGGAGACCAAGTCCGCTAACATGCAAGAGGCCCTGAGAGTATATTTTAGAACTCAGTCTCTGATCTCACCAACAAGAAGCACCAATACACTCAACTTTGCAAAACGTAAGACTCTCTCCCATTTACCACAGAAATCAAATGCCTTGTATTTTTCCCCTACCAATTAATGACTTACTTTATTCATCTTTACTTCCAGATGACCCTTGAGAAGTTTGTGGATTTTGAAAGATTTTTCAATCAATGTTTAGGAGTATGAATCAGTGTGGCAGACATCCGAGACTCAGCTGAAAGTGTAGGTCAGACTAGATCCAAAAATGGTATTTCAATGACTTTCCTTCATACTGTGTGTTTCAAGTGTGGGAATGTTAGCAGGTCATTCTTTTCAGGCTGCCATTGCACATTTCAGTGACAGTGCCATGCACACACATAAAAAAGTCAGCACAGAACCCCCACTTTTGAGGGAGCAGCCGTAGGGGCAGCAGCAGCATAGCTACCATTTAGTGAGTTTACTAGTTGCAAGGCGTGGCTCTTCTACAAGCTTTAAAATAGGTATTTAGTTAACAATCAAATTACCCTTATGATATCTATTCCCATTTTATCGGTGAGGAAATAAATGAGCATCAAAACATCCAGAATGTCAGACTTTTCTCCATAACAATCTTCAAAGCTCACTTTCGGAGCTGCCACAACCAGCAATATAAAAGCAGACTGGAGAGCGGCAAGTAGAGCAGGAAATTTTTTTTTCTATATATAGGTAAAGTTGTCTCTCTACATGAGAGTTGAGTCCTCCACCCTTGCGTCCTGGATGAGAAGCATTCTTCTTAAAATGAGCTCTAGTACGGAAGGCACAGAAGGGCCTCAGTCCCTTGAGACTGTAGTAATTTAACTTATGGTTAGATGCTATCCTAGCAGAGTTTGAAATCAGCCTTAAAAAGCTTGCACACACACATGTTCAAAATAACCTATTCAAAAAAGCCCCAAAGAAGTTAAACAGTAAGTTAAAAGCATTTGTTGTTTCAAAAACTTAATTTCCTTTAAATTCACCCTAGCTTTTAAATATTATGATCCTCCCAGGTATGCTATCTTAAAAAAAAGAAAATTAGAAGTGCTAGCCTGCATCCTAAAATTGCTAGAATTCACATAGCTTTCTTACATTTGGGAAGCAGTTTAATATATATTTTAGGGCATTGCCTTCACAGCTAGAAAAGTGAGGCTCAGAGGTTTAATAACCTGTACCTATCAGGATGGGCAAAGTTACACTTCAGTAATATCAATGCAGAAATCTCAAAGTCTAAACCACTCAGTATATTTCTTCCTTAGTTTATTCCACTGATGGTTGGGAAGAAGGCTCAGGTGAACAAGGTCGCTCAGAAACTCAGACTGATGGAAGTTCCCTCCACACATGTATTTCTGTGAAGGCAGAAGCAAAGAGCCTGGGGAAACACATGGTGGTTCTTAAAAGATTTTGTGTAGAAGTGGTGTGTATCACTTCTACACACATGGCATTGGCCAGAGTAACACAAAGGCCAAGTCTAACATCAGTGGTGCGAAGACAAGTACAAGTCTCCCCACTTTGCCATCTTTCGTCTGCCTCTCAAGTGCCTTTTCCACCTGCTTCTGTTCCCTAAAACCATAGACACCATAACCCTGTACCATGTCTGCTGGGATATTGGAGGAAGGAAGGAAAATCAGGTGAGGCTGTTTAATCCCTGGTCACCTCCAGATGATGTCACCTCCAGCCTGCTGTATGTCTCGACCTGAGGCCACTGCTTCTCTCTGGGCTTCCTTCCCTGTAGCAGTCCCTCCTTGCAAGTCCTGTCCTACTCCCTGAGTTCATCCATTTACATTTTGATGAGTAACAGCATCTCTACCTTTGAACCCTAAGTTTTTAGACTATTAAATTTATATTCCACACTGTCTTAATTAATAGTCTCTTTGTAAATAACACCACCTGGATTTCTCCTAATTTGGGTGTTGCTGCTGCTGCTAAGTCGCTTCAGTCCTGTCTGACTCTGTGCGACCCCAGAGATGGCAGCCCACCAGGCTGCCCCGTCCCTGGGATTCTCCAGGCAAGAACACTGGAGTGGGTTGCCATTTCCTTCTCCAATGCATGAAAGTGAAAAGTGAAAGTGAAGTCACTCAGTCGTGTCCGACTCTTAGCGAGCCCATGGACTGCAGCCCATCAGGCTCCTCTGTCCATGGGATTTTCCAGGCAAGAGTACTGGAGTGGGGTGCCGTTGCCTTCTCCTAATTTGGGTGCACCATCTGTTTTCTGTTGGGACACTGAAAGGGCAGCAAATAATAGAGAAAAACAATCCAGGCTTCTGTGCTGTCCTGTGGTGACACAGTGGTGAGAGTAGGAAAGAGGGATTATTAATGATATCTCACTGATCTTCAGAGAAGGAAACAGCAGCCCACTCCAGTATTCTTGCCTGGAGAATTCCACAGACAGGGGAGCCTGGTGGGCTATGGTCTGTGGGATCGCAAAGAGTCGGACATGACTGAGCACACAGCACACTGATCTTCAATGATAATATATCAGGAACTATCCTGTGAAAGAACATATTTGCCAAATAATTAAAACCATGGTATTTCTTACCTGCACATGCCCCAGGTAAGTTTAAAGTTTTTTGTTTTTTGTTTTTAAGTAAAAACTTGAAACTCTAAGGATATCCTTTAAGACATTGTTGGGAATATTAAACAAAAATTGTCTGCTCTTTCCCAAATAATTGCTATTGTTAATTTGCCCAAAGTGATTCCTAAATAATAAAGCAAGAGTCCAAGAGATGTGCTTTTAGATACCCAACATATTAAACATTGATTATATTGGGAGTTTTATCTAAAACTCCCTTAATCACAGCTTGTCATACTATCTTTATTGATTTGTTACTGCTCACACTGTTCATTAAAATGCCAGAGAGCAAGGAATTCATTTTTAGTGCTCTTCCAGACACCAGATTTTTATCTCCTAACAGTATAATTCAAGGTCAAGGGTGTTTATTGTGTTTAGACAGAAAAGTAATCAAAGTGGCTTGGGTTTAAAAACACGCAGAGAGAGGGTAGTTTGCAGTTTTTGCTTACCCTAAGGATTGCAGCTTTGATCATAAAATATGATCTGAAAAGTCTCTAGATATTTGCTGAGGTTTCAAGGTTTAAAGTGGGAGGGTTTTTTTTTCTTTCCTTTTTTATTTCACTAGTTGCAGAAAGAGTGATAGTAATTATTGCCTTTTATTCCCAAGCAATTTTGCTTTCTGAGTGACTTCATTTCAAATTCTGTGATCTATCTCCAAGGTAATCTTAAAGTCAACAGACTGCTTAATTCATCACTTTGAGGGACAGAATGTTTCATTTAGTAATGTCTCCAGCCAGTTTTTCACCTAATCTTAAAGTTCTCAGAAATAAAATGTTCAATATTTTGTTTATGTTTGATCCATATAAATCCTAGTGGAGTGTTAGGTATATCCCATCAAAAAAATGACAAAATGTAAACCTTTTCCTCTTTTAAGGACACTCTACTATGAACTTCCCAGATCAGAAATAATTAAATTTCTACTTATGTGCAAATACTGAAAACTGCCTATAAGTTGATGAGAAAAAGAGACAAATCTCTGAAGAAAAGGTTGCTAGTTGGCAATTTTCAGGAAAGAAAAGATATAAGGCTAATACACGTAATAAGTGATGTTCAAATTTACTGAAAGGAAAGAGTATAAATATGGTGAAAAATGAAGTAGCATGTCTCTTGCCCCTCAGAATGGTAAAATGTATATAAACAACAATCCTATTCTGGGGAGGATATAGAAAAATTATTACTTTTTTCCCTTTAACTTTTTATTTCATGTTGGAGTATAACAGGTTAAAATGTCATAATAGTTTCAGGTGGACAGCAAAGGGGGTCAGCCACACATATATATGAGTCCATTCTCCCCTCTTGTGCATCTGCTGCTGCTGCTAAGTCACTTCAGTCATGTCTGACCCTGTGCAACCCCATGACAGCAGCCCACCAGGCTCCCTGGTCCCTGGGATTCTCCAGGCAGGAATACTGGGGTGGGTTGCCATTTCCATCTCCAATACATGTGAATGAAATGAAAGTGAAAAGTGAAAGGGAAGTCGCTTAGTCATTTCCGACTCTTAGCGACCCCATGGTTTGCAGCCTACCAGGCTCCTCTGTTCATGGGATTTTCCAGGCAAGAGTACTGGAGTGGGGTGCCATTGCCTTCTCCATCTTGTGCATCATTGGTACACAAAAGTAAATGCTGTTCCTCATTTGAAATCTATCAGTGTCTTTGGAAGTAAAAAAAGCGAAATGCCTATTTTTGATCAAACAAGCTACCACTATTGGTAGTTTCTATAGAAATGAATGCAAAAATATACATATAAGAATATTTATTAGTTTACTATTCTTCTGGAAAACTGCAAACAACTTGAGTCAATAGAGGCAGAATAAATTGAATCTAATGTTAGATACAATACAAAGAGTGAATTAGGTTCATGATAACCAGACTGGTAGGAAGAGACGTAAAGTATTTTTATGCTAAGAAAAGCATGCAAATGAATATATATAGCATGATTATATTTTGATAAAAGCAATATCCAAAATTGTCTATATGGGTGGCAGCCAGTCTCTAAGATGGCTCCCAATGATGGCCGCCCCTGAGTGTTCATGCTATTGTGCCAGTCCTTACCTCAGAATTGGTCTGTGTGACCAACAAAGTACAGAAGTGATGGTGTGTGATTTTTCAAGGCTAGGTCATGAAAGAAATTGAAGTGTATGCCTTGCTCTTTATATAGAACTGTTTTTTTCTGGGGTAAGCCAGTGGCCATATTGTGAGGAGTCTCTAGCAGTTCCACAGAGAGGTTCCCATGGGGGAGACTGAGGCCTCCTGCCAAGAACCAGCCAGGAACTGGGGCCAGAGCCTGCGTGAGGGGGTCCTCTTACAAGGACCCTGCCAACCTCCTAACTGCAACCTCAGCAGAAACTTTGAGCCAGAACCACCCACCTAAGTCACTCCTGGATTCCTGACTCTCTGAAAGTCTGATATAATAAATATTTTTGTTTTGTGAGTACCAATCTGTAGGTGATTTGTTACACAGCAACAGTTAACTGACGCAGTATGTAAAGTTGTAGAAGGACTCATCACACTGTTAAATTGTTACCTTAGTGAAGTAGAGGTGGAAATAACTTGAGATAAGTTTTAACTTCCATTTTTTTAATTTCGTGTTCTACAGTTATCTTACAGGAATAGTTAAATGTTCCAGACAGAATCCCAGGGATTTATGTATTCGATTAACCAACAAATACTGCAAATATTGACTGAGTAATTACTACGAGTCAAACACTGTTAGATGTGAAGGTTTAAAAGTAAATAACACACTAATTGTGTCCTCAAGAAGATCACTCATTGAAATAGGAGGTAAAAACTGGTACTTATCTTCACCCATTTTAAATCATAATGTTAAAAGAGTGTGCACAGAATGTTACTGAGCAAAGGGGGAGATGTGGGTGATTCTGAAGCAGAGATTCTTACCTCTAACATAGCAATACATCCTGAGGGACAAAGTTGAGTTTTCCAAGGAGAGAAAAAGCAGATGGAGTGTTTTCTCTCAACATAGTTCATTGTGTATGTCTTCTCTATCACAGAGAGTAAAAATAACCTGTGTTAAAAAGCATAATACAAGTTTTCATTATGTATTTATATACAGATTTACTATAACATTAAGGAAGAAAACTATCTGTTACTCAGTTTCAAAATCCATTTTGGTGGAATCTGATCACTTAGTGCAAAACTGCAGGATTTGCTTAGGGGGCTTCCCTGGTGGCTCAGTGGTGAAGAATCCGCCTGCAGTTCAGGAGACACAGGAGACGTGAGTTCAGGCCCTGGATCAGGAAGATCCCTGGAGTTGGCAACCCACTCCAGTATTTTTGCCTGGAAAATCCCGTGAACAGAGGAGCCTGGCAGCCTACAGTCCATGGGATCACAAAGAGTCAGACATGACTGAGAGACTAAACAGCAACAACAGCAGCTCTTACACAATGTCCACATAGCCAGCAGAAGTGAAAGTGAAGTCGCTCAGTTGTGCCCCACTCTTCGCGACCCCATGGACAGTAGCCTGCACCAAGCTCCTCCGTCCATGAAATTTTCAAGGCAAGAGTACTGGAGTGGGTTGCCATTTCCTTCTCCAGGGAATCTTCCCAACCCAGAGATTGAACCCAGGTCTCTCTCATTGTAGACCAACACTTTACCATCTGAGCCACCAGGGAAGTCCAGCAGAAGTGCTCACTTAAACACTGGGTAATCCAGACTAACTGACTTGCAGACTGAGTAATGTTACTTCACAGTCAGTGACAATTTAATTGTACTTGGGAAGCTGGGTGATTTGAATTAACTCTGCCTTTTTTTTCATATCTGTCCCATAAGCATCCCCAAAGTTACAAAGAGTAGTTAAAACTTGGGCTTTTATCTATTTATTTTTTAAAGCTCTTATGCTTGCAGAGCAAATACTGTGCTCTTTTTAAAATTTTTTTTACAGAACAAGATCTTGCCTATAATATAGGATAAAATAAATAGGTGAAAGAATGCCATTCTCTTCCCCATCACCCCATTTCACCCTGCAATAACTGATACATTTGGGATCCATCTCTGTTATTTTTATTTTATTTATATATAAATTTATATGTTTATAGGAAATCAGAGTTGTGTATCTTTTATCTGCTTTATGCCATTTGGATAGGAATAATGAGCTGGCATTACAATAGGAAAATTGACAATTCTTTCCTCACCACAGTTGTGATTGTTACATCTTGTAAATTCTGGCCATTTAAGCACTGGAGAAGGAAATGGCAACCCACTCCAGTACTCTTGCCTGGAGAATTCCATGGACTGAGGAGCCTGGCGGGCTACAGTTCACGGGGTCACAAAGAGTCGGACACGACTGAGCAACTTCACTTCAAGCACAGGTCAGTGCAACAGGGAACAACTGATTTTGTGGGCCAATTTTTTTTGTTTTGTTTTGTTTTGTTTTGCATAGTTCGTTTTGAAGATAGAGAACTGTAAAATGTTTGGACTCAAAGGGGGTTATAGAAATTAGGACTCTATAGATGATAAGCGACAGAAAATTTGACTATTTTAGTTCAGCCAGACAGTGTATTGACTTACATAGTGGGAAATCTAGAAATTGGGATCACTTTAAGGAAGATTTCAGTCAAGTTCTGAAGTGTTCTTTCATAGTCTGGTCTCCCCGTTAGTTGGATTGACCCCATTCTCAAACATGCTTGCCCAGGACTTCCCTGGTAGTCCAGTGTGTAAGACTTCACCTTCCAATGCAGGGGGTGCAGGTTCAGTCTCTGGTTGTGGAGCTAAGATCCCATAGGCCTCACAGCTAAAAATCAAAACATAAAACAGAAGCAATGTTGTAGCAAATTCAATAAAGTCTTTAAAATGATCCACATCGGGGATTCCTTGGTGATTCAGCGGTAAAGAATCTGCCTGCCAAGCCAGGAGACATGGCTTCTATCCCTGGTCCCAGAAGATTCCATTTGCTGCAGAGCAGCTGAGCCCATTGACCACAACTATTGAGCCTGTGCTCTTTAGCCATAACTGCCGAAGCCTCTGTACCTTAGAGCTCATGCTCCACAGCAAGAGAAGCCCGCAGTATGAGAAGCCCAAGCACCACCACAACTAGAGAGTAGCCCCCACTTGCCACAACTAGAGAAAGCCTGAGAGCAACAACAAAGACCCAGCACAGCAAATAAATAAATATACAAAAGAATTTCAATTTAAAAAATGATCCACAGTAAAAAAAAAAAAAAAAAAAAAACTTTGGAAAAAAGACACTTGCCCCTTATAGCACTTAGGTGCCCACTACAGTACCAATCTGCATTTTCTCAGGTTCACATCCAGCAGTATAAGGAACTGTCTTTTGTTGCAGCACCTCCTAAGTGAGACAATATCATTGGTTTTATTGAGCTATTATATCTAATGTAGCACCGATTACATGACACCGGGAATAGATCTCAGGCACAGACTAGACCCTGGGGCCAAGGGTGGGGTCAGTACCAGCAGAGCTACAGGGACAGGGATTCCAAAACCATGATTCTGAATCATTTCAAAATAACACCTTTTAGGATATCAATGAAAAATATCAAAAGCCTCAAGATCTGCCTTATAGGTTGATTGCCAAGCCTCATCTGAGAGAATTTACTGTGGACTAAATGTTTTTCTGTCTCCTCAAAATTTATACATTGAAGACTAATTCCCACTGTGATGGTGTTTGGTGGTGGGGCCTTAGGGAGGTGATTAGGTTTGGATGAGGTCATGGGGTGGAGCCCCCTTGATGGGATTGGTGCCTTATAAAGGAATGAAGAGCACAGACCTCTCTCTGCCACATGAGGACACAGCGAGAAGACGGGTATCTATGAACCAAGAGTGGGGTCTCACCAGACTCTAAATCTACCAGCACCTTTATCTTGGACTTCCTGGTTTTCATAACTGTGAGAAATAGCTGTTTGTTGTTTAAGTCACCCTGCTGCTAAGTCACATCAGTCATGTCCAGCTCTGTGTGACCCCATAGATGGCAGCCCACCAGGCTCCCGTCCCTGGGATTCTCCAGACAAGAATACTGGAATGGGTTGCCATTTCCTTCTCCCATGCATGAAAGTGAAAAGTGAAAGTGAAGTCACTCAGTCGTGTCCGACTCTTCTTGACCCCATGGACTGTAGCCTACCAGGCTCCTCCATCCATGGGATTTCCCAGGCAAGAGTACTGGAGTGGGTTGCCATGGCCTTCTCCATTAAGTCACCCAAGTCTGTGGTATTTTCATTTTCGCATCCTGAGCTAAACAGACTTTGAAACTGCTTGTCGCATTTTCCATGCTTGTCTGACAGTTCCTAATCTGCTGCTGTTGTTCAGTCACTCAGTCATGTCCAACTCTTTGCATCACATCAATTTTCCCTGTCCTTCACTATCTCCTAGAGTTTGCTCAAACTCATGTCCATTGAGTCGATGAGGCCATCCAACCATCTCATCCTCTGTTTCCCCCCTTCTCCTCCTACCTTCAATCTTTCCAAGCATCAGGGTCTTTTCCAGTGAGTTGGTTCTTCACATTAGGTAGCCAAAGTATTGCCCAAGCATCAATTCTTTGGCGCTCAGCCTTTGTTGTGGTCCAGCTCTCACATCAGTACATGACAACTGAAAAACTTCTTTGACTCTATGGACCTTTGTTGGCAAAGATGCAGTATACAGAATATATTTCAGCAGTTCTCAAACTATGGTTTCCCAAGCAGCAGCACTGACATTACCTAGAAATTGTTAGACATGCAAATTCTCAGGTGCCAACCCAGACCAACAATCTGTGTTTTAATGAGCAAAGCAGGTGATTCTGATATAGGGACCAATGCTTTGGTCCTTAGTTGTGTCCATTGTAAAGTGAGATTGAGAATACTTGACATGCCTACAGATGGAGCCCATGTTGTATAGGGCATGAAATGCTTAGTAACAGCCCCAAGGTGCCCCTTGACCAAGGCTGCAGAGAAGACAGTTGATAGTATTCTACAATAAGTCCAAAGCTGCACTGAAGCAGGGAACCACTTTAAACTGTCCTCTGATCTTAAGGGCCTCTCCCTACCTCAGGGGCTTAAAAGCAGCATCTCATTAACACAACACATGGAGAATACAGTCAAAGAGCAGAGCATCTGTGATCCATGCAGAGGAAAACAGGGAGATGCCAACCTACTGCTTTTCAAAGCCAGCTCCCTGCTAAAAGGGTAAGCCCAGAATCTTCTAGAATCATTGATAAGCACCCTGACACATAAATCAGACATCCCAGGTTCTACTGTATGAAAAATCAGTGGTATCACACTTCTAATTGGTTGACTTTTATTCCATCACTATACGAGATACCCCACACCCAAGGTAAGAGAAACCCAAGTAAGATGGTAGGTGTTGCAAGAGGGCATCAGAGAGCAGACATACTGAAACCATACTCACAGAAAACTAGTCAATCTAATCACACTAGGACCACAGCCTTGTCTAACTCAATGAAACCAAGCCATGCCTGCAGGGCAACCCAAGACGGGCAGGTCATGGTGGAGAGGGCTGACAGAA
>SJYT01048718.1:144266-429263 GCA_006410635.1 Cephalophus harveyi | reverse complement strand
TTTTCTGGAACTCTCTTGCCTTTTCCATGATCCAGCGGATGTTGGCAATTTGATCTCTGGTTCCTCTGCCTTTTCTAAAACCAGCTTGAACATCTGGAAGTTCATGGTTCACATATTGCTGAAGCCTGGCTTGGAGAATGTTTGCCATTACTTTACTAGCGTGTGAGATGAGTGCAATTGTGCAGTAGTTTGAGCATTCTTTGGCATTGCCTTTCTTTGGGATTGGAATGAAAACTGACCTTTTCCAGTCCTGTGGCCACTGCTGAGTTTGCCAAATTTGCTGGCATATTGGGTGCAGCACTTTCATAGCATCATCTTTCAGGATTTGAAACAGCTCAACTGGAATGCCATCACCTCCACTAGCTTTGTTCGTAGTGATGCTTTCTAAGGCCCACTTGACTTCACATTCCAGGATATCTGGCTCTAGGTGAGTGATCAGGCTGCTTTACTCACTTTCAACACATCATAGACAGGATACACAAAAATTTCTATAGCTTATATATTTGAGAAGCTCTACATGCCTTGAATTCATGAAAATATGCATGTATATTTTTTTTGCTTCTTTGTTCATTTGCCAAGTCTTGTCTGATTCTTTGTGACCTCATGGATTGCAGCATTCCAGGCTTCCTTGTCCCTTACCGTCTCCCAGAGTTTGCCCAAGTTCATGTCGATTGTATTGGTGATGCCATCCAACCATCTCAACCTTTGTTGTCCCCTTCTCTTGCCCTCAGTCTTCTCTAGCATCAGGGCGTTTTCCAGTGAATCAGCTGTTCACATCAGGTGGCCAAAGTATTAGAGCTTCAGCTTCAGCATCAGTCCTTCCAATGAGTATTCAGGGTTGATTACCATTAAAATTCACTGGTTTCATCTCCTTGCTTTCCAAGGAGCTCTCAAGAGTCTTCTCCAGCATTACAGTTCGAAAGCATCAATTCTTCGGCTCTCTGCCTTCCTTATGGTCCAACTCTCACAACCATATGTGACTACTGGAAAAACCATAGCCTTGACTATATGGACCTTTGTTGGCAAAGTGATGTGTTTAACACAGTGTTCAGCTTTTCATAGCTTTCCTGCCAAGAAGCAATTGTCTTCTAATTTCATGGCTCCAGTCACCATCTGCAGTGCTTTCAGAACCCAAGAAGAGGAAATCTGTCACTGCTTCCACCTTTTTCCCTTCTATTTGCCATGAAGTGATAGGACCAGATGCCATGATCTTAGTTTTTTTAATATTGAGTTTTAAGCCAGCTTTTTCACTCTCCGTCCTCTATCTCATTGAGATGTTCTTTATTTCCTCTTCATTTTCTCCCATTAGAGTGGTATCATCCACATATCTGAAGTTGTTGGTATTTCTCTCGGCAGTCTTGATTCCAGCTTGTAACTCATCCATCCTGGTGTTTCTTATATGCTCTGCCTATAAGTTCAGTAAGCAGGGTGACCATAAGTAACCTTGTCATCGTACTCCTTTCTCAATCCTGAACCAGTCAGTTTTTCCATACGGGGTTCTAACTGTTTCACCTTGATCCAAATGCAGGTACAGGTAAGATGGTCTGGTATTTCCATCTCTTTAAGAGTTTTCTACAGTTTGTTATGATCCACATATTCAAAGGCTTTAGTGAAGTCAGTGAAACAGAGGTAGATGTTTTTCTGGAATTCCCTTGCTTTGTCTCTGATCGAGCAAATGTTGGCAATTTGGTCTCTGTTTCCTCTGGCTTTTTAAGGCTCCGCTTGAACGTCTGAAAGTTCTCAGTTCAAATAATGCTGAAGCCCAGCGTGCAGGATTTTGAGCATAACCTCACTAGTGTCGGGGGCTTCCCTGGTGGCTCAGAAGTTAAAGCGTCTGCCTCTAATGCAGGAGACCTGGGTTCAATCCCTGGGTCGGGAAGTCCCCTGGAGAAGGAAATGGCAACCCACTCCAGTATTCTTGCCTGGAGAATCCCATAGACGGAGGAGCCTGGTGGGCTACAGTCCATGGAGTTGCAAAGAGCCGGACACGACTGAGCGACTTAATTTTCACTAGTGTGGGAGATGAGTGCAGTTGTCCAGTGGTTTGAATGTTCTTTCATACCGCCCTTCTTGGGAACTGGGATAAGGATTGACCTTTTTCAGTCCTGTGGCCACTGCTAGGTTTTCCAAATTTGCTAGCACTTTAGATATTGAGTGTAGCACTTCAGTGACGTCATCTTTTTAAAATTTTAAATAGCTCTGCTGGAATTCCATCGCAGCCTCCACTAACTTTATTGATAGCAGTGCTTCCTAAGGCCCACTTGACTTCATTAATGTCTGTCTCTGGGTAAGTGACCACACCAACGTTGTTATCTGGGTCATTAAGATATTTTCTGTACTGTTCTTCTGTGCATTCTTTCCATCTCTTGATCTCTTCTATTAGGTCTTTACCATTTCTGTCCTTTATTGTGTCCGTCTTTGAATGAAATGTTCCTTTGATAGTTGCAGTTTTCTTGAAGAGTTCGCTGGTCTTTTCCAGTTCTGTGGTTCTTCTCTATTTCTTTGCTCTATTAAAGGCCTTCTTGTCTCTCCTTGCTGTTCTCTGGAACTTAGTTGGTCTGCCTTTACCTTTCTCTGTTGCTTTTCACTTCTCTTCTCTCTTCAGCTATTTGCAGAGCCTCCTCAGACAACAATTTTGCCTTCTCGCTTTTGTTTTTCTTTGTGATGGTTTTGTTCACCGCCTCCTGTACAATATTATGGACCTTTGTCCATAGTTCTTCAGGCACTCTGTTTACTAGATCTANTCTCTTCAGCTATTTGCAAAGCCTCCTCGAACAACAATTTTGCCTTCTCGCTTTTGTTTTTCTTTGGGATGGTTTTGTTCACTGCCTCCTGTACAATATTATGGACCTTTGTCCATAGTTCTTCAGGCACTCTGTTTACTAGATCTAATCCCTTGAATCTCTTTGTCAATTCTACTGTATATTCATAGGGGATTTAAGTTGTACCTGGCTGGCCTTGTGGTTTTCCCCACTTTCTTTAGCTTAAGCCTGAGTTTTGCTATGAGAAGCTGATGATCTGAGCCGCAGCCAGCTCCAGCTCTGTTTGGCTGTCTGTAGAACAGCTTCTCCATCTTTGGCTACAAAGAATGTAATGAATCTGATTTTGATGTTAACCGTTTGATGATGTTCATATGTAAAGCCATCTCTCTTGTTGTTGAAAGTGGGTGTTTGCTATCACCAGTGCATTCTTTTGGCAGTATTCTGTTAGGTTTTGACCTGCTTCATTTTGTACCCCAAGGCCAAACTTGCCTGTTACTCCAGGTATCTCTTGACTTCCTGCTTTGGCATTCCAGTCCCCTATAATGAAAAGGACATATTTTTGTTTTGGTATTAGTTCTAGGAGGTCTTCTAGGTCTTCATAGAAGTGATCAGTTTCTTCAGCATCAGTGGTTGGGGCATAGCCTTGAATTACTGTGATACTGAATGGTTTGCCTTGGAAATGAACCGAGATTATTCTGTTGTTTTTGAGACTGCATCCAAGTACTGCATTTCGAACTCTTTTATTGACTATGATGGCTACTTCATTTCTTCTAAGGGATTCTTGCCCACAGTAGTAGACATAATGGTCATCTGAGTTAAGTTCACCCATTCCCATCCATTTTAGATCTCTGATTCCTAGGATGTCGATGTTTACTCTTGCTATCTGCTGCTTGACCGTCTCCAATTTACCTTGATTCATGGATCTAACATTCCAGGTTCCTATGCAACACTGGATTTTAACTTTCATCACCAGATACATCCACAGCTGAGTGTCATCTTCACTTTGGCCCAGCCTCTTCATTCTGGAGCTGTTAGTAGTTGTCCTCCCCTCTTACCCAGTAGCATATTGGACACATTCCGAACTGGGGGATTCGTCTTTTGGTGTTACATCTTTTTGCTTTTTATACAGCTCATGGGGTTCTCATGGCAAGTATACTGGAGTGGTTTGCATTCCCTCCTAAAGGTGTTTAAATTTTGTTTTTTCACCTTTACGTAATTGATCCACATAGAATTTATTTTTGTTTGTGATTGTTGTTCAGTTGCTCAGTTATGTCCGACTCTTGGTGACCCCATGGATTGCAGCATGCCAGACTTCCCTGTCTTTCACCATCTCCCAGAGCTTGCTCAAACTCATGTCCATTGACTCAGTGATGCCATCCAACCATCTTGTCCTCTGTCGTCCCCTTCTCCTGGCTTTGATCTTTACCAGTATCAGGGTCTTTTCTAATGAGTCGACTCTTCACATCAGGTGGCCAGAGTATTGGAGCTTTAGCATCAGTCCTTCCAATGAATATTCAGGATTGATTTTCTTTAGGACTGACTGGTTTGATCTCCTTGCAGTCCAAGGGACTCTCAAGAGTCTTCTCCAACACCACAATTCAAAAGCATCAATTCTTCCATGCTCAGCCTTCTTTATGGTCCAACTCTCACATCCACACCTGACTACGAAAAAATGATAGCTTTGATAGATGAACCTTTGTCAGCAAACTCTCTGCTTTTTATGTATTTGTATGTGATATCAGGTAGGAAATCTAGTTTAATTATTCCATCTGGTTAACCNCTCAGCCTTCTTTATGGTCCAACTCTCACATCCACACCTGACTACGAAAAAATGATAGCTTTGATAGATGAACCTTTGTCAGCAAACTCTCTGCTTTTTATGTATTTGTATGTGATATCAGGTAGGAAATCTAGTTTAATTATTCCATCTGGTTAACCAGTTATCTCAGCTCCAGTTATTGATTAATACATTATTTCTCCACTGTTTTGTGGTATGACTTCTATTAGGGATCAAGTTTTACAGGATTTATTTCTGTTTCCCTGCTGTATATTGGTATTTTCTATATCTTTGGCATCTGTACCACACTGTTTATTACCATATTGAATCTTTTTCTTTAAAAAAATTATTATTTTTTTGGTTGCACTTGATCTTCGTTGCTGCTCATGGGCTTTCTCTAGTTGGCGAGCGGCAGCTGCTCTCTAGTTGCAGTGCTTGGGATTTTCATTTTGGAGGCTTCTTTTGTTGAGGAGCACGGGCTCTCGGGCACACAGGCTTCAGTGGTTGTGGTGCACAGGCTTAGTTGCCATGTGACATGTGGGATCCTCCTGGACCTGTAATCGAGCCTGTGTCCCTCAAAACAGCAGGCAGATTCTCAACTGACATTGGATCACCAGGGATGTCTCTGTGTTAAGTCTTTTTAAAAAATTTATTTATTTTTAGTTGAAGCATAGTTGCTTTATAAGATTATGTTGGTTTCTGCTGTGCATCAGCATGAATCAGCCACAGGTATACATACATATGTCCTCTCTCTCTTGAACCTCTCTCTCACCTCCCACCCCATCCCACCCCTCTAGATTGTCTCAGAGCACTGGTTTGAGCTCCTTGAACATCCAGCAAATTCCCAGTGACTATCTGTTTTACACGTGGTAGTGTATATGTTTTCATGGTACTCTTCATTTGTCCCCCTCCCTCCTTCCACCCTGCCCGTGTCCACAAGTCTGTTCCTGTGTCTGCATCTCCATTGCTGCTGTACAAATGAGTCCATCAGCACCATCTTTCTAGATTCCATATATATGCATTAATATGTGATATTTATTTTTCTGACTACTTCACTCTGTATAATAGGCTCTAGGTTCATCCACCTCATTAGAACCCACTCAGATGCATTCCTTCTTTTGGTTGAGTAATATTCCTCTGTATATCTGTTCCACAGCTTCTATTCATCTGTGGTGGGCATCTGGACTGCTTCCACATCTTAGCTGTTGTAGATAGTGTTGAGGTAAACATTCGGATACCTGTGTCTTTTTCTATGGGTTCTCAGGGTATGTGCCTGGTGGTAGGATTGTCAGGTCACATGGTAGTTTCAGTCTTAGTTTTTTAAGGACTCTCCATAGTGGCTGTATCAGTTACATTCCCACCAAGAGTGCAAGAGGGTTCCCTTTTCTCTACACGCTCTCCAGCATTTATTGTTCATAGATTTTTTTTTGATGATGGCCATTCTGACTGATGTGAGGAGATATCTCATTGCAGTTTTTATTTGCATTTCACTAATGATGAGTGATGTTGAGCATCTTTTCATGTGTTTATTAGCCATCTGTTTGTCTTCTTTGGAGAAATGTTTGTTTAGGTCTTCTGCCCACTTTTCGATTGGGCTCTTTGTTTCTGGTATTGAGCTGCATGAGCTGCTTGTATATTTTGGAGATTAATCCTTTGTCAGTTATTTCATTTGCCATTATTTTCTTCCATTCTGAGGGTTGTCTTTTCACTTTGTTTGTAGTTTCCTTTCCCATGCAAAAACTTTCAAGTTTCATGGACGGAGGAGCCTGATAGGCTACAGTCTATGGGGTCGCAAAGAGTTGGACACGACTGAGCGACTTCACTTCCAGGAGGTGGGTAGTAGAGGATCTTGCTGTGATTTATGTCATAGAGTGTTCTGCCTATGTTTTCCTCTAAGAGTTTATAGTTTGTGGTCTTAGATTTAAATCTTTAATCCATTTTGAGTTTGTCTGTGTATGTTGTTAGGCAATAGTCTAATTTCATTCTTTTACACATAGCTGTCCAGTTTTCCCAGTACTACTTATTGAAGAGACTGTCTTTTTGCCTTTGTATATTCTTGCCTCCTTTGTCAAGGATAAGGTGCCCATAAGTGTGTGGGTTTATCTTTGGCCTTTCTATCTCGTTGCATAGGTATATATTTGTGCCTGTACCATACTGTCTTGATGACTGTAGCTTTGTAGTGTAGTCTAAAGTCAGGAAGATTGATTCCTCCAGCTCCATTCTTCTTTCTCAAGATTGCTTTGGCTATTCGAGGGTCTCTTGTGTTTCCATACGAATTGTGAAGTTTTTTGTTCTAGCTCTGTGAAAAATGCCATTGGTTCAACTGATCGATGTGGTGTGGTTGTGTTCTCCTGGGGCGAGCCTAAGCCGTGCCAGATAAACCAAAAAAAAAAAAATAATGCCATTGGTAATTTGATAGCAATTGCATTGAGTCTGTAGATTGCTTTTGGTAGTCTATTCATTTTCACAATATTGATTCTTCCAACCCAGGAACATGGAATATCTCTCCATCTGTTTTTGTTGTTTTTGATTTCTTTCATCAGTGTCTTATCATTTTTTTGTATATAGCTCTTTTGTCTCCTTGAAAGTGAAAGTGAAAGTGAAGGTCGCTCAGTCGTGTCCGACTCTTTGCGACCCCATGGACTATACATACGGTCCATGGAGTTCTCCAGGCCAGAATACTGGAGTAGGTAGTCTTCCCCTTCTCCAGGGGATCTTCCTGACCCAGGGATCGAACCCAGGTCTCCTGCACTGCAGGCGGATTCTTTACCAGCTGAGCCATTAAGTAGGTTTATTCCCAAGTACTTTGTTCTTTTTGTTGCAATGGTAAATGGGATTGATTCCTTAATTTTTGATGCTTTGAAACTGTGGTGCTGGAGAAGACTCTTTAGATTCCCTTGGACAGCAAGGAGATCAAACCAGTCATTCCTAAAGGAAACCAACACTGAATATTCATTGGAAGGACTGATGCTGACCCTGAAGCTCCAAGGAATACTTCGGTTATGTCATACGAAGAGCTGACTCATTGGGAAAGACCCTGATGTTGGGAAAGACTGAGTGCTGGAGGAGAGTGGGGCTACAGAGGATGACATAGGTAGATGTAGATGGCATCATTGACTCAATGAACATGAGTTTGAGCAAACCTTGGGAGATAGTAAAGACATGCTGTTCTTCATGGGGTTGCAAAGAGTCAGATACAACTTAAGAACTGAACAACAACAGCCACATGTGGGTTATCCACAGGAGTTTGCTCCTGTGGTTGCCCTGGAGGACTTGGGTCTGCCCCACTGAGTACCAGGTATGGAGGTGACCCGAATGCTTGGATAGCAGGAATCCTGGTAGTGCCAAGTACAGAGGGGATCTGGCAACCACAGGCACAGGAGATGTGGGACCCTTAGGATTTTTTCTAGCCTCTGGAAACTCTGGCCCGGTAAGGATTGAGCATGGAGGTGGCACAGCTGCTTGGACTGTGGGGAGTCTGGCAGTGCCAGGTGTGTAGGGACGCCCGCAGACTTAGGTGCAAGAACTATGGCACTAAGGTGAAAGGTAAGGTGAAGTCGCTCAGTCATGTCCGACTCTTTGCGACCCCATGGACTGTAGCCTACCAGGCTCCTCCGTCCATGGGATTCTCCAGGCAAGAACACTGGAGTGGGTTGCCATTTCCTTCTCCAGGGGATCTTCCCGACCCAGGGATCGAACCCAGGTCTCCGCATTGGAGGCAGACGCTTTAACCTCTGAGCCACCAGGGAATCTTTTTCTAGCCTCTGGCATCTGGTGTTCAAAGGTCCTTCCTTGTTGCTTACTGCATCAGGCACTTAAAGGGCCACCCTCTCTGGGGTCTTTTTTGGTCAGCTGCGTGTGCTGGAATATGGGGGGAGAGAGGCTATGGTGATGGCTCCACCCGCTGTGAGTGACTCAGAAGTATTGCCTTGACTCCATCATTGCCTAGCTTTCTTCCAAAGGCATTCACCACTGCAGTCTTCTCCCTCATGTCCCCTTGGGCCATCTCCTTGCAGTCAACGGTATACTTTGCCATGAGATTGCTCTCCAACCCATAAGCTCCTGCTCTCAGCCACCGTGCATTCCAGGGGACTTCTGTCCCTTTCCAGGGTATGTAGGACTGTGGCGAGGATTGGCTTTGTGGATCTCACTCCATTCAGACTGTCACAGGTCAGCTGCTGCACTCTCCAACGGCCTCAAATGCTACCCTGTGTCCCAAACAGTTGCTCTAATGTATCAATCTGACCCCTGCTCCAGTTCCCCCACCTCTTGGGTGCAGGTCCAGTCCTGCTTACTCTTCTCTTTTCCCCTACCTTCCTGCATTCTACTGAGTTTTGCTTGGATTTATAATTCCTTTCTGGTCGTCAGGGGCTCCTGCCAGCTCTTAGCTGGTGTTCTGCAAGATCTTCTGTATCTGAATGTGTTTTCTTGATGCATCCATGGAAAAAGATGTACTCCATGTCCACCTACTCTTCTGCTATCTTGTCTCCTCTCTATATTAAGTCTTGATATTATAGGTCTGCCTACCTTCATCATCTTCAGAATTGTTTGACCTATTCTTAGCTCTTGACATTTCCATAGGAATTTTAGAGTCAGATGTACTCCATTTATATCTTGGTTATGTCTGGCTTCCTTTTCAGGGCTGCTGTTTGCTGTGTCAGAGTAAAATCAAGCTGCATGGGTGGTGTCTTCGAGTTTAATAGTTCTTCTGATCTGCAGCTGCTTGCTTGTATGTTTTCTTTTTTTTTCTTCTTCTCCTTCCCTTTTTTCTTGTCCTCTTTTTCTTGTGGCTATTTTATAAAATATCTACAATCATTTTTTGACTGAAGAAGAAGTAGTATAGTGAGGAGAGAAGACAATTAATAGAGAATGTGTAAAGCAAAAGGTACAAATCTCTTTGATAAGTTGCTGGGACATTCTGGGTATTTTTCTGGACATATATAACTGTGTTCATAAAAAAATTGGACATATACAACTGTTTTCATAAAAGAAAAAAAATTGGTCATATGCAAGCTGGTCTGTAGTTGGCTTTATTTCATTTAGTATTTAAAGGGCATTCTTCTGTAGAGCTAACTCATTCCTTTTGATGACTGCATTGTATGTATATATAGTAATGTAACCAAT
Source organism: Cephalophus harveyi (assembly GCA_006410635.1). Classification (NCBI taxonomy): domain Eukaryota; kingdom Metazoa; phylum Chordata; class Mammalia; order Artiodactyla; family Bovidae; genus Cephalophus; species Cephalophus harveyi. Next base: position 419,600 of record SJYT01048718.1, on the reverse strand, counting down.
TCCCTACTTGTAGATATCTACCTACTTTTTGAAGTTGTAGCTACTTTCACATTTGGTCATATGCTGGTCTGTAGTTGGCTTTATTTCATTTAGTATTTAAAGGGCATTCTTCTGTAGAGCTAACTCATTCCTTTTGATGACTGCATTGTATGTATATATAGTAATGTAACCAATTCCCTAATTGTAGATATCTACCTACTTTTTGAAGTTGTAGCTACTTTCACATACTGTTGATCCTCATTGGCAGAGTGGAGCTGTGCAGTTTATTTTCCATCTCCCTAATGTCTTCCCTCTTACTCTTTTCAGGGAGTATTACTGGGGTTCTGCCAAGACTGTTCCTATTTACTTTGTAGGGTCACTGACACATAACTTTGTTAGATGGAAAGAGTGGACAGTTAACCTAGTGAACAGTTAACCTTGGTATACATTCTTCAGTTTGGTGCTATCTGTATTTTACTAAAAAGACATCCTTGCAGGTTTTTTGTTTTCAGTTTGTTTTTAATGTACAGTGTTCTGGAGGAGAGTGCCAGTGGTATAGTGCTGGAAGTAGCAGCCAAACTGAAGAGTTAAGAAATGAACAAGTTTGAGAAAATGGAGATGAAACTCTTAAGTAGCTCATTGCCACACACTTGATTATGAGAAGTTAGGGGAGCAAGTGAGGCAGTTCTTGGCATTTTGGTTTTTATTGATATACTTTTTGAAAGAAGTTGAAGTTGGGTTTCTATGTTATGTAATTTGTCCTTAATCTTCCTAGCCTCCACCAGGTAATGTGAAAATGCCTAATGTACCCAGTACACAGCCAGCAATAATGAAGCCAACAGAGGAACATCCTGCTTATACACAGATTGCAAAGGTTAGTTCATGTTAGATGTGTTAGTTCATATGGGAAATTATAATATCAATAACATTTGCTTTCAGAGCAAAATACTTCTTTATATAGTGTTCCTTATTACTTAATTTTATTGGAGTATAGTTGATTGATCCTTCTTATTTAATTTCTAACTCACTTTTGAAGCTGGGCTAGTAGTTTCTCAGCCCTGTAATACTCATACCTCATTTTCAAAGTATTGGTTTGCTTTGCTCCATTATTAGCAGTTATTGAATTCCTGTCATCTTGGTGTATAACTTGTGTAGTGAAATTTTTATTGCTTTTGGTCTCACTTTTTAATACACAGTTCCATTACAGTAACAATGATAAGATCAGATAGATATTATTGGAAGAGAGTTAGGATGGCTAAGCAAAGTATATTGGTAGTCAATAGAAGGTGACAAAAATACCAAGAAAAAAGGAGATGAATAAGATGCCTGGTATTACATAAAGGCAGATGGATTTATAAACCTGAATTTCTTAACCATATCTTCCTTGTACCTCATTATCTTGTAAAATATAAGGAATTATATAGTATTTCTGCACTGGGAACCTTAGGTATCATCTAATCCAATTCGTAAGAGCTAAATTCAATTGGCCTTTTCCCTATTCGTCCCTTTTCCTCAACTGCTCTGTCTCTGTCCCTCATTCTAATTTAGCCACGGTTCCCCTTAATTTCATTTTCCCAATTACCTTAGGATTATAACTTCTTTTACTGAATTTTTTCTTGTCCTAATGGGCCCAACATTCCTATTGAGGGTTTTCATAACCAGAAGGCCAAAAAGGGCCAAATAGTTCCATAATGTTTTCTGAAACTGTAATCTTGAGTGAATTCCTATATTGTGGAATAGTAGTTGAATTAAGTTTCTAGCATAGTAGAGAAGTAGGCGTACAGTAGAAGGAGAAATATTACTGTCTTTTCTACTTCTGACAAGGTGTTCTCTTATTTTCTGTTTAGGAACATGCCTTGGCCCAAGCTGAGCTTCTTAAGCGCCAGGAAGAACTAGAAAGAAAAGCGGCAGAGTTAGACCGTCGAGAACGAGAAATGCAGAACCTCAGTCAGCATGGTAGTGTCCAAAGATGTTTGAAATAAACATAACCTCTTTAACAGGCCTGCACCAGCTGTAGGTCACTCGGTTTGTAGATAAAACTCTACCCTATTATTCTATCAAGGAGATCAGATATGGCAGACTTCCTACTTGATACTCGGTAGTTCTCTGATCTTGGCTGATTTGCAATGTTTAAATAGATTAGAACAGTGTTAGACTCTTCACAAGTGAATGAAAATATGGTTTTACTTTATTGTAAATCAGGAGCCTTTCATTCTGTACTTGGACCTTCAGCTGGGTCTACTGAAGCTTTGTGAGTACACGGGAGTGTACCCTATGTTTGACTGCATTTAACTGGTAACTTCTGGTTTATTCAGACCAATTTCAAGTTAATCTGCCCCTATCCTCACAGTTCAGTTCAGTTCAGTTCAGTCGCTCAGTCGTGTCCGACTCTTTGCGACCCCATGAATCGCAGCACGCCAGGCCTCCCTTTCTTCACAGTCCAACTCTCACATCCATACATGACCACAGGAAAAACCATAGCCTTGACTAGACGGACCTTAGTCGGCAAAGTAATGTCTCTGCTTTTGAAAATGCTATCTAGGTTGGACATAACTTTTCTTCCAAGGAGTAAGCGTCTTCTAATTTCATGGCTGCAGTCACCATCAGCAGTGATTTTGGAGCCCAAAAAAATAAAGTCTGGCACTGTTTCCACTGTTTCCTATCCTCACAAGTATATCTATATATGTCAAACCAGGTTTCAAAAATAACACCTATGGTAACTCTAGGAAGCCTGGGTATTTTGATCGTGCCAAATAAGTGACTTCTCTGGTGGTTCAGTGGTAAAGAATCTGTGTGCCAATGCAGGAGATGTGGGTTTCATCCCTGGGTCAGGAAGATCCCCTGGAGAAGGAAATGGCAACCCACTCCAGTATTATTGCCTGGAAAAATCCCATGGCCAGAGGAGCCTGGTGGGCTACAGTTATCAGATCTCAAATGAGTCAGACACAACTTAGCAGACACAGCAACAACAAAGAAATAACTAAGAGGCGTGTCGATTGTTTGATGTGAAATCCATTCAGGCTGTGGCTGTCAAAGATCAGTCAGTTCAAAGGAGTAGCTTAGGGAGAGCTAGAAAGTCTTTGGATATGAAGGGTTGAGAGAGTTAGACAAATGACTGTGAATATGTCTAGATAGTTATGGCATGACAGTATTAGGAGTGTGATAATATACTGCCAGTTTTTTCCTTATCTTAAAATATATAAATCTAGGGCCTCATGTCATATCTTTTTGCCTTTTCATACTAAAAAAGCTATGACAATTAAAAAGCAGAGACATTACTTTGCCAACAAAGGTCCATCTAGTCAAAGCTATGGTTTTTCCAGTAGTCATGCATGGATGTTGGACCATAAAGAAAGCTGAGCACCAAAGAATTGATGCTGTTAAATTGTGGTGTTGGAGGAGACTCTTGAGAATCCCTTGGACTGCAAGGAGATCTAACCAGTTAATCCTAAAGGAAATCAACCCTGAATATTCCTTGGAAGGACTGATGCTAAAGTTCTGATACACCTGATGTGAAGAGCTGTCTCTTTAGAAAAGACCCTGATGCTGGGAAAGATGGAAGGCAGGAGGAGAAGGGGATGACAGAGGACGAGATGGTTGGATGGCATCACTGACTCAATGGACATGAGTTTGAGCAAGCTCTGGGAGATGGTGAAGGAGTGACTGAACAACAAGGGCCTCAGGAGGACACATTTATCCTGGGCCATTTCTCGCTTGCAACCTCAGAGACAGCATCTGTGAAGGGAGGAACTAAAAGTTTAATTGAGATCAGTGTTTCTAAAATTCCTGTAACAAAAATCTGTCCTGTTCCCTTAACTTTGACTAATACAGATTGCTTCTATGAGAGATGTTTTAGTAAATGAAATAGTAATGAAGTGTGAGAAATTAAGAGACTTGGTGGTAGGCTATACATTTAAGTACTTTTCATCTGTTAACTCATTTCATCCTCAGTACAATAGAGGAAGGGTGGTAAGTTGTTCTCACTTTATGAGTGTAGAAACAGAGTCTTCAGGAGGTTGAGTAAATTGTTCAAGGTCTCCTAGACAATGGATGTGTAAGTGCTTCTAGTTCAGAGCCTCTGTTCTTTACTACTGTTCTCAGCTTCTCAAGTAGTGTGAGACTTGTCTGAGAGACGTGTGAACTATGTAAAGTTTGAAAGGAGTGATAGAACAGTGGAGGCATGTTGGGAAGAATCAGAAATAAGAGGATGCTTTTTTTCCACTATGAAAATTTTCCTGATCTATGAAAAAGTATGTAAAATCGAATTTATGAGTGTGGGATATGATATGTAAAATGAGAAAATGGCCTTTAGGTGCTGTTTTTACTCTTTGTTTTCAATGTTTTGACTTCTTTAATTTTAGTTTTTTATCTCCCCACTCTCCGCCACTTCCCAAGCCCTATTTTCGGTCTAATTTCTTTATATAGACACATTTTTTTTTCTCCTTACAATTGGAAATTTTTTCTCTAGGTTTTTGAAGGTGCTGTAATTCCTTGACTTCTTTCTCGTGATTGTTTCATGTAGTTTTCACATATTTTTATGCTTTTCTTACATCTCTCCTTTTGACATTCTTTCCAGACTTGGAGATTTCCAAATTTGGTTCTTTGGTATTAGTTAGCTTGTATTTCTTAATGGAGTTAACAGAAGAAAACTCAAAAGTTTAAAAACAGATTTTGCCTCTCTATGTAGGTTAGGAATTATATTTAAAGATCGTAGCTACTGAGGAGGAAATGGTAGAGACTTAAAATCTGCATGGGTTTCATGTGAGAGCCAGAGTCTTGGGACTTTGAAATAACTCTCTCTTTAGGGCAGAGTCACAGCATATGTCCCTATGCCCTTTTTTTCTTTTCTTGTTTCAACTTACATAAGTGGTATGACACTGGAAAATTATTTTACCATCTAATTGATATTCTGGGAAAAATTTTAAAAATAGAAAGCTTGTTTTTCAGAGTTGTAGGAATGTAGATATTACAGTGTTATATTTTTAAACTCCTGTTAAAAGAATAGATAATAGTCTTTATTATGAAACAAATAATTACATGCAAAAAGAATAGCAATATTTGTACTTACATAAATAACTTTCTTCTTTTTTTTTTTTTGCAGGCAGAAAAAACAATTGGCCACCTCTTCCTGACAATTTTCCTGTGGGCCCTTGTTTTTATCAGGATTTTTCTGTAGATATCCCTGTAGAATTCCAAAAAACAGTAAAGATTATGTACTACTTATGGATGTGTGAGTATAGAATAAAAAAACTCATATATTAAGGTAGCATCATTAATTGGTCCTTTCCTAGAGATATTTTAAATTTGAGTGACACATATACTTAGTTACTTCAGAATTGTGCAGTATGTGGCAGTCTAAGTTCTTATCTGAGGAAGGTCTGTGTACTGAGAACTGGCATTCTTTTGAGGAGGGGACTTCCCTATCATATGGTGGAATTTTGCAATGATCCTTTTTCTCTGAAAAATCTTATCTAGGTAATAATCCTTTGAAATAATTATTTGTAGGATTTTATGTAAATGAAAGCTGTAAAGCATTATGACTATCTTATAAAAGGGCATAAACTGTTGAAATATTATAAATTATTTCTCTTCGAGCTTTGAGCACTATTTACTGTTCACTTTCAGGTGGAGAGGAACACTTTTATTATTGAAAGTGCTGAATTAATACTGGATATTGCTTAAATAGAACAGTAGGACATACATTTTAGGCTGTGATGTTCACAATACTTTGGATATAATTACAGCACATGGAATATTAAAACTAAATGTCAAACTGTTACCAGTTTTTGTATGTACACAGCATTCCCACTTATTGTTTTATTTTTATTCCAAACAGCAGTCTTAGCCCCATTTAACATCGTTGTTTTGGTAGGAGAGGTAGCTGCCATGACTTCTTACTTGCACAACTGCTGAGTTAATGAATACATTGTGGAGTACATTCTTGTTGGAAAAAATTTGTGTGTTCTTACTGTTTGATTAAGGAGCCTCTCTCCACCAAATATATGAGATCATTTTCCTAAAAATCTTTCAGCAGCATTGTGAGGTTGCTTTGGAATGTGAGAAGTGATTCCTTATGGATAGTACATGTTTAGCTCTTGCTTTTAGTTTCTTTTGAGATTATTTTGTCAATCTGACTTCTTTGGTTAATCCTGAGTGTCAATAGTGTTACATATTTTTATTAAAGGTTTTGATTCCATATCTGTCCATACTAACAACTCATATTTTATTTAATATATCATTAAATATATGCAGATTAAAATAATTGGGCTTCCCTGGTGGCTTAGATGGTAAAGAATCCGTTTGCAGTGTGGGAGACCTGGGCTTGATCTCTGGGTTGGGAAGATCCCCTGGAGGAGGGCATGGCAACCCACTCCAGTATTCTTACCTGGAGAATCCTCATGGACAGAGGAGCCTGGCGGGGTACAGTGCATGGGGTCTCAAAGAGTCAGACACGACTGAGCGACTAAGCACAGCACATTGGCCTAGCATTTTAAGTATAAGTTCTTCGACTTATTAGTGAAAAAATATATTTTAGATAGGGGAGATGAGTGTTGGAAGAAAATTCTATAGGGAATTTGGTAAATATAGATTGAATGGGGAAGATGATGAATTTTAACCGAATAGTTAACTGCTTTACCAGTGCTGGAGAAGGAAATGGCAACCAACTCCAGTATTTTTGGCTGGAGAATCCATAGACAGAGGAGCTTGGTGGGCTACAGTCCACGGGTCGCAAAGAGTCGGACGCGACTGAGTGACTTCACTTCACTTTCACTTACCAGTGCTGATTGTTTCAAAATAGGTCTGTTTTGTCCTAGTTACATATAACTTTGTGAGGTTCTTACGAATAACATAGTTGGCTATAGTTTTTCCCAACCCTGTTCAGTTGGTAGATCTGTATTCAAAGAGAGCTTAAGATTCCATCCAGTTAAGGTTCTGATTTGAAAAAACATCTGCAACAAAGTACGATCTAGTGCTAGCTTAGTAATGTCTCTCAATTTCATAAGATATATGCTGTTTTAGTAAGTTATTTTCAAGAAGTATATCTTGTTACTGATTTTGGAGTTGACTAATGCTTTCACACTGTAATGGGCTTTCCTGATAGCTTAGTTGGTAAAGAATCCACCTGCAATGCAGGAGATATGAGTTCGATCCCTGGGTTGGGAAGACACCCTGGAGAAGGGAAAGGCTACCCACTCCAGTATTCTGGCCTGGAGAATATTATCACACTGTAAAAATAATTCTAACAAGAGATAACATTTATCCAGGATTTACTTTGTGTGAAGCACAGAGCTAATCACTGTATATATATATATATTACATTATTAAATCTTAAAACCACACTGTGAAGCAGGTATTATATTATCTAGCTTTATAGTTTGAGAAACTAAAGCTTAGAGAATCTGACTAACTTGCCCAAGATTACTCAGCAAGTAAAGTTGGAGTTGGATGGCTTGATTCTAGATCCCAGAGTTTAGATTTCCATGTTATGCCACCTACAAGGTACCAAAATAAAGAAGTAATTTACATTTTAAACTCAAATATGATGAAGATATGCTTTCAATGGTACTTTTCTTGAGGCAAGTAATCTCTATAAAGGAACTGAAGCAATTAGAAATACCAATATGAAATTAATCTCAACCTCTTTTTGACTATACTCTTGAATTTAAAGAAGAAAAGAAAAAGAAAATTTAAAAACATCAGCTACGTTAAAGACCATTTATTGAAAAAGATAATATACTGTCCTAAAATTGTTTATTTTAGGTATCTATATTGTAATGCAGGACTTAGCAAGAAGAATATTCCAATGATGGTTGCAAATTTAGGTCCACTAATACCAGATTTGAGTGCTTAATAAAGCAAATTGAAATTTTATAAGAAGGAGGATCATTCAACTTGGGAATCATATAAACAAAATGGCCTAAAATTTTCTTAAGTAATTTACCCACAATCGAAATCCATCAAGTGGACTGAAGTTGTATTAAAATTAACAACATAGAATCGCGCATTTCACTTTACCTAGACCTTCTGTGTGTTTTTTTTGGTCTCTGTGTAAGAGGACTGATTGTTTAGTAAGTAGACCTACATGTTTTACTCTTCATTGGGATACAAATGATCATAGTTGCTGGTTACTATGAAAACATATAGAAAAAATTTTAATAGATTACACAAAATTTAGTTGATATTTTAATCTATTCTTAAAAGAATTTTTTTGAGCTTTAAAATACACATACCCGTATATTCTTTTTTTCTTAAACAGATTAGGGGATAAACCTTAAAAAGTTATTTCTTTAGAGGTTGAAATTTGACTTAATGTTTTGAACATTTATAATGGTTTTAGGCAGTTGGATTCCATTTTATATTACAGAATAATATCACACAATATCTCAAATTCTGTTTTTAAGCCCTTAACAGACCTACTTTTATTTTGAGGCCAAGGATTTTGAATAAATTTATTATAAGCTAGCTTTCATGACTTAGGAATCCTAATGGGAATAAGTAAGAGTCTTTCCTGTGTGGTAGAATGGGATGGAATTTTAAAGCTGGAAGGGCTTGTGCCCTTCTTTAGTTGAAAACCTGAAATTCACAGAGGTTGCTTAGCTCAGTATATGTCACTCAAACCCACGTATTTTCATTCTTCCTCTGGGGCTCACTCTCCTTCCCTAGCATTTGTGTATTTATCTGGTTGTTAGATAAAGGCAAATTTAGAGGCACCCTGGAATTTGTGTATATCTTACTTCATTAACTATCAATTTTTTGATTAATAATTTAAAGAAATTTTAAAGTTTTTTTAATGTATGTTGAAAATGTATTTTTAAAATTTATACTCACTAGGTTTACCATTTGTTGTTTTTAATTAAGGTAGTAGTTTGTTAACATATTTTAACTGTACTGATAATTTACATTAAACAGTACTTTAACTTTTGAAATGATTTATTTTTTATAAAAAATTCAGCCTGTGAATAAATTTTTTAAAAAATCCTTTTAAAAAGTTACTAGTTAAAATGGGTCAATGTTCTTTAGGATAATAGTGTTCTTAGATGTTACTTAGATTTTGGGGTTTTGGTCTGTCAGGCAAAGTAATTATTAAGATTATAGGAAGAGTTTGCCAAGGTCTATTTGTATTAACAAAAAGAATGATCTGCCAAAGTAGGTAAAGTGCATCATTGTAAACTTTACTTTTTAAAAATAAATGTAATCCCCTACCAAAACAGTTTTTAATGCCAGGACTGTAAAAAGTGGGCAACTTTATGAAAATGAGTTAATAATACTTGTAGATTGACTGTATAGTCGTTAGAAGTTTCTACTCTATTAGTAGTTTCAGTCCAGTCATTTTAATTAATTTTATTGCTTAAAAATGTTACAGTGAGATTGCACAGGGCACTTCTCTAGTATCCTCTTGTGTAATTCATGCTGGGAGGAGCCTGCAGCCCTATGCTATAAAAATTATAGTTCTAAGTGTAGGATCTTTTTCTTCTCAAGTCCTGGTTCTTTTCCTGGCAGCCACTACTTTCCTGCTTGGGCCTTGGATCAAGAGATACATCACATGTTTCCTTCTTAGGGAAGAAGCCCTTAAGGTCGTGCTTCTCTGGTTTAGCTGTGTAATTGCCCATTAGGAAAGGGCCAACAGAATTTTTGCCAAACAGTGCATGTATTAGAACCCCTTTTCCTGTGAATACTCTGTTTTCAAATCAAACGTGTAAAAAACAGCAATGTTTTGAAAAATACTAAATGGAAATGGGGTAGACTATATGTGCTTTTAGGAAGTATTTTTTCAATTATAGTTTCTGTTAAATGAATACATGCATTGAACGTAAACATTTCTTTTCTGTTCTGTTTTTTAATTCCACAGTCCATGCTGTAACACTGTTTCTAAATATCTTCGGATGCTTGGCTTGGTTTTGTGTTGATCCTCCAAGAGGGGTTGATTTTGGATTGAGTATCCTGTGGTTCTTACTTTTTACTCCTTGTTCATTTGTCTGTTGGTACAGACCACTTTACGGAGCTTTCAGGTAAAATGTGTGTACTTTAACATACGCTCTTTAAACCTGTGAAGTAAATAATTTGTAGTACACCTTAAAGGTAAAAGTGACATATGTTCATGTTTTAAGCTTTTTATTATTGTACAGTATACCTTCAGAAAAGTCCGTATATAACATCTCTGTGTATTAAATCCATCTCTAACTTGCTGTATGTTCATTCGACCTTGTAACTAACAATATCCTATTCTTTTCTCTCACTTGAGAAAAAAGACCAAACATGAAAATGAATGAGGGGAAAATGAGAACAAACTTAAGTCTTAATATTTGTAAAAGATTCTTTTCCATAAGAATATTTTACTCCTATTTTCGCCTTCAAAAAAAAGTCAAAAGTGGTGATTAATCATAATTTTTAAAATGGATCTGGGTAGCCTAGCTAAGGTAATATTTAAAGTGAGTCACTTCACCTAGCAACTTGGTAATTATTTTCTGTGTAAATTCATTTTTGGTTTTTCAAAAGGCAATGACATTTTAAAACCATTTAGACTGTAAGATTAAGTATACTATTTTGCATGATACATTTTATTGAATGGTTAGGATAAACATTTCCTAAATGCGTGTTCTGTGGAATATTACTAGGTGTTGCAGAAAAAATGCTCATTACCTTAAGTTTGGGAAGTTAAGTGGGATAATAAAACTAAATAAGTTTCTTCATTTCAGAATTTCTTAGGTTTCTTTAAGAGGTTAGTGTGCTTTGTGGTGTAACCATGAAACCATTATATGTGTCTGTATGTGAAGTATCTTTTATTGCTTCAGAAAATAAACATTGGGAAGTGCTGATTTAGATGCTAGCCTTAGATGAGTCCATGCATTCAGTTGTTGATCAGCTTACTTTTTATTTGAGTAAACTTGTTTATAAATGACAGACCTTTTTCAGCTCTCATGCACATGGAGCAACATTACTATGAAATAGGCGTGTATTGTGCAGACAATGTATTAGAGAAATTAGAGGGCCACATTCAGTTTAACTTCTTATTTTCCTTTTCAACAAAAAATATCTTTGATTATCCAGAATGTGTATCACCATATCCCCCCTCACCCGACCTCTACCCCTCTCAGTCCCCCAAACTCTTGCCAAATGGAATTAGAAGTGAAAACATGGAAACCGAAAATGAAAAGGAAGGAAATGGGGAAGATTAGGGAATTTGGAGAAAAAAGTGTCGTGCAACAGAAAACTAAATTGGTTAGATATGGAATGAAGGGAAAAAAATATATGGGCGGAAGGAAGGAATCTTTGGATCTAATGGAAAATAACAGGTTGGTTGTCAAAAACTACCTCAGTTTTTTTGCATATAAGTCTTTAATAAATTTTAGGCTTTTGGCAGGGAATTGCGACTGGTATTGTAAAATTGTTTTCATGGGGAAGTCAGATTCACATTTCTATATTGTTTTGAAGTGAGGAAGTATATTTTAAGTAACTCTTTGTATAGTTAAAAACAGAACAACTGTTTGAAAATTGGAATTAGACTGATTTTACCTTTGTAATAATTTGGATAGATTAGATAGAGGAAGATTTGTGCACTCTTGGAAGTTAAAGTCCAGATAGTTCAGTAAATGCTGGCATGTGGAATTTATAGCTTAGAGAAATTTGGAGTGTTTTAACAATAATCATTTATATTAGTGTGGTAAGTGTATATGAGATTAATTTTACTTTCTTACTCTCCAGAAACAGAAAGATGGGTTGATCAAATGAAGTAAACAAAGTCTATTAAAAAATATGTTTAGCTTCCTTAAATAGTAAAAGTAGAGAAAACGACAGACTCTGAGGTTTCTGTTTCATCAATTTAGTATACTAGCTGTGCATCTTTCTACTTTTACTATTTAAGGAGGCTAAACATATTTCTCTATAGAATTTGTCTGCCTCATTTGGTCAACCAACTTTTTTCTTTCCGGACAAGAAGACAGTAAATTCATTTCATAGCTGTGCTTTTATATGAACTAGCTATACATATGGGAGCTTCCTTGGTAGCTCAGCAGTGAAGAATCCACCTGCCAGTGCAGGAGACGCAGGTTCAATCCCTTGGTCAGTAGTATTCCCTGGAGGAGGAAATGCAACCCACCCCACTATTCTTGCTTGGGAAATCCCATGAACAGAGAAGCCTGGCAGGCTACGGTTCATGGGGTCACAAAGAGAGTTGGACAGGACTTAGTGACTCAACAACAACAGGTTACGTATAAAGGAGGAAGGTGAACCAGTCTTTACATTCCTTCATTACTATTTGAGAGCAATATTTTAGAAATACTTTTCCTTTTATTAGGACAGCTTAATGTTTCTATTTTTTTAAATTTATTTTTAATCGAAGGATAATTGCTTTACAGTATTGTGTTGGTTTCTGCCATACATCAACATGAATCAGCCACAGGTATACATATGTCCCCTCCCTCTTGAACCTCCTTCCCTCCTCCCCACCCCCGCCGCCACCCAAGTTGTCACAGAGTACCAGGTTTGAGCTCCTGCGTCATAACAGCAAATTCTCACTGGCTATCTATTTTGTGTATAGATAGTGTAGTGCATATGTTTCTATGTTACTCTCTCCATTCATCCCATTCTCTCCTTCCCACTCCTGTGTCCGCAAGTCTTTTCTCTATGTCTGTGTCTCATTGCTGCCCTGCAAATAGGCTTATCAGTGCCATCTTTCTGGATTATGCATTAAAATGTGATACTTGTTTTTCTTATTTCACTCTGTCTGATAGGCACCAGGTTCATCCACCTCATTAGAATTGACTCAAATGCATTCCTTTTATGGCTGAGTAATATTCCATTGTATACCGCAGCTTCTTTATCCATTCATTTGTCAGTGGACATCAGGTTGTTTCTGTGTCTTTGCTGTTGTAAGTAGTGCTGCATTTTACATTGGGATGCGTATGTCTTTTTCAGTTAATGGTTTCCTCAGGGTATATGCCCAGTAGTAGGATTGTTGCGTCATCGGTTCAGTTCAGTTCAGTCGCTCAGTCGTGTCTGACTCTTTGCGACCCCATGAATCGCAGCACGCCAGGCCTCCCTGTTCATCACCATCTCTTGGAGTTCACTCAGACTCAGGTCCATCGAGTCCATGATGCCATCCAGCCATCTCATCCTTGGTCGTCCCCTTCTCCTCCTGCCCCCAATCCCTCCCAGCATCAGAGTCTTTTGCAGTGAGTCAGCTCTTCGCATGAGGTGGCCAAAGTACTGGAGTTTCAGCTTTAGCATCATTCTTTCCAAAGAAATCCCAGGGTTGATCTCCTTCAGAATGGACTGGNCGAGAATCACCTTTCCCCATCTATTTCCCATGAAGTGATGGGACCAGATGCCATGATCTTCGTTTTCTGAATGTTGAGCTTTAAGCCAACTTTTTCACTCTCCTCTTTCACTTTCATCAAGAGGCTTTTTAGCTCCTCTTCACTTTCTGCCATAAGGGTGGTGTCATCTGCATATCTGAGGTTATTGATATTTCTCCCGGCAATGTTGCGTCATATGGTAGTTTTATTCCTATTTTTTAAAGAAATCTCCATACCATCTTCCACAGTGGCTGTATCGATTTACATTCCCACCAGTGGTGCAAGAGGGTTCCCTTTTCTCCACACCCTCTCCAGCATTTATTGTTTGTAGATTTTTTGATGATGGCCATTCTGATTGGTTTGAGGTGATTCTTCAGTGTAGCTTTGATTTGCATTTCTCTAACTGGATGATGTTGAACATCTTTTCGTGTGCTTATTAGCCATCTGTATGTCTTCTTTGGAGAAATGTCTGTTTAGATCTTCTGCCCATTTTTTGATTGGGCTGTTTGTTTTCCTGATGTGATCTATATGAGCTGCTTATATATTCTGGAGATTAGTCCTTTGTTAGTTGTTTTGTTTGCTATTATTTTCTTCTACTCTGAGGGTTGTCTTTTAATCTTGTTTATAGTTTGCTTTCCTGTGAAACTTTTAATCTTAATTAAGTCCCATTTGTTTATTTTTTATTTCAAAGAGGATCTTGTGATGCATGTTGAAAAGTGTACTCCCTTTATTTTCCTCTAAGAGAGCTTTATAGTTTCTGGCCTTACATTTAAGTCTTTAATCCATTTGAGCTTATTTTTGTGTATGATGTTAGGAAGTGCTCTCCTTTCATTCTTTCACATGTAGCTTTTTCAGTTTTCCCAGCACCACCTATTGAAGAGGCTTACTTTTTAAAACATATTCTGTACCTTGTAAAAAATTTCTTAGAGGTTTTATTAGGTAGATTCAGCTTCTAGAATTTATCTGTGAGTTTGGAACTAACTAGAAAGATCTCTGTTAGGTAACTGAAATAGCTGTTGTGATGCCTTTAGACATTATTCTATTTATGAACCTCTCTTCAGAGTATATGTTACATATATCATTTTAACCACTCTGATACTCTGGTTTCTTGGTACACAGGTAACAAAGCAAAAACATTAATAAGAAAAACGAACATGTATATGTATGAGCCATGCTCATATTAATATAAATAAATGATTGTTAAATAAATGAAGCAGAAGGGACAAATCTTCCCTAATGAAGACTTCCAAAAATGTGTTTTGGGGTTGGAATAGTCACTGGGATGAGCAGAAATGGAGTAAACTTTGGACAGCTGAAAATCTTGCCAAAGAATCACATTCTGTGTTTAAAGATGTTGTGTATGTTTAAAGATACTGTGTCACGATCAAGTGAGTGTAGCTTATTCTAGGAATTCAAGATCGGTTTAAGATTAGAAAATTAGTTATTGTAATTCACCATATGATCATCTTAATTGATGCAAAAGAAACATTTGACGAAATCTAAAAACCTTCACTTTCATGATAAAAACACTCAAAGTTGGAATAAAAGGTAACTTTCTCAACTTGATAAAGGGCATCTATGAAAAACTGTAATATTTAACATCATACTTAATGGTGAAGGACTAAAAGCTTTCTGTTTAAGATCAAGAACAAGATAAAGATGTTTATTCTCACCACTTATTTTAAACTTTGTAGTAGAGGTTCTCACGAGTATAAACAGGTCAGAAAACCAAGTAAGAAGCCTCACATTAGAAAGGAAGGAGTAAAAGTGACTTTATTCACAGACTATATAATCATCTATGTAGAAAATATAAATGGAGAGATATACCTTGTTAATGGATTGGAAGACTCAACATTATTATATGATGTGAATTCTCTCCAAATGGATCTATAGACGCAGTGCAATCCCTATAAAAATCCCTTTAGGTTGTTTTATAGAAATGAACCAGGTGATTCTAAAAGATATATAGAAATGTAATAGCCTAGAATAGCCAAAACAACTTTGAAAAAAGACTGAAAAAGCAAAGCTGGAAGATTAACATACCTAATTTGGAGACATTCTAGAAAACTTAAGTAATCATAATGGTGTGATACTGACATAAAGGTTGACAAATAGAACAATGAGACAGTGTCCAGAAATAAACCCACCCATATATAGATAAGTGATTTTTTTAAAGAAACGTACAAAGGTAATGTAATGCAGAAAAAATAGTCTTTTTAAGAAATGATGCTGGAATAATTGCATTTATATGTGCAATAAAAGAGCTTTAATCCATCCCTCATACTATATCTTAAAACTTAACTAAAAAAGGGGACATAAACTTAAATGTTAAACCAACAAATATAAAACTTCTTGAGAAAACAAGAAAAAAATCTTTGTATCTTTGGCACAGATTTCTTAGATAAAACAAAATCAAGGTTCATAAAAGGCAAATTGATAAATTTGAGTCCATAAAAAGATAAAACTTTGTTCTTTAAAAGGCATTCTTAAGAGAATCTTTTAAAAAAGCCACAGTGTGGGAGAAAATTCTGCAAAGCATTTATCTGATAAAAAGACCTGTATATTCAAACTCACAAAACTCAACAGTAAGGGGAAAAAGCAAATTAAAACCTTGGAAAAATATTTTGATAGTTTGCCATGGGAGATGTATGATGACAAAAATGTGGATGAAAATGTGCTCAACATTAGTTATTAGGGAAATGCAAATTTAAATTGAGTTACTGCTGTAGAACTCTTAGAATGGCTAAAATTTAAGGAATTGATTGTGTCAAGTCTTAATATAGAGGTACTGGAATTCTCATATACTGCCATTGAGAATATGAAGTAGAACAACTCCTTTGGAAAACAATTTTACAGTTTCTTAAAAAGTTAAACTTATCTCTAACATGGGCTCTAGCCATTCCACTTCTAGGTAATTATTTACCAGGAAAAAAATAAATGTTCATATGTGGACATATACATGAATGTCCCTGGCAGCTTTATTTGTAGAAGGAGAAATCATAAACAATCTAACTGTCCATCAACAGATGAATGAATGGGTTAACTGTAGCATATTATGCAGTGGAATACTACTCAGCAGTGAAGAGGAACGGGCTTTTGTTACATGGTAACAGCATGAGTGAATTGGAAAATAACTGTGCTGAATGAAAGCAGGCAGACAAGGAAAAAATAGATACTATATGATCCTATTTAAATAAAACTCTTAAAATATGTAACTATTGTGATAGAAAGCAGTGGGTGGGGAGGGAGGAATTAACCAGGTACACAAAACTTTGGACTATGTTCACTATTTTGATTAGAAAATGTTCATGGTTACAGACTTAAGTCAAACCTTACAGAAGTGTATATTTTAAATACTTGCAGTTTATTATATGTTAATTATAATTCAGTGAAGCTATTTAATAAAAAATAAAAGGAAAACAAAATAATTTTTCTTTTGCCAAGATGTTTTGTGGTGCAGTTGGAAAATTGGTGAGAATAATTGTCTAGCATTTGGGTAGACAGTTCAGGTAGTTGCCACTGATATTTTTTAAAATTTTTTTAATTTTTTATGTTAGTCACATGTGAATATAAAAATATTGAGAAAAATGGTGACATTTTCCCCTTTATTTTTCTCCCTACTCCCCCTCTTTCCCCCTTTGTTTTTAAAAACAGGAGTGACAGTTCATTCAGATTCTTTGTATTCTTTTTCGTCTATATTTGTCAGTTTGCTGTACATGTACTCCAGGCTGCAGGATTTCATAATTGGGGTAACTGGTAAGTCATTTACTTTAATTACTCTAGTTATAATATCTTCTAATATCTTAATATAATTTTTGAATTCCTAAAAAATATTTGACATAGAAAAACCAGATTAGCGAAAGTAAATATTAAAAAAGGCAATTAAAAAATTTCCTAAGGACTAACCTTTGAAGGAATTTAAGAAAAGAGTACTTGTTATGTGTAAAGTGCTGTTTTAGGTATGTAAACATGTATTTTCTTAGACACATAGCTGCAAACACACATGCACATGTCTGAAAAGTAGAGTCACTGCATGCTTGCTAAGGATCTATCTTTAAACAATAGGATCATTCTTAGTATGGCGAAGTGCTCACTCGGTGGGGGACCCTCAGGAACTGAGACTGTTTAGACTCCAATTAGAAGGTAATCAATTTTATGTCTCACTTCAGATACTCTGGAGCCAACGTTCTTTGGGTGAAATGGTACATAGAAGAATACATATTTATAAGATCATCCCTCTCTCTCATAACTGTTGCATACAGTTGAATTTTTGTAAGCTAAAAGCATATACAAAGCAACTTTGCTGCACTGTGTATGTAAACTAAACTGATCATGTAACTACAGTGTATTTGAAGACTTGAATGTAGTATGTGACTACTGATTTAGAGTAGACACTGAAAGTCAGAAAACTGTTGATAGCTTTGCATATCTAATGAGCACATATACATGCATATAATTTATTAGGATATTTTAAGTCAGAAAAAGTAGTGTTCATTATCATTAAAAAAATTTTTAGTCTTTAGTGTTTGACAGAAAGGAGATGTTTTAAATGTTTAATTCAAAAAATACAGTGTTTATTTTAACAGACTTCCCTGGTGGCTCAGAGGGTAAAGCCTCTGTCTACAATGCGGGAGACCCGGGTTCAAGCCCTCGGTTGGGAAGATTCCCTGGAGAAGGAAATGGCAATCCACTCCAGTACTACTGCCTGGAAAATCCCATGGGCAGAGGAGCCTGGCAGGCTGCAGTCTATGGGATCGCAAAGAGTCGGACACGACTGAGCAACTTCCCTTCCTTCCTTTTTATTTATAATGAAGCCAAAATAATTTCTTTTGCTTTTTAGTACAGACATAGGAAAAAGTGTTAAAACTGAGCATAGAAGCATATGAGGTGACTAAATAGCATAGGAATCTGCTACTGAGGTTGCATACAAGCTGACCTGTTATAAGATAGATCTCATGTAATTCAGCAGACTTTAAAAAATTAAGCTGTTTATTCTGAGATAATTGTTGAGTCACAGACTCCGTAAGAAATAATGAGAGATCCCCAAGTATCCTTTATTCAGTTTTTCCCAGTGGTAACATATTGTAAAACTATGGTATAGTATCAAAATCAAGATTTTGACATTGATACAGTAAAGACAGAGGATATTTTCATTACCAAAAGATCCTTTATTCTACTGTTTATTGCCATACTCACTTCCCTCCTTAACCCTAGCAGTCACTGATCTGCTTGTCCCCTCAAGTGTGTTATATGAATGGAGTCATACAGTATATAGCCTTTAGCTTTTTTCACTAAGCATAATACTCTGGAGATTCATCCAGGTTGTTGTGTCTATGAGTAGTTATCCCTTTTCATTGCTGAACAGCATATGGTATGGATAGACCACAGTTTGTTTAACCATTCACCAGGTGAAGGACCTTGGATTGTTCCCAGTTTGGGGCTATTCTGCTATAAACATTCATGAACAAGTTTTTGTGTGAACATAAATTTTCATTTCTCCGTGATAAGTACCCAAGAAGAAGAGTGAAATTGCTGGTTCATATAGAAGTTGCATGTTTTTTATTTTTATTTATTTATTTAAAAATGATTTTTACCCCCTTGGGGCTGTTCCCTAACAAGGGATTGAACCAGTGAGAGTGCAGAGTCCTAACCATTGGACTGCCAGGGAGTTCTGTGTTTGGTGTTTTTAAAAAACTATTTTCCAGACAGTGTTCACCAGAAGAGCTTCACCATTTTACAGTTCCAGCAACAACATATGAGTGCTTCAGCTGCACATCTTCACCAGACTCTGGTGTTGTCACTCATTTTTTTTTTTTTTCAAGCCATTCTGATAGCTGTGTAGTGATGTCACACTGTGGTTTTAATATTTATTTTTCTAATGTCTTATGTTTTATCTCTTTTGTGCTTGTTTGCCATCTTTATATCCTCTTGGTGAACTGTCTCTTCATGTCTTTGTCTACTTTCTAATTGAAATTTTTTTAATTTTAAAGATTTACTTTTAAGGTTGAGATTTGAAGGTTCTTGAAGATCCCCTGGAGAAGGGAATGGCAATCCACTCCAGTATTCTTGCCTGGAAAATTCCATGGATGGAGGAGCTTGGTGGGCTACAGTCCATGTGGTCACAAAGAGTCAGGCACAACTTCACTTTATATATTTTGAATACTATCTCTTTGTTGAATATTTGGTTCTCAAATATTTTCTTACATAATTAAACAGAATTTAAAATAAACTTAAAAAAATAATGAACTCATAGTTTTAAAAAATGTAAAATCTTGTGTTCATATTTAAGGCTCTGGATTTTGGTACTTAGGTTTGAATTCAGACTGTGCTGTTTTTATTAGCTGTGTGGCCTTGGGCAAGTCACTGAATAATCTTGGTGACTCAGTTTCTCATGTGTGAAATAGGGATTAAATATAACATATATCATAGGGGGTTGTTGTGAGAATTAAATGAGTTAATGCATACAGAGAACTAAAATGTTGCCTGGCTCATAAGTGCTGAATATGTGTTAGTTATTATGTGATTGTTTGTAAAATTGTGTGTTAACTTATATGCCTAATTGTACTTTTAAAAAATTTTATAGTGGTTGGATTTCATCCCTTACTGGTCTCAACAAAAGTATTCCTGTTGGAATCATGATGATAATTATAGCAGCACTTTTCACAGCATCAGCAGTCATCTCACTAGTTATGTTTAAAAAGGTAAGTGAAGTTTTATTATGTCTATAAATTTTTTTAGTGAACCTGATATTCAGTTCTCATTTTCCCATCTTGTTAATTTAGTGTAACCTCAAGTCATTTTATTGTTGTTCTTATGCAAGTTTGCTCTCTGAAGATTACTTTTCACAATTAAAAGTTATGTATAGAATGGGCTTCCCCGTGGTCCAGTGGTTAAGACTGTGCTCCTAGTGCAGGGGGCCTGGGTTCAATCCCTGGTTGAGGAAGATCCTGTATGCTGAATGGTGAGGCCAGAAAAAAAAAAAAGGTTATGCATAGACAAATTTTAGAAAATTGCGTCACATTTTAAACTTCCCGTAAAAAAGGAGTATTTTAAAATTTTATTAACTGAAACCTTCTATTATTGATTGAAGAATCAACCTCATTTAAAAAACTTGTTTTTTCTGTATATTCTGACTTCTTTTTTTGAACATGGCATAGTAGCTCAGTTAATAAATAGAAGTAACCATTCTATGTGTAGTGCATATGATTTATTTGTATTTAAAATTTGAAAATGCTAAATTATTTTACCTAAGAGCTTTGAAAGGAGTGATGCTAAAGCTGAAACTCCAGTACTTTCGCCACCTCATGTGAAGAGTTGACTCATTGGAAAAGACTCTGATGCTGGGAGGGATTGGGGGCAGAAGGAGAAGGGGACGACAGAGGATGAGATGGCTGGATGGCATCACTGACTCGATGGATGTGTGAGTGAACTCCGGGAGTTGGTGATGGATAGGGAGGCCTGGCGTGCTGCAATTCATGGGGTCTCAAAGAGTCAGACACGACTGAGTGACTGGACTGAACTGAACTAAACTGAAGAGTATAAAGTGAGCTGGTAACAGATTCAGGCTGTAATACAGATTGAATTTCGATTTTAGTAAAAATCCCAGTTAGCTATACAGTTGGCCCTCTATATCCACAGGTTCCATATCCTCTAATTTGAGTAACTGTAAATTGAAAATATTAGAGGAAAAATTCCAGGAGGTTCCAAAAAGCAAAACTTGAATTTGCTCCACATCGGCAACTATTTAGATACTACCTAATTGGTTTAATAACTGTTTACATTGTATTAGAGTATATAAGTATTCTAGAGGTGATTTCAAGTATACATACAGGGAGGATGTGCATAGGTTATATGCAAATACTGCCCCACTTCATATAAGGGACTTGAGAACATCCTCAGATTTTTGGTACCCTTTTGTGTGAGGGTAAGGGATATCATGGAACCAACACCCCACAAATACTCAAGGATGACTGTTTCCGCCTGTAGAATTCCCATGGCTGTTTTCATTGCCTTAAAAAATGATTACATAGGGTAGGGGAAAAAATAAATGTTTTTATTTTATATGAAGTTTTACTGTGTTTTAGATATGTAATTCAGTTCAGTTGCTCAGTAGTGTCCAACTCTTTTTGACCCCATGGACTGCAGCTCTCCAGGCTTCCTTGTCCATCACCAACTCCTGGAGCTTACTCAAACTCATGTCCATCGAGTTGGTGATGCCATCCAACCATCTCATCCTCTGTCATCCCCTCCTCCTCCTGCCTTCAATCTTTCCCAGCATCAGGGTCTTTACCAATGAGTCAGTTCTTTGCATCAGGTGGCCAAAGTATTGGAGTTTCAGCTTTAGCATTAGTCCTTCAGGATTAAGAATATTCAGGACTGATTTCCTTTAGGTTGGACTGGTTGGCTCTCCTTGCTATATTATTATATTATCTAATACATTAGATATATATTAATATATATTTTTACTTTTTATTGGTGTATAATTGCTTTACAATGTTGTGTTAGTTTCTGGTGTGCAGGGAAGTGAAGCAGCTCTGTGTGTACATATATCCCCTCGCTCTTGGACCTTCCTCCCACCCCTCTAGGTCATCACAGAGCACCAAGCTGAGCTCCCTGTGCTGTACACCAGCTTCCCACTAGCTGTGTGCTTTACACGTGGTAGTGTGTATATGTCAGTCCCAGTTTCCCAGTTTGTCACACCCTCCCCTTCCCCCACTGTGTCCGCATGTCCCTTCTCTATATCTCCATCTCTGTTCCCACCCTGGGAATTGGTTCATCTGTACCATTTTCCTAGATTCCACATGTTCCAACATGGTATAGAAACCTTGTGAATAACACCTATGTTTTAAAATGATGTGTGTGTGTGTCTCATATTAAAATAACTTTTTTTTTCCTTTAATTTACTCTCTAGTAACTTAGAATATATACAAGGATTGCATAGAAATAACTGTACCTTATATTTAGGAAAACTGCATTCTTGAAATATTTGGCTTGTATGTTTGCCTTTAATCCTTCTCAAAACTGTGAAACTTAGGCTATATTCTTCCAGTCCATATTTTCCTACATTTAAGCTTTTGCTTCCTTTTAGACATACATACGCGTAACTATTGAAACTCTGCTTTCTGAAGTTACTAATTCCGTTTTCCTGCCCCTTGGACTCGGAAGCCTTCTGTGTGGCAGGTGGCCCCTCTTCCTCAGCCGTCTTAATTATGTCCTGATTGCTGCCTCTGAGACTAGTCTTCCTCCTCCATTTCTTTGTTCTGCTCATAAGTAGAGCCTTCTTCAGGGCAGTCAGTTCTCTGCTCTCTGTACTTTTGCTGTGCAGTCTTTTTTCCCTTGGAGATTTCAGCCTTCTGCGTTGTTTCGGTCTCTTCCCCACCCGCATGGACTGGGGTCTTAGAGTTGAAAGAGTACTTTACCCAGCCATTTAGTGGCATCTTCAGGTGACTGTTGCCCTGCTCTGGTTGATTGGTGTCACTGTCTCACAGTATGAGTCAGTTCTTTGCATCAGGTGGCCAAAGTATTGGAGTTTCAGCTTTAGCATTAGTCCTTCAGGATTAAGAATATTCAGGACTGATTTCCTTTAGGTTGGACTGGTTGGATCTCCTTGCTATATTATTATATTATCTAATACATTCGATATATATTAATATATATTTTTACTTTTTATTGGTGTATAATTGCTTTACAATGTTGTGTTAGTTTCTGGTGTGCAGGGAAGTGAAGCAGCTCTGTGTGTACATATATCCCCTCGCTCTTGGACCTTCCTCCCACCCCTCTAGGTCATCACAGAGCACCAAGCTGAGCTCCCTGTGCTGTACACCAGCTTCCCACTAGCTGTGTGCTTTACACGTGGTAGTGTGTATATGTCAGTCCCAGTTTCCCAGTTTGTCACACCCTCCCCTTCCCCCACTGTGTCCGCATGTCCCTTCTCTATATCTCCATCTCTGTTCCCACCCTGGGAATTGGTTCATCTGTACCATTTTCCTAGATTCCACATGTTCCAACATGGTATAGAAACCTTGTGAATAACACCTATGTTTTAAAATGATGTGTGTGTGTGTCTCATATTAAAATAACTTTTTTTTTCCTTTAATTTACTCTCTAGTAACTTAGAATATATACAAGGATTGCATAGAAATAACTGTACCTTATATTTAGGAAAACTGCATTCTTGAAATATTTGGCTTGTATGTTTGCCTTTAATCCTTCTCAAAACTGTGAAACTTAGGCTATATTCTTCCAGTCCATATTTTCCTACATTTAAGCTTTTGCTTCCTTTTAGACATACATACGCGTAACTATTGAAACTCTGCTTTCTGAAGTTACTAATTCCGTTTTCCTGCCCCTTGGACTCGGAAGCCTTCTGTGTGGCAGGTGGCCCCTCTTCCTCAGCCGTCTTAATTATGTCCTGATTGCTGCCTCTGAGACTAGTCTTCCTCCTCCATTTCTTTGTTCTGCTCATAAGTAGAGCCTTCTTCAGGGCAGTCAGTTCTCTGCTCTCTGTACTTTTGCTGTGCAGTCTTTTTTCCCTTGGAGATTTCAGCCTTCTGCGTTGTTTCGGTCTCTTCCCCACCCGCATGGACTGGGGTCTTAGAGTTGAAAGAGTACTTTACCCAGCCATTTAGTGGCATCTTCAGGTGACTGTTGCCCTGCTCTGGTTGATTGGTGTCACTGTCTCACAGAAGTCCCGATTCATATTCAAAGAAGCATTTGTTAGTGCCACATATTGCATGATTCCATTTATGTGAAATGTCTAGGGGTGGGCTGGAGGGTGGCTGCAAACAGGTATTGTTCAGTCGCCAAGTTGTGTCTGGCTCCTCGCAACCCCACGGACGGCAGCACGCCAGGCTTCCTTGACCCTCAGACGGTTATAGAATTTCCTTTTTGGAGGTGATGAAAATGTTCTAAAATTAGATTGTATGTATACACACATATTCACAACACTGAATATACTAAAAACCATTGAATGGTATACTTTACAAGGCTGAATTGTATAGTATGCAAAATTTATCTCAAGCAGTGTTTTAAAAAGAAAATTTATTAAGTACCAGTTGTGAATGAGTGATTCTGAGTACTTTCCATGTGATTGCATTTAACACTTACGTCAGTGCTTCCATGACTTTTTTAGTCACTTTCTTAGAAACTGTCTTAGTGTCTGCTCCATCATTCTCTGTTCTTTTCCATTTCCAACCTCAGCTAACCCAGAAATTATTTTTACAAATAACTCATACCCCACTTCCTTCAGTCTACTTTTTGTATAGTTTCTATATTAATCTGTAAAACAAAAATCATCCCAAACAAACCCAGCACTCTGAAGCTTTTTGAAAGTGAACCTCATGCTGGGAAATGAGATGGTGGTGGTTGTGGTCATGGGGCTGGGGTGGCCTTTCACAGTGCTGCTGGAGCTGGGCTTTCTACTCCACTTGCGATGTGCTGATCTGCTTCTTCAGCCCGTCATGGGCATTCCTTTGTCTCAGTCTTGGGCATGGCATCCTTGACCTCTGGGCTGCTCTGTCAATCGAAGACTTACAAGCACTCTTGCAAGACCTGGTTCCAGTTTCATATTTTTTGTAAAATAAGGAATTTAAATGAGATGATTTTATGAAGTATAATAAATGGAGATAATATATGTTGAAATATAGTTTGGCCACATTTCTTATTTGTAATGGCAAGAATTTCTCTTAATAGCAGTTGAGATCCAATGAAAACACCTGATTTTTCTTTTTATTTTCTTTTCCATTTTGCTCAAAACTTGCTGTTTTTTCCTTCCCTTTCAGTTTCATTGAGATATGAATGACATACAGCTTTTTGTAAGTTTAAGGTGTACAGCATAATGGTTTGTGCACTTACATATACATATATATGCATATATGTAAGGATGGTACAGCACACTTACATATATCATGAAATGATTTAATAAGTATAGCAAACATCCATCATCTTATATAGGTACAAAATAAAAAGCTTTAAAGATTTTCCCTTGTGATGAGAGCTCTTAGGATTTACTCTTGACAGTTTTCATATATAATATACAGTTTGGTTCAGTTGCTCAGTCGTGTCCAACTCTTTGCAACCCCATGAACCGCAGCACGCCAGGCCTCCCTGTCCATCACCAACTCCCGGAGTTTACCCAAACTCATGTCCATTGAGTCGGTGATGCCATCCAACCATCTCATCCTCTGTCATCCCCTTCTCCTCTTGTCCTCAATCTTTCCCAGCATCAGGGAGTTTTCAAATGAGTCAGCTCTTTGCATCAGGTGGCCAAAGTATTGGAGTTTCAGCTTCAACATCAGTCCTTCCAGTGAACAGCAAGGACTGATCTCCTTTAGAATGGACTGGTTGGATCTCCTTGCAATTCAAGGGACTCTCAAGAGTCTTCTGCAATGCCACAGTTCAAAAGCATCAATTCTTCGGTGCTCAGCTTTCTTTATTATCCCACCCTGACATCCATACATGATTACTGGAAAAGCCATAGATGGACCTTTGTTGACAAAGTAATGTCTCTGCTTTTTAATAAGCTGTCTAGGTTGGACATAACTTTCCTTCCAAGCAGTAAGCATCTTTTAATTTCATGGCTGCAGTCACCATCTGCAGTGATGTTGGAGCCCCCCAAAATAAAGTCAGCCACTGTTTTCACTGTTTCCCCATCTATTTGCCAAGAAGTGGTGGAACCAGATGCCGTGATCTTAGTTTTCTGAATGTTGAGCTTTAAGCCAACTTATTCACTCTCCTCTTTCACTTTCATCAAGAGGCTCTTTAGTTGTTCTTCACTTTCTGCCATAAGGGTGGTGTCATCTGCATATCTGAGGTTATTGATATTTCTCCCAGCAATCTTGATTCCAGCTTGTGTGTCTTCCAGCCCAGCGTTTTTCATGATGTACTCTGCATATAAGTTAAATAAGCAGGATGACAATATACAGCCTTGACATTATACTTTCCATGTTGTACATTATATCTCTAGTACTTACATATGTTATAACTTGAAATTGGTACCTTTTGAAGGGGGGATTGAACCCTGCCCATATAACCTCAAATTTGACGTCTTTTTCTATGAGTGAGTTTGTTTTGAAGTATAATTGACCTGCAGCACTGTGTGTGTTTCTGGTGTACAACACGGTGATCCGGTATTTCTGTATGTGTCAGAATGATCATCGCAAGAAGTCTGACTGCCATCTGTCATGATACAAAGACAGTTTATTATTGACTGTGTTCCCCACACTGTATCTTTTTTTTTTCTGCTTTATTTATTATTACTATCTTTTTATTTTACTTTACAATACTGTATTGGTTTTGCCATACATCAACATGAATCTGCCACGGGTGTACATGAGTTCCCAATCCTGAACTCCCCCCCACCTCCCTCCCCATACCATCTCTGTGGGTCAAACCAGTGCACCAGCCCCAAGCATCCTGTATCCTGCATCAAACCTGGACTGGCAATTCATTTCTTACATGATATTATACATGTTTCAATGCCATTCTCCCAAATCATCCCACCCTCTTCCTCTCTCACAGAGTCCAAAAGTCTGTTCTATACATCTGTGTCTCTTTTGCTGTCTCGTATACAGGGTTATCATTATTATCTTTCTAAATTTCGTATATATGTGTTAGTATACTGTATCGGTGTTTTTCTTTCTGGCTTACTTCACTCTGTATAATTGGCTCCAGTTTCATCCACCTCATTAGAACTGATTCAAATGTATTCTTTTTAATGCTGAGTAATACTCCATTGTGTATATGTACCACAGCTTTTTTATCCGTTCGTCTGCTGATGGATATCTAGGTTGCTTCCATGTCCTGGGTATTGTAAACAGTGCTGCAACGAACATTGGGGTACACGTGTCTCTTTCAATTTTGGTTTCCTTGGTGTGTATGCCCAGCAGTGGGATTGCTGGGTCATAAGGCAGTTATATTTCCAGTTTTTTAAGGAATCTCCACACTGTTCTCCATAGTGGCTGTACTAGAAACTGTATCTTTAAAAAAAAAAAGTCCTTTGAAGGGGTATGTGGCCATAGTTTATAACCACTAGGGGTCAGGCTTTTCATAAGCAGTTAATGCCCTCTAAAAGTTATTTATGCACACTGTTTTGGCTCTAGAAGAGTTAGTTTCTTTTTATTAGGCTATTCTGTGTCTCCAGCACCAGCTGAACCGTGATCTTAGGTATATTTTCATTTCATTGACAATGAATACAATTTTGTTAACTTTTGTTGGCATTCTGAAATCTCACATTATTTGGAGTTAGCTATAATCACTGGTGTCTAAAGTGCCAAGCATGAGCACTATGGGATCTTTGTTTTCCCTGTAGTGTCATCTTATAATCTAAATATAAAATAATTGAAATGCAAGAATATCAAGCTCTTGTACCTCTTTATAGATAAAGGAACAGTTTCTTTCAGGTTATTCCCAAGCAGTATTTTTTATAGGCTCATGTTTTTAGAGTAGACTATTCAAAGAATTAAATACTATTTATGGGTCAAATAATAAATGGATGAGTTATAGGAGATTGTATATTAAGGGAATACAAAATTTCCCCTGTCCTTTAATTGATATAAAAGCTAGAATAATTTAGTGTGGAAGAGATAAATACATAAAACATAGTTTGTACTTCCTTTGGGCCCTAGTTTTGAATGGTTATTTCTTCAATTGTTAATGTACCTCATCCATATTAATAAAATGTTTGTTAATAGTGACTTTTTGTACTTCAGAAGAATTTTAGAAAAGAAAATTTTAGAATTTTATTTCATTTCCTTAAAAAATAAGTTTTTAAAGCATTTTTTTTTCTTGAATGTCTGTTTTGCAAATACTCTTTTATTTTCTGTTGTTTGTTGTTGTTCAGTTACTAAGTTGTGTCCAACTCTGCGACCCCATTGACTGCAGCTCACCAGGCTCCTCTCTCCTCCTCTATCTCCCGGACTATGCGCAAATTCATGTCCATTGAGTCAGTGGTGCTCTTAACCATCTCATCCTCAGCTACCCCCTTTTCCTTCTGGCTTCAGTTTTTCCCAGCATCAGGGTCTTTTCCAATGAATCAGCTCTGCATCAGGTGGCCAAAGTATTAGAGCTTTAGCTTTAGCATCCGTCCTTCCAATGAATATTCAGGGTTGATTTCCTTTAGGGTTGACTGGTTTGATCTCCTTGCAGTCCAAGGGACTCTCAAGAGCCTTTTCCAGCAACACAGTTTGAAAACATCAATTCTGCGGTGCCCAGCCTTCTTTATGGTCCAACTCACATCTGTACCTGACTGCTGGAAAAACCATAGCTTTGACTGTAGGGACTTTTGTCAGCAAAGAGATGTCTCAGCTTTCTAATAAGCTGTCTCTGTTTGCCATAGCAGTCACCATCTGCAGTGATTTCGGAGTCCAAGAAAATAAAATCTGTCACTGCTTCCACTTTTTCCCCCATCTGTTTGCCACAAAGTGATGGTTCTGGATGCCATGATCTTAGTTTTTTGAATGTTAAGTTTCAAGCCAGGTTTTTCACTCTCCTCTTTTCACTTTCATCAAGAGGCTCTTTTGTTCCTCTTCACTTTCTGCCATTGAAGTGAAGTCACTCAGTCGTGTCCGACTCTTTGTGACCCCGTGGACTGTAGCCCACCAGGCTCCTCTGTCCATGGGATTCTCCAGGCAAGAATACTGGAGTGGGTTGCTATTTCCTTCTCCAGGGGGTCTTCCCAGCCCAGGGATTGAACCCGGGTTTCCTGCATTGCAGGCAGACGCTTTATCCTCTGAGCCACCAGGGAAGCCCATTAGAGTGGTATTATCTGCATATCTGAGGTTGTTGATATTTCTTCTGGCAGTCTTGATTTTATCTTGTGAATCATCTAGCCTTGTATTTTGCATGATGTACTCTGCATGTATGAACACTGAAAAATTGATCCTTTTGAACTGTGGTGTTGGAGAGGGCTCTTGAGAGTCCCTTGGATTGCAGGGAGATCCAACCAGTCCATCCTAAAGGAAATCAGTCCTGAATATTCATTGGAAGGTATGATGCTGAAGCTGAAGCTGCAATACTTTGGTCACCTGGTGTGAAGAACTGACTCACTGGAAAAGACCCTGATGCTGAGAAGGATTGAGGGCAGGAGGAGAAGGGGATGACAAAGGATGAGTTGGTTGGGTGGCATCACTGACTCGATGGACATGAGTTTGAGCAAGCTCTGGGAGTTGGTGATGGACAGGGAAGCCATGGGGTCTCGAAGAGTCAGACATGACTGAGCAACTGAACTGAACTCTGCATATACGATAAATGAACAGGATGAAATACATATCTTTGTGATATTCTCTTCCCAGTTTGGAACTATGTCCTGTTCTGACTGTTGCTTCTTGACCCACTTACAGGTTTCTCAGTAAGGTGGTCTGGTATTCCCATTTCTTAAAGAATTTTCCAGCGTTTATTGTGATCCGCATACTCAAAAGCTTTAGTGTAGTCTGTAACGCAGAAGTGGGTGTTTTTCTGGAATTCTCTTGCTTTTTCTATGATCCAGCGAATGTTGGCAATTTGATCTCTGGGTTCTCTGCCTTTTCTAAATCCAGCTTGAACATCTGGAAGTTCTCAGTTCACATTCTGCTGAAGCCTAGCTTGAAGGATTTTGAGCATTACCTTGCTAGCATGTGAAATGAGAGCAACTGTATGGTAGTTTATACATTCTCTGGCATTGCCCTTCTTTGGGATTGGAATGAAAACTGACCTTTTGCAGTCCTGTGGCCACTGCTGAGTTTTCCAAATTTGCTAGCATATTGAGTGTGGTACTTTTACAGCATCATCTTTCAGGATTTGAAACAGCTCAACTGGAATTCCATCACCTCCACTAGCCTTGTTCGTAGTAAAGCTTCCTAAGGCCCACTTGACTTCGTATTCCAGGATGTCTGGCTCTAGGTGAGTGACCACACCACTGCGGTTATCTGGTCAATAAGACCTTTTTTTGTACAGTTCTTTTGTATTCTTGCCACCTCTTCTTATTCTCTTCTGCTTCTATTATGTCCTTACTCTTTCTGCCCTTATTGTGCCATCCTTGCATGAAATATTCCCTTGATATCACCAGTTTTCTTATATCACTATAAACTTCACTGTTCAAAACTTCTTTTGCTGCTTCCTATAAATTTTGAATCAGAGTGGTTTCCTATTTCTTCAGCTGTTTTTTAAATTTCCTCTTTGATTTCTTCAGTGACCCATTGTTTGTTTAGTAGCATATTATTTAGTCTCCATGTGTTTGTGGTTTTTTGCATTTTATCCTTGTAGTTGATGTCTAGTCTTACAGCATTGTGGTCAGAAAAGATGTTTGGTGTGATTCCAGCTTTCTTAAGTTTATTGTGACTTGCTTTATAGCCTAACATGTGAAATATCCTGGAGAATGTTCCTAGTGCATTTGAAAAGAATGTGATTCTGCTACTTTGGATAGAATCCTTTCTATATATTTATTAACTTCATTTGGTCTATTTTGTTAAGGCCAGTGTTACCTTATTGATTTTCTGTCCATTGATGTAAGTAGGGTGTTAAAGTTTGCTCCTAATATTGGGTTGATGTCAAATTTCTCTTTATGTGTGTTAGTGCTGTATGTGATAGTGAAAGTGAAGTCACTCAGTCATGCCCGAATCTTTGTGACCCCATGGATAGTAGCCTGCACCAAGCTCCTCTATCCATGGGATTTTCAAGGCAAGAGTACTGGAGTGGATTGCCATTTCCTTCTCCAGGGAATCTTCCCAACCCAGAGATCAAACCCTGGTCTCTCACATTGTAGTACTTTGCACATTTAGGCTCCTATGTTGGGTGCAAGGATGGGCTCGATAAAGGACAGAAATGGTCTGGACCTAACAGAAGCAGAAGATACTAAGAAGAGGTGGCAGGAATACACGGAAGAACTGTACAAAAAAGATCTTCATGACCCAGATAATCATGATGATGTGATCACTAATCTAGAGCCAGACATCTTGGAATGTGAAGTCAAGTGGTCCTTAGAAAGCATCACTACGAACAAAGCTAGTGGAGGTGATGGAATTCCAGTTGAGCTGTTTCAAATCCTGAAAGATGATGCTGTGAAAGTGCATCATATGGTCCCATCACTTCATGGGAAATAGATGGGGAAACAGTGGAAACAGTGTCAGACTTTATTTTTTTGGGCTCCAAAATCACTGCTGATGGTGACTGCAGCCATGAAATTAGAAGACGCTTACTCCTTGGAAGAAAAGTTATGTCCAACCTAGACAGCATTTTCAAAAGCAGAGACATTACTTTGCCGACTAAGGTCGGTCTAGTCAAGGCTATGGTTTTTCCTGTGGTCATGTATGGATGTGAGAGTTGGACTGTGAAGAAGGCTGAGCGCCGAAGAATTGATGCTTTTGAAGTGTGGTGTTGGTGAAGACTCTTGAGAGTCCCTTGGACTGCAAGGAGATCCAACCAGTCCATTCTGAAGGAGATCAGCCCTGGGATTTCTTTGGAAGGAATGATGCTAAAGCTGAAACTCCAGTACTTTGGCCACCTCATGAGGAGTTGACTCATTGGAAAAGACTCTGATGCTGGGAGGGATTGGGGGTAGGAGGAGAAGGGGACGACCAAGTATGAGATGGCTGGATGGCATCACTGACTCGATGGACGTGAGTCTGAGTGAACTCCGAGAGATGGTGATGAACGTGCTGCGATTCATGGGGTCGCAGAGAGTCGGACACGACTGAGCGACTGAACTGAACTGAACTGATGTTGGGTGCATATATATTTCCAACTGTTACATCTGTTTCTGGATTGAACTCTTGATCATTATGTAATGTCCTTTTTTGTCCTTTTTACTGTTTGATTTAACATCTGAGTGAGTGAAGTCGCTCAGTCATGTCCGACTCTTTGCGACCCCATGGACTGTAGCCTACCAGGCTCCTCCGTCCATGAGATTCTCCAGGCAAGAATATTGGAGTGGGTTGCCATTTCCTTCTCTTGGGGATCTTCCCGATCCAGGGATCGAACCCTGGTCTCCCGCATTGCAGGCAGACACTTTAACCTGTGAGCCACTATTCTGATATAAGTATTGCTCCTCCAGCTTGTCCACTTTTGTTTGCAAGGAATGCCTTTTTCCATCTCCTCACTTTCAGCCCACGTGTGTTACTTAGGTCTAAAGTGAATCTCTTGTAGACGGAATATATATGAGTCTTATTTTTGTGTTCAGTCAGCTGCTCTGTCTTTCGATTGGACCATTTAGTCTATTTATGTTTAAAATAATTACTGATAGGTATGTTCTTATTGGCATTGTTAATTGTTTTTCTGAATGATTTTTGTAATTTATTTCTTTCCTTTGCTCTCTTCCTTTGTGACTTAATGACTATCTTTAGTGTTATGTTTGAATTCCTTTCTCTCTTTCATGGGTGTATCAATTACACACTTTTGGTTTGTTGTTACTAAGAGGTTTATATATAGCAATCTATATAAGTTTGAACACATTTTAACAACTCTGAAATTTTACTCTCCCAATCCATCACATTTACATCATATTTCGCATATTCCTTAGCTAATGATTGTGGATATGGATAATTTTTCTGCTTTTGTCTTTTAAGCTTTACTGGCTGTATAAGTGGTTAATTTACTACCTTTATGCTTGTCTTTCCAGTGAGATTTTTCCTTTTGTAATTTTCATATTTTTAGTAGTGGCCTTTTCTACTTTGAGAAGTCTCTGACATTTCTTATAAATCTGGTTTTGTGATGTTGAATTCTTTCAGCTTTTGTGTGTCTGTAGGACGTTTGGTCTCTCCTTCAAATGGGGAGGAAACCCTTGGTGAGCAGTCTTGGTTGCATTTGTCCCATTCATCAGGTTAAATGTGTTGTGCTATTCCCTCTACCCTGTAGAGTTTCTCTTAAAAAGGAAGCTGATAGCCTTATGGGCGATTCCTTGTATGTAACCTGTTTCTTTTCCCTTGTTGCTTTTAATACTCTGTTTTATCTTGACTTTTGCTATTTTAATTACAGTGTGTCTTCCTAGTCCTCTTTAGGCCGGTCCTCTTTCCATCTTTCTGTACTTTGACCCAGATGTCTGTTTCCTTTTCCAGAGAAGGGAAGTTTTCAACTCTTATGTCTTCAAATATGTTCTCCGCCCCCTTTTTTCTTTTTACCTTCTGTGAAAGGGACCTCTGTGAAGTGAATGTTAGTATATTTGATGTTGATTTCAAGATCTTTTAACTGTCCTCATTTTTTTAAATTCTCTTTTTTTTCTGTTCTATTTGAGTGATTCCACTGCTCTCTCTTCATGTTCTCTGATTTGTTCCCCTCATCATCTAACCTACTATTCAATCCTTGTAGTGTAGTTTTAATTTCAGTTACTGTATCTCCAGCTCTGTTTGATTACTCTCTGTACTTTCTAACTCTTTGTTAATCTTATCACTGCCCTACATTCTTTATTATGATCATTACCTAAAATTATTTTTTGTGTAGGTTGCCTTTCTCCACTTTACTTATTTCTTCCTTTGGGGTTTTATCATATTGTTGAAACATATTCCTCCATTACCTCATTTTGGCTAATGGACTGTCTTCATTTCTCTATATTTGGTAGGTTTGTTATGTTTCCTGATCTTAGAGAAGTGGTGTTATGTAGGAAACATCCTACATGCTCCAGCAGTGCACTCCCCCCTGATCACCAGGGCTATATGATCTGGGGTTGCCCTCTATGTAGGTTGCATGGGCCTTTTCATTGTTGTATACTGACTACTGTGGGCAGTCTGGCAGACATGGCCGGCCCTCAGTCTGGTTGGTTGCTAGGCCTTGCCTTGTGTTGAGGCTGTCAGCCACTGGTGGGCCAGGCTGTGTCACGCGGTGGCTGATTACAAAGCCCCGGGGGTCCCAGGGCTAATGCCGGCCCTCTGTTGGGTAGAGTTGTGTGTCACGGTGGCTGGTTTGTATGCTGGGTGTCCGAGATCCCATGTTGGCCTTCTGGTGGATGGGGCCGGTTTCTGACATGGCTGTTTGCCAGGTGCAGAGTGTTCGGAAGCTGGTGTTGGCCCTCTTTTGGGTGGGATTGGAGCCCAAGGAGTCCCAGGTCTGGTGACTGCCCTTTGCTGCATGAGTCTGAGTCTTGGGGCTGGTGCTGGACCACTGGTAAAGGTAGGTGGGTCCTAGGTCTTTGATTGCAGAACAAGGGCATCCTAGAGTCAGCCTGTTTGTGGATGGGGCCGGATACAGGGGGTCCCAGGGCTAGCGCTATGTCAGTGAAGCATGGACTTAAGCTCTGGTGTCTTTGACTGCATGGCTGTGGAGATCTGGGGGTTGATGTTGTCACGCAAGTGTATGTTCCTTGGTTCTTTGTCTCGTCACAACAAAGATTTGGAACGACGGACATTAAAGCCCTTGGCGCGTCACAGCTCTCGGGTCTTGGATAAACCGTGTTATAGCTCTCAGGCAAATCAGTGTTACAGCTCTATTTTATTTAGAAGATAGCAGGAGAATCCATCCTCGAAGTGTGAGGGCATGCCAACCCAAAGACTCGAAGGGAAGAGAGTGGAGGAGCGCGTGGGAGGGGGGGAGAGAGAGAGAGAAAGAGAGCACGCACGCGGGAGAGAAAGAGAGAAAGCGCTTTGGCTCCTCCTTTTTGCAAATTGGGCTCAGCCAGGAGTGCTCTTTGTTCTACCTGAAGTCTTCACTCTGGTCTTCGGACCTTCTTTTGTTCTATTTTCGCGGGCTTTTCTCTTCCTTGTCTTTTAGCCACTGCCATTTTGGACTCCTTTTCCCTATTCTACCTACCTAACAATGTCAATCAGTGGTTTGTGGGGCTGGGTCCTGAGTTACCTGGGGGCTCAGAGGAGTCTGTGGCTTCTGGCCTGGTCATGCGTTAGGCTGGGTCCACCTCTTAGAAGCTTGGCCTGAGGTGCCCTCGTTCTGGTGCTGACAGATTGGTGGTTGGGGTCAGGTCCCAGCCCTGATAAGCAAGAAGGAAGATTCTGAATTGGCATTTTCTATTACCAGTGTGCTCGTGGTGGCACAGGTTCCCCAGATTGGCTGCCACCAGTGTCTGTGTCCCCAGGGTGAATTCCAGTTGCCTCCTGTGTCTCCAGGAGGCTCTCCAAGTGGGTCCCACGCAGGCTCTTCAGATTACTTCTTCTGTCCTGGGTCTCAAACCAGGTGGCATTTTGTGTGAGCCTTTTAAGAGCGAAGTCTCTTTGCTGGGAGAGCTATCAACAACCTCAGATATGCAGATGTTACTACTCTAAAGGCAGAAAGTGAAAAGGAACTAAAGAGCCTCTTAATGAGGATGAAAGAGGAGAGTGAAAAAGCTGACTTAAAATTCAACATTCAGAAAACTAAGATCATGGCATCCAGTCCCATCACTTCATGGCAAATAGAAGGGGAAAAAGTAAAAGCTGTAAGAGATTTTTCTTTTCTTGAACTCCAAAATCACTGCGGATGGTGACTTCAGCCATGAAATTCAGACGCTTGCTCCTTGGAAGAAAAGCTATGACCAACCTAGACAGCTTATTAAAAAGCAGAGATGTTACTTTGCTAACAAAGGTCTGAGTAGTCAAAGTTTTGGTTTTTCCAGTAGTCATGTATGGATGTGAGAGTTGGACCATAAAGAAGGCTGAGCACCGAAGAGTTGATGCTTTCAAATTGTGGTGCTGGAGAAGACGCTTGAGAGTCCCTTGGACAGCAAGGAGATCAAACCAATCAATCCTAAAGGAAATCAACCCTGAATATTCATTGGAATGACTGATCCTGAAGCTGAAGCTCCAGTACCTTGGCCACCTGATGCAAAGAGCTGACTCATTGGAAAAGACCCTGATGCTTGGAAAGATTGAAGGCAAAAGAAGAAGGGAGCGGCAGAGGATGAGATGGTTAGATAAATCAGTGATTCGGTGGACCTGAATTGGAGCAAATTCCAGAAGATAGGATAGTGAAGGACAAAGAAGCATGGGGTCACAAAGAGTCGGACACGACTGAGCGACTGAACATCAGCAGCTCTGTTTCATGCAGCCCTCTGGCTCCTCAGAAAGCAAGCCTTGCTGGCCTTTAAAGCCAGAAGTTCTGGGGGCTCACCTTCCCTGTTCAGGAACCCAGTGTGGGACTGGACCACCTCACTTCTCAGGGAGAATCTCTGTGATTCTAATTATACTCCCGTTTACAGGTCACCCACCCACGGTTTTAGGCCTTGACTGTTCTGCACCTGTGCCTCTATTACCTATCTTCATTTGCTTCCTTCTTTATATCTTTAGTTTTAGTAGATCTTTTCTGCTAGTCTTCAGGTATTTCTCATTAGTAGTTGGTCTGTAAGTAGCTCTAAGTTGGGTTCACCTGTGGGAGAAGATGAGCTCAGCATTTTCCTTCTCTGCCACCCAAGAAGATAGTTTCTTGACATGGTGTTCCAGAAATAATACATGTGAATTGTTTTGTTTAAATAAAATACCATGATTTTTAAAATTTCAACAGTATATAATATTTTGTGTGTCATTCAACCACGTTGTACATTAATATATTTTTGAAGATAAATGAAGGATACAGAATTCTTTCTGGAGTTATGTCTCACATGTTGGACTTCTCAGGTGGCACTAGTGGTAAAGAACCCACCTGCCAATGCAGGAGACATAAGAGACACGAGTTTGATCCTTGGGTCGGGAAGATTCCCTGGAGGAGAGCATGGCAACCCACTCCAGAGAATGCCATGGACAGAGAGTGGCGCTTGGTAGGCTACAGTCCAAAAAGAGTCGGACACGACTGAAGCGACTTAGCATGAATGTGACACTTTGGCAGTCATTTTAAAGTTTATTTTGAGTTTTACTCATCTAGCATGTTCTCATTTGATCCTCAGGAAAACTCTGAGAGATAAGAAGTATTCTCTGTTGTATTGGAAGTAAACTTGAGGTTTTCAGTGGTGTCCAGCCTTGTAGAAAGTAGTGGAATCAGTATGTATAAAATCTAGTGTCTTTTCTGTGATACTCCTAGGACTAAATATGTAAGTTAGTGCAGTTCTCATAAGCAGAAGAAATAGCAAGTATTTCAGTGGTTCAGTTTTTGTTTTTAATTACATTGCTTTATCTTAAAACTGTATTCCCAATTTCTTAAGGAGTATGTTATTAATAGGTTTCACTGAAACATAACAGGGAAATGGTAAGCTTTTTGAGATGTTGAACCTTGTAAGTAGCCCATCATCTTGCTGGGACACTGGAATGAGGAATCACCCCTTCACATGGATATCGTGGATTTAATGCAGTATTTGAGCATTGTGCACGAAACATAGGTACTGTTTTCCCTCTAGGTGGCTCCCTGGGTCTGTACAAATACAGATCATTGAGAAATGTGTTATTCCTACCTCTCTTTTCCCTCTCTGCTCTGTGGGGCTATGAGTTACATTTTAAGTAATTAAACCATAAAGTCCACTAGGATATGATATCAGCCACTCAATTTAATATAAATTTGAGAAAAGGAATAAGCAAGTTAGAACAAATGTTTGTTAATTACATGCCCATAAATAGAGGAGGGGGGAGGGGAAAGGGGAAAGACAGATAAGTAAAAAAGGTTTATTAGATTTCTGTAATACATTTAATTTGTAGGATGTAATTATATGTACTCATTATGAGATAAATTTCTTAAACATAGGTGTAGTAATTTATCTGTACACTTTTTTATTAAAAAAAACTTGGTTTGGAAAGGAATAAAAATAGTGCCATATTTATGATACTGCCTTGGTACTAAAAGAATTTTAAGATTCAACTGTATAGGTATTTGTCAGTGCTCTTTTTCTCCCCGAGCCTTTAGTACTTTGATCCATAGTAATATGGGATTTGCTTCCGCTAATGTATCTGAAGAACTGGGGGCTTTTACCCCTTTATTCCCCTAACAGCTCTCCATTCCTTAACTGCTTTCTTCCCTTGGCATCTGTGAAAAGATCCCTGGTTTTTCTCATTCCTCTCTTAATCGTTTCTTGTTGTTATGAGTATGTCTTTGATATAGGTGCCTTAATAGGCTTCGGTACTTGATTTCCTTTTGTTTCTTTCTGTGTTCTCTCACCATGCACAGTTAGCTGACGTCAGAGTTGCAGCTACCCACTTATGTGCCATTGGTTTCCAAGTCCCTGTCTCTAGTCCATCTCTGTCTAGCTTCCAACCAAATTTTCACCTGTCTGCCATGGCAGTCTTATATTAGGTATTCAGTAAACATTTTTGCAATGGATGAATGCTTAGAACTTAGTGTCTGCTCTCCCTACTAAAACAACCTGTCCTCTCTATTTTCTTTAAACAGTGTCTCAGTATCTAAGCTTAATTTGAAAGCATTTGACTCCTCCTCCTTTCCCTCGCTCTGCACTTGGCCACAATTACCAGTTCCTATGTCTCTGGCCTTGGAGAAAGGGCTGGGTGCACTGCCCCCATCCTCCAAACCTGCTTTGATGACATTCTAGTCAGGCTTCTAATTTAGGCCTTAATCACAAGGCAGTGTAATTACAAGTTCACTTTTCTGTCTCATCTTTCTTCCCCCCAAGTTTGTAGCCATGTAATAAATAAATATTTGTCCTAATATGTTTTGTTGTTATTTCCTTTCTCAAATTTGTGTTAGATTGAGTGGCTGATGTTATGGATTGATGTGCTTCATAGTTTATGCATCTTAGAAAGAGATGCTAATAGAGTGTTTTTGAGCCCTGCTTGTAAGAATCTAAGATTTGAGTGAAGAATCAGTATGGACAGATAGTTCTCAGAAGTACTTCTTTTTAAATCCTTTAAGACCTGACCATACACAAAATGTTAAATAGTATACAGTGACTAGCAGAAGTATCTTTAAGGATATACATGTTGCATGGTACATTAAATGATAAAGTGATACAATTTGATATATAGGGTCAGTGGTGTATATGTAGACAACATAGAAATAGGTAGGTATTATTTTCTTGGCATAGTCTTGGATAGTAAGTTAATGTATTTAAATCAGAATGTCTCTTGTTATGTTTTTTGTTGTTCAGTTGCACAGTCGTGTCTGACTCTTTGTGACCTCATGCATTGCAGCATGCCAGACTTCCCTGTCCTTCCGTATCTCCTGGAGTTAGCTCAAACCCATGTCCATTGAGTTGGTGATGCCATCCAACCATCTCATCTTCTGTCGTTCCCCTTCTCCTCCCACCTTCAATCTTTCCTAGCATCAGGGTCTTTTTCAGTGTGTCAGTTCTTTGCATCATGTGGCCAAAGTATTGGAGCTTCAGCATCAGTCTTTCCAATGAGTATTCAGGACTGAGTTCCTTTAGGATGGACTGGTTGGATCTCCTTCCTGGGTCTCAAACCAGGTGGCATTTTGTGTGAGCCTTTTAAGAGCGAAGTCTCTTTGCTGGGAGAGCTATCAACAACCTCAGATATGCAGATGTTACTACTCTAAAGGCAGAAAGTGAAAAGGAACTAAAGAGCCTCTTAATGAGGATGAAAGAGGAGAGTGAAAAAGCTGACTTAAAATTCAACATTCAGAAAACTAAGATCATGGCATCCAGTCCCATCACTTCATGGCAAATAGAAGGGGAAAAAGTAAAAGCTGTAAGAGATTTTTCTTTTCTTGAACTCCAAAATCACTGCGGATGGTGACTTCAGCCATGAAATTCAGACGCTTGCTCCTTGGAAGAAAAGCTATGACCAACCTAGACAGCTTATTAAAAAGCAGAGATGTTACTTTGCTAACAAAGGTCTGAGTAGTCAAAGTTTTGGTTTTTCCAGTAGTCATGTATGGATGTGAGAGTTGGACCATAAAGAAGGCTGAGCACCGAAGAGTTGATGCTTTCAAATTGTGGTGCTGGAGAAGACGCTTGAGAGTCCCTTGGACAGCAAGGAGATCAAACCAATCAATCCTAAAAGAAATCAACCCTGAATATTCATTGGAATGACTGATCCTGAAGCTGAAGCTCCAGTACCTTGGCCACCTGATGCAAAGAGCTGACTCATTGGAAAAGACCCTGATGCTTGGAAAGATTGAAGGCAAAAGAAGAAGGGAGCGGCAGAGGATGAGATGGTTAGATAAATCAGTGATTCGGTGGACCTGAATTGGAGCAAATTCCAGAAGATAGGATAGTGAAGGACAAAGAAGCATGGGGTCACAAAGAGTCGGACACGACTGAGCGACTGAACATCAGCAGCTCTGTTTCATGCAGCCCTCTGGCTCCTCAGAAAGCAAGCCTTGCTGGCCTTTAAAGCCAGAAGTTCTGGGGGCTCACCTTCCCTGTTCAGGAACCCAGTGTGGGACTGGACCACCTCACTTCTCAGGGAGAATCTCTGTGATTCTAATTATACTCCCGTTTACAGGTCACCCACCCACGGTTTTAGGCCTTGACTGTTCTGCACCTGTGCCTCTATTACCTATCTTCATTTGCTTCCTTCTTTATATCTTTAGTTTTAGTAGATCTTTTCTGCTAGTCTTCAGGTATTTCTCATTAGTAGTTGGTCTGTAAGTAGCTCTAAGTTGGGTTCACCTGTGGGAGAAGATGAGCTCAGCATTTTCCTTCTCTGCCACCCAAGAAGATAGTTTCTTGACATGGTGTTCCAGAAATAATACATGTGAATTGTTTTGTTTAAATAAAATACCATGATTTTTAAAATTTCAACAGTATATAATATTTTGTGTGTCATTCAACCACGTTGTACATTAATATATTTTTGAAGATAAATGAAGGATACAGAATTCTTTCTGGAGTTATGTCTCACATGTTGGACTTCTCAGGTGGCACTAGTGGTAAAGAACCCACCTGCCAATGCAGGAGACATAAGAGACACGAGTTTGATCCTTGGGTCGGGAAGATTCCCTGGAGGAGAGCATGGCAACCCACTCCAGAGAATGCCATGGACAGAGAGTGGCGCTTGGTAGGCTACAGTCCAAAAAGAGTCGGACACGACTGAAGCGACTTAGCATGAATGTGACACTTTGGCAGTCATTTTAAAGTTTATTTTGAGTTTTACTCATCTAGCATGTTCTCATTTGATCCTCAGGAAAACTCTGAGAGATAAGAAGTATTCTCTGTTGTATTGGAAGTAAACTTGAGGTTTTCAGTGGTGTCCAGCCTTGTAGAAAGTAGTGGAATCAGTATGTATAAAATCTAGTGTCTTTTCTGTGATACTCCTAGGACTAAATATGTAAGTTAGTGCAGTTCTCATAAGCAGAAGAAATAGCAAGTATTTCAGTGGTTCAGTTTTTGTTTTTAATTACATTGCTTTATCTTAAAACTGTATTCCCAATTTCTTAAGGAGTATGTTATTAATAGGTTTCACTGAAACATAACAGGGAAATGGTAAGCTTTTTGAGATGTTGAACCTTGTAAGTAGCCCATCATCTTGCTGGGACACTGGAATGAGGAATCACCCCTTCACATGGATATCGTGGATTTAATGCAGTATTTGAGCATTGTGCACGAAACATAGGTACTGTTTTCCCTCTAGGTGGCTCCCTGGGTCTGTACAAATACAGATCATTGAGAAATGTGTTATTCCTACCTCTCTTTTCCCTCTCTGCTCTGTGGGGCTATGAGTTACATTTTAAGTAATTAAACCATAAAGTCCACTAGGATATGATATCAGCCACTCAATTTAATATAAATTTGAGAAAAGGAATAAGCAAGTTAGAACAAATGTTTGTTAATTACATGCCCATAAATAGAGGAGGGGGGAGGGGAAAGGGGAAAGACAGATAAGTAAAAAAGGTTTATTAGATTTCTGTAATACATTTAATTTGTAGGATGTAATTATATGTACTCATTATGAGATAAATTTCTTAAACATAGGTGTAGTAATTTATCTGTACACTTTTTTATTAAAAAAAACTTGGTTTGGAAAGGAATAAAAATAGTGCCATATTTATGATACTGCCTTGGTACTAAAAGAATTTTAAGATTCAACTGTATAGGTATTTGTCAGTGCTCTTTTTCTCCCCGAGCCTTTAGTACTTTGATCCATAGTAATATGGGATTTGCTTCCGCTAATGTATCTGAAGAACTGGGGGCTTTTACC
The DNA here is from genome assembly GCA_006410635.1 of Cephalophus harveyi. NCBI lineage: Eukaryota > Metazoa > Chordata > Mammalia > Artiodactyla > Bovidae > Cephalophus > Cephalophus harveyi. The sequence goes on along the minus strand of SJYT01048718.1, from coordinate 377,404 downwards.
CCTTTATTCCCCTAACAGCTCTCCATTCCTTAACTGCTTTCTTCCCTTGGCATCTGTGAAAAGATCCCTGGTTTTTCTCATTCCTCTCTTAATCGTTTCTTGTTGTTATGAGTATGTCTTTGATATAGGTGCCTTAATAGGCTTCGGTACTTGATTTCCTTTTGTTTCTTTCTGTGTTCTCTCACCATGCACAGTTAGCTGACGTCAGAGTTGCAGCTACCCACTTATGTGCCATTGGTTTCCAAGTCCCTGTCTCTAGTCCATCTCTGTCTAGCTTCCAACCAAATTTTCACCTGTCTGCCATGGCAGTCTTATATTAGGTATTCAGTAAACATTTGTGCAATGGATGAATGCTTAGAACTTAGCGTCTGCTCTCCCTACTAAAACAACCTGTCCTCTCTATTTTCTTTAAACAGTGTCTCAGTATCTAAGCTTAATTTGAAAGCATTTGACTCCTCCTCCTTTCCCTCGCTCTGCACTTGGCCACAATTACCAGTTCCTATGTCTCTGGCCTTGGAGAAAGGGCTGGGTGCACTGCCCCCATCCTCCAAACCTGCTTTGATGACATTCTAGTCAGGCTTCTAATTTAGGCCTTAATCACAAGGCAGTGTAATTACAAGTTCACTTTTCTGTCTCATCTTTCTTCCCCCCAAGTTTGTAGCCATGTAATAAATAAATATTTGTCCTAATATGTTTTGTTGTTATTTCCTTTCTCAAATTTGTGTTAGATTGAGTGGCTGATGTTATGGATTGATGTGCTTCATAGTTTATGCATCTTAGAAAGAGATGCTAATAGAGTGTTTTTGAGCCCTGCTTGTAAGAATCTAAGATTTGAGTGAAGAATCAGTATGGACAGATAGTTCTCAGAAGTACTTCTTTTTAAATCCTTTAAGACCTGACCATACACAAAATGTTAAATAGTATACAGTGACTAGCAGAAGTATCTTTAAGGATATACATGTTGCATGGTACATTAAATGATAAAGTGATACAATTTGATATATAGGGTCAGTGGTGTATATGTAGACAACATAGAAATAGGTAGGTATTATTTTCTTGGCATAGTCTTGGATAGTAAGTTAATGTATTTAAATCAGAATGTCTCTTGTTATGTTTTTTGTTGTTCAGTTGCACAGTCGTGTCTGACTCTTTGTGACCTCATGCATTGCAGCATGCCAGACTTCCCTGTCCTTCCGTATCTCCTGGAGTTAGCTCAAACCCATGTCCATTGAGTTGGTGATGCCATCCAACCATCTCATCTTCTGTCGTTCCCCTTCTCCTCCCACCTTCAATCTTTCCTAGCATCAGGGTCTTTTTCAGTGTGTCAGTTCTTTGCATCATGTGGCCAAAGTATTGGAGCTTCAGCATCAGTCTTTCCAATGAGTATTCAGGACTGAGTTCCTTTAGGATGGACTGGTTGGATCTCCTTACAGTCCAAGGGACTCTCAAGAGTCTTCTCCAACACCACAGTTCAAAAGCATCAATTCTTCGGCACTCAACTTTCTTTATAGTCCAACTCTCACATCCATACGTGACTACTGGAGAAACTGTAGCTTTGACTATATAGACCTTTGCTGGTGAAGTAATGTCTCTGCTTTTTACCTAGGTTTGTCTTAACTTTGCTTCCAAGGAGCAAGCATCTTTGAATTTCATGGCTACAGTCACAGGCCACAGGTATTTTGGAGCCTGAGAAAGTATGGTCTGTCACTGTTTCCATTGTTTCCCCATCTATTTGCCATGAAGTGATGGAACTAGATGCCATGTTCTTAGTTTTTTGAATGTTGAATTTTAAGCCAGCATTTTCACTCTCCTCTTTCATCCTCATTAAGAGGCTCTTTAGTTCCTCTTCACTTTCTGCCATAAGAGTGGTGTCATCCGCATGTCTGAGGTTATTAATATTTTTCCTGACAATCTTGATTTCAGCTTGTGATTCATCCATTCTGGCATTTCACATGGTGTACTCTGCATATAAGTTAAATAAATGGGGTGACAATATACAGCCTTGACACACTTCTTTCCTAATTTTGAACCAGTGTGTTGTTCCATGTTTAGTTTTAACTGTTGCTTCTTGACCTGCATATAGGTTTCTCAGGAGGCAGGTAAGGTGGTCTGGTATTCCCATCTCTTAAAGAATTTTCCATAGTTTGTTGCATTCCACACAGTCAAAGGCTTTACTGTAGTCAATAAAGCAAAAGTAGATGTTTTTCTGGAATTCTCTTGCTTTTTCTATTATCCAGTGAATGTTGGCAATTTGATCTCTGGTTCCTCTGCCTTTTCTAAATCCAGCTTGTACATCTGGAAGTTTTCGGTTCACGTACTGTTGAAGCCTAACTTGAAGGATTGGTTAGTTTTCTGTCAGTGTGGTTTTCAGTCTGTCTGCCCTCTGATGGAGAAGGATAAGAGGCTTATGGAAGCTTCCTGATAGGAATGACTGACTGAGTGGGAAACTGGGTCTTGTTCTGATGGACGGGGCCATGTTCAATAAATCTTTAATCAATTTTCTGTTGAAGGGAAGGGCTGTGTTCCTTCCTTGTTATTTGACCTGAGGCCAAACTATGGTGGAGGTAATGAAGATAGTGGTGACCTCCTTCAAAAGGTCCCATGCACGCACTGCTGCACTCAGTGCCTCCAACCCAGCAGCAGACCACCACCAACCCACACCTCCGCCGGAGACTCATGGACCCTCATGGGCAGGTCTGGGTCAGTCTCTTGTGGGGTCACTGCTGCTTTCTCCTGGGTCCTGGTGTACACAGGGTTCTGTTTGTGCCCTCCAAGAGTCTGTTTCCCCAGTCCTGTGTAAGTTCTGGCAGCTCTATGGTGGGTTAATGGTGATCTTCTCCAAGAGGGCTTATGCCATACCCAGGTCTCCTGCACCCAGAGCCCCTGCCCTGCAGCAGGCCACTGCGAGCTTGTACCTCCTCAGGAGACACCCAAACACAGTTCTGTCTCAGTCTCTGTGGGGTCTCTGGGTCCTGGTGCACACAAGTTACGTTTGAGCCCTCCAAGTGTCTCTGGTGAGTATGGGGTTTGGTTCTAAACGCAATTTTGCAGGAGACAGACTGAAAACTACAGTTACGGAAAACTAACCAATCTGATCACATGGACAGCAGCCTTGTCTAACTCAATGAAACTATGAGCCATGCAGTTTAGGGCCACCCTAGACAGACGGGTGGAGAAGGCAATGGCACCCCACTCCAGTACTCTTGCCTGGAGAATCCCATGGATGGAGGAGCCTGGTGGGCTGCAGTCCATGGGGTTGCTAACAGTCAGACATGACTGAGTGATTTCATTTTCACTTTTCACTTTCATGCATTGCAGAAGGAAATGGCAACCCACTCCAGTGTTCTTGCCTGGAGAATCCCAGGGACGGGGGAGCCTGGAGGGCTGCCGTCTATGGGGTCACACAGAGTCGGACACGACTGAAGTGACTTAGCAGCAGCAGCAGCAGCAGACAGACGGGTCATGGTGGAAGTTCTGACAAAACATGGTCCACTGGAGAAGGGTCACTATTCTTGCCTTGAAAACCCCATAAACAGTATAAAAAGGCAAAAAGATAGGACACTGAAAGATGAACTCCACAGGTTGGTAGGTGTCCAATATGCAACTGGAGATCAGTGGAGAACTACCTCCAGAAAGAATGAAGAAATGGAGCCAAAGGAAAAAATACACCCAGTTGTAGATGTGTGGTGATGGAAGTAAAGTCTGATGCTGTTAAGAGCAATAGCATAGAAACCTGGAATGTTAGGTCCATGAATCAAGGCAAATTGGAAGTGGTCAAAGGAGATGGCAAGAGTGAACGTACACATTTTAGGAATCAGTGACCAAAGATGGACTAGAATGGGTGAATGTAATTCAGATGACCATTATATCTACTACTGTGGGCAAGAATCCCTTAGAAGAAATGGATAGTCATAGTCAACAAAAGAGTCCAAAATGCAGTACTTGGATGCAATCTCAAAAATGACAGAATGATCTCTGTTGGTTTCCAAGGCAAGCCATTCAATATCATAGTAATCCAAGTCTATACCCAGACCAGTAATGCTGAAGAAGCTGAAGTTGAATGGTTCTGTGAAGACCTACAAGATCTTCTAGAACTAACACCCAAAAAAGATGTCCTTTTCATTATAAGGGACTGGAATGCAAAATAGGAAGTCAAGAAATACCTGGCTGCTGCTGCTAAGTCACTTTAGTCATGTCCGACTCTGTGTGACCCCATAGATGGCAGCCCACCAGGCTTCCCCGTCCCTGGGATTCTCCAGGCAAGAACACTGGAGTGGGTTGCCATTTCCTTCTCCAATGCATGAAAGTGAAAAGTGAAAGTGAAGTCGCTTAGTCGTATCCAACTCTTAGCGACCCCATGGACTGCAGCCTCCCAGGCTCCTCTGTCCATAGGATTTTCCAGGCAAGAGTACTGGAGTGGGGTGCCATTGCCTTCTCCTGGAGTAATTGGCAAGTTTGACCTTAGAGTACAGAATGAAACAGGACGAAGGTTGGCAGAATTTTACCAAGACAATGCACTGGTCATAGCAAACACCTTCTTCCAATAACACAAGAGAAGACTCTACGCATGGACATCACCAGATGGTCAATACCAAAATCAGATTGATTATATTCTTTGCAGTAAAAGATGGAGAAACTCGATACAGTCAGCAAAAACAGTCTGGGAGCTGACTGTGGCTCAGATCATGAACTTCTTATTGCCAAATTCAGACTTAAATTGAAGAAAGTAGGGAAAACCACTAGGCCATTCAGGTATGACCTAAATCAAATCCCTTACAACTTTACAGTGGATTGATAAATAGATTCAAGGGGTTAGATCTCATAGAGTGCCTGAAGAACTATGGACAGAAGTTTGTGACATTGTACAGGAGACAGTGATCAAGACCATCCCCAAGAAAAAGAAATACAAAAAGGCAAAATGGTTGTCTGAGGAGGTCTTACAAATAGCTATGAAAAGAAGAGAAGTGAAAGGCAAAGGAGAAAAGGAAAGGTATACCACAATGAATGCAGAATTCCAGAGAATAGCAAGGAGAGATAAGAAAGCCTTCCTCAGTGATCAGTGTGAAGAAATAGAGAAAAACAATAGAATGGGAAAGACTAGAGATCTCATCAAGAAAGTTAGAGATACCAAGGGAACTTTTCATGCAAAGATGGGCACAATAAAGGACAGAAATGATACTAACAAAAGCAGAAGATATTAAGAAGAGGTGGATAGAATCCACAGAAGAACTATACAAAAAAGATCGTAATGACCCAATGATGGTGTGATCATTGGTGTGATCATCGTAATGATCAAATGATGGTGTGATCACTCACCTAGAGCCAGACATCTTGTTATGTAAAATCAAGTGGGCCTTAGGGAGCATTACTACAAACAAAGCTAGTGGAGGTGATGGAATTCCAGTTGAGCTGTTTCAAATCCTAAAAGATGATGCTGAAAGTGCTGCACTCAATATGCCAGCAAATTTGGAAAACTCAGCAGTGGCCACAGGACTGGAAAAGGTCAGTTTTCATTCCAATCCCAAAGAAAGGCTCAACTGACGATTGCACTCATCTCACATGCTAGCAAAGTAATGCTCAGAATTCTCCAGGGCAGGCTTCAACAGTTCAACATGAACTGTGAACTTTCAGATGTTCAAGCTGGTTTTAGAAAAGGCAGCGGAACCAGAGATCAAATTGCCAGCATCTGTTGGATCACTGAAAAAGCGAGAGAGTTCCATAAAAACATCTACTTCTGCTTTATTAACTATGCCAAAGCCTTTGACTGTGTGGATCACAACAAAGTGTGGAAAATTCTTCAGGAGATGGGAATACCAGACCACCTGACCTGCCTCCTGAGAAATCTATATGCTGTTCAAGAAACAACAGTTAGAACTGGACATGGAACAACAGACTGGTTCCAGATCTGGAAAGGAGTACATCAAGGCTGTTGTCACCTTGCTTCTTTAGCTTATATGCAGCGTACATTATGAGAAATGCTGGACTGGATGAAGCACAAGCTGGGATCAAGATTGTCGGGGGAAATATCAGTAACCTCAGCTATGCAGATGACACTATCCTTATGGCAGAATGCAATCGTCAAAGAAATTCGGCTATTTCTGTGACATACAAATTTTAAGATATTAATAATAGCTAGAAGGGAGAAGGCAATGGCAACCCACTCCAGTACTCTTGCCTGGAAACTCCCATGGACGGAGGAGCCTGGTAGGCTGCAGTCCATGGGATTGCTAAGGGTCTGACACGACTCAGCGACTTCACTTTCACTTATGGCAGAAAGAGAAGAAGAACTAAAGAGCCTCTTGATGAAAGTGAAAGAGGAGAATGAAAAAGCTGGCTTAAAACTCAACATTCAGAAAACTAACATCATGGCATCCATCCCATCACTTCATGGCAAATAGATGGGGAAATGGTGGAAACAGTGAGAGACTTTATTTTGGGGGGCTCCAAACTCACTGCAGATGGTGACTACAGCCATGAAATTAAAAGATGCTTGTTCCTTGCAAGAAAAGTTATGACCAACCTTGACAGCTTATTAAAAAGCAGAGACATTTCTTTGTCAACAAAGGTCTGTCCAGTCAAAGCTATTATTTTTCCAGTAGTCATGTTTGGATGTGAGAGTTGGACTATAAAGAAAGTTGAGCACCAAAAAATTGATGCTTTTGAACTGTGGTGTTGGAGAAACTCTTGAGAGTCCATTGGACAGCAAGGAGATCCAACCAGTCCATTATAAAGGAACTCAGTCCTAAATATTCATCGGAAGAACTGATGCTGAAGCTGAGACTCCAATACCTTGGCCACATGATGTGAAGAACTGACTCATTGGAAAAGACCCTGATGCTGGGAAAGATTGAAGGCGGGAGGATAATGGGATGACAGAGGATGAGATGGTTGGATGGCATCGCTGACTCAGTGGACATGAGTTTGAGTAAACTCCAGGAGTTGGTGATGGACAGGGAGGCCTGGCGTGCTGCAGTCATGGGGTTGCAGAGTCGGACACGACTGAATGACTGAAGTGAACTGAACTTGAAGGATTTTGAGGATGACCTTGCTAGCATGTGAAATGAGTGCAATGGTGCAGTAGTTTGGACATTCTTTGACATTGCCCTTCTTTGGTATTGAAATGAAAACTGACTTTTTCCCAGTCCTATGGCCACTGCTGAGTTTTCCAAATTTATTGGCATCTTGAGTGCAACACTTACACAGCATCATCTTTTAGGATTTAAAATAGCTCAACTGGAATTCCATCACCTTCACTAGCTTTGTTTGTAGTGATGCTTCATAAGGCCTATTTGACTTCACACTCCAGGATGTCTGGCTCTAGGTGAGTGATCACACCATCGTGGTTATCTGGGTCATTAAGATCTTTTTCATATAGTTCTTCTATGTATTCTTTCCACCTCTTCTTAATGTCTTCTGCTTTTGTTAGTATCATTTCTGTCCTTCATTGAGCCCATCTTTGCATGAAATGTTCCCTCGGTATCTCTAATTTTCTTGAAGAGATCTCTAGTGTTTCCCATTCTATTGTTTTCCTCTATTTCTTTGCATTGTTGACTTAGGAATGCTTTCTTATCTCTCCTTGATGCTCTTTGGAACTTTGCATTTGGAAGTGTATACCTTTCCTTTTGTCTTTTGCCTTTCGCTTCTCTTCTTTTCATAGCTGTTTGTAAGACCTTCTCAGACAACCACTTTGCCTTTTTAATTTCTTGGGGATGGTTTTCATCATTGTCTGCTGTACAACCTCCATCTATAGTTCTTCAGGTACTCTATCAGATCTAATCCCTTGAATCTATTTGCCATTTCCACTGTGTAATCCTAAGGGATTTGTTATGTTTAGACCAGTCTTTTTAAGGTTGTAAATATCATAACTTGGTACAGTGGAAAGCAGAGCTTTTTGCTTTTGGTTAAGCTTTTTTTTTTTTTTTTTAATTATTCTTGGTTTGGCATAGACATAATTATCTCTTCTGCATTGCGGATAAAAAGGAAAAATCTGTTTTAAGAAAATATTTACATGCAGTGTTGTGTTCCAGTATTGGGGCTGATGTCCTTGATCTTAGGAATCCTGCCTCGCATCCAGTCTTTGTATCTCTGAGTCATGTTGAGACTAATTGAAGAGCTGTTGATAATGAACATGTAAGATCACCACTCATCTCCCGTTTTTTTGTGCCTCCCTAGGTACATGGACTGTATCGCACAACAGGTGCTAGTTTTGAGAAGGCCCAACAAGAGTTTGCAACAGGTGTGATGTCCAACAAAACTGTCCAGACTGCAGCCGCAAATGCAGCTTCAACTGCAGCAAGCAGTGCAGCTCAGAATGCGTTCAAGGGTAACCAAATTTAGAGAGTCTTCCGACAATGCACTGTTACCTTTTGATTGTACGTTTTTCTCTAGTTACTGTATTCTATAAAATTTTTTTTGTTGTTCCAAACACACAGTACACACAGCACGTATATTTCCTAATCTCTTGTGCATGGGCTAAAACCAGAAAAACTTCCTCGTCTTATTATTTACCTGACAGTTTCTCAATAGTTCAATGCCCCTTGCAGAAAAAATATTACATGCAAAATAAATATTCTCCATATTTTTTGGGGGATGAATATTCAGCAAATTATTTCAGTGGTGACACACTGAAATTAACATGGCACTTACTAAAAAATGCACTTAGTACTTGCTGCAGTCCTTCTTTCAAGAATCTTAGACATAAAAATTACACATTTGAGCAGTAAAGCAATGCTTCATTCCTTTTCCTTATTTATATTGAAAGAAATAGGACATCAGAGATTTAGGGACTTTTAAATTGGCTTGCTTTTTAGCAGTTTCAGTCACCAGTGAAGAGCCTGTGTGCGTTTCAAAGCAGATAATGTAAATTTTATCTTTTTATTTTCTTTATTTAGAGTAGTTGATATTTTGATAATCAATCTCTGATCTTGCATGGATACCATGTTTCTTAAAAGAATTAGTATTTTGGCTTATGCACTGCTTATGGTTGTAGGATTGGGAGTTGCTTATAGAATCATAGAAATGATTTTCTGTAATACTTTCTTTTCAATAAAAATGTACTGGGATGTAATATGAGGATATAATATGCAGTGCATTATCCAAAAAAAAGTAGATAATTGGTGGAATAGGATGTAGTGATGATAATAACTTTAATACCTTTTTGTTTTTAATTTTCAGTATTCATGCCATAGTAAAATATTACTGTTTGGAAACTTTGGTATATTCTGTGGCTACTCTTTTTAATTGAACTGAGCTTGTGTTTGGCAGCTCTCTTTTGGGGTATGCTTGTGTACTTTTTAACAGAGGTGTTAAAGTCTAGCCTAACTCCATGTCCTAAAAGAACATAACAGTATTTAAGATATTTTTTTTAGCCTCTCATGTCTGGTTGGCATTAAAAAGACCCTGGTACTTCACTATACTTGAATCCCTAATGCACCTCAGTCTTTGAATTTTTGAGACACACTGAACACACTAAAATCTGTAGCAATAGAAAAAATAAAATATTTAACTTGAACCAAGCAAGAAAATACAGATATAGTTGAATGCATTAATTATGAGCATAATCATGTTAAAATTGTTACTATGCAGCACAGGACTTCATTCTTATAGTATACTTGGATTGAAACTTTGAATCATTTTTTCATAACTGATTAAATGCCTCAAAGACACTTGTAAAGTCATGGTACTGTTGTTTTGGAAGTCATTAGCAAACCACAGATTGCAGAAAAATGAGTATGTTTTATGCAATTCGATTTTAAGGAAAGGTAGTCGGTTGGATTATATCATTTGATACTAAAAAATCAGCTGGGTGTAAGTGGTTAAATTATTTTTATTCTTCCCCCCAAATTTGGAGTTAAAATGAGTTTCATCCTAGAGGTAGGATGGTAAATTCTCCTATTTATGAAAGAAGCTTTGTGTGATGCTAGATATAACTCAGATTCATCCAGATGGTGTTTACGTTTGATTTATTTGGGACTTTGTTGAAGTAATATACTTGGAAGATATTTCTTTTATTCTGATGAAGATAGGATTCGGAGTATGAATTTAAAGCTGTTTTTATGAATATTTCTGATCAGTGATAATCTCTACCTACTTTCTCAACCAAATAAGCCCATTCAAGTTTTTTAGAGCCTATAATCTTACTGAAAAATGTTTCATCAGTATGCTTTGTTGAGTGTGGATTTTACAAATATTCAAAACATTAACCACAAAATACAACAAAAGCACTTAGGTCTGTCATTATCTTTCAAATTCCTTTTGTTTCTCCTTAAACTACAGATGAAAACTTTATCATAGAGACTTTTGAAGAATACTGAGATATCAATACTTTTCTTCAAGAATTATGAATGCTTCTCTCAGTTCTGTAGAAATCCTCTATTGCTAAGTAGCAAAGAATAATTACAACCAACAGTACCTTTTTTTGTTTGGATAGCGGAAGTGTTGTTTTAAATTCCAGTTATTTAGGTTAATACAAGCTTATAAAGAGAAAAATGGTTTTTAAAAACATAAATGTGCATTTAAAAGATGGCATTGCTAACAGTTTGATAAGGTAGAGGGGTTTTTAATTCTTATAATCTCTATTCTCTTAACAATTATTAGTGAATAGTCACATTTGCACTCAGTAAAAGATTGGCATTTGTTAGTGGTTTATATTTAATGTTAGCACTACCCAGTATCACAATCATGAACTGGTCTTCACATTGTAAGGAGCCACGTCAGCTTTCAGTTTGTAGTACTGTTTTGGCTATCTTATTTCAAACGAAAGTTTGAACACTGGAAAATCATTGCTCAGTGGTTTTAATTTGGAACTCGGATTATTTATCTAAGGATGTTTGTATATTTTGTCAACGAGTAATATTGCGCTGCCATTATGGTGATTGTCATGGTTCTATATAAATGCCCTCCATCTGTCCCTCTAATGTTGCATGTTTTCAGTGGTTTGGAAGTTTTGTATATTTATTGTATTAACACAGAGTGTCATAAAATAAAATGCTGTTTACTGGATGTTTGTTTGTGTAATTTTAAATACTGTATTAGCACTTCAGAGGCAATACCACATTTGATTTTTTAAAATGATATGACAGTTTTTCTGTTGCTTTAGACCTTTGTAGGTAGTGGAACATGAGATTCACTAGTTAAATAGTTCGACCACTTTAAGGTCAAAATACACAGGCTAGAAGCTAGATTCAAAACAGAAAACCTGTGTTATGGCCCAGACCTCTCTTTGCGGGTTCTCATGGACGCCTCTGTACTAGTATTGTGTTGACTCGATTGGACTTGTTTTCTGTTCCCTAACCTCACTACCTGTTGTTTTATGTACTGATGAAAGTACCAATTTGTGTATTGTTGGATTTGTCATTTGATTATCTAAAGAGGATATAAAAAATTAGTCTAAAAAAAGTGTTCATGGTGAATCTTATTTGAGAAATTCATGTTAAATTAAAATAGGAACAGCATTTTCAGTTTTCTGGGTGTTACCTAAAAGTGACTTTGGATTTTCATTGGATATAGGCCTTTTGTAAATCATGTTGATATAATGTATGATTTGCATTTTAGAGGAAGTTTATGTTTAATTAAATTTTAATTTCTGTAAATCATTATTTGTAGTACATAATGCTTTTTATAGTTAATTACTTTATCTTTTTCTGAAAACACTGGCATTAGCACCTAATTTTGTATTTCTATTGGTAAAAATCTACATTAGCTATTTATATATAGAATCTGTTACATTTTTGTGCAGTTTTCCCTTATTAGAATTACTGTGCTGTCACTCACCATTTCACTGCATCTTCTTTCATTTTTTCCTTAAGCTAAATGTTTAAAGGAATTTACTGATTCCTTGTGATTAAGAACTTTAGAGGTGAAATAAAAGCGGTTAATGTAAAAATAATTGAGGATGTTTAAAAATCTGTACTTTGATAGATTTTTCAAGTACCATAGTATAAATTTAGAGTAGAACCGTATGTTTTAAAACTCTAGAATTGTTTCTAATACTTGTTTATTAAACTAAGAGGTTGTATCTCAGTGGTTAAATATTATGGAAAGTGAAATATTTCTACCAGAATTTTAGGATACATTTTATACAACAGCATGCTTTTTGTAAGAATGAGTATTTTTAAACTTTAAGATTTATCACAATCTATAGATAGATAGAAAGGAATCTGTAGAAAATTTCTAAGCCAGCCAGATGTTGCCTGTAATCTATCCTAGATAAATACGATAGATGTCCTTGATTAGAAGATTCTAGCAAAATAGGGAAAGGCTCCGCTCTAGTGTTCTTACCCTTCTTGTGGGCTTCATATTTACAGTTTAACTGTGTGGTTTTGATAAGACAAAGCCTTCAACTTAGAGAATTTTCATCAGCACTGTTTATGTTTTCAAATGGCAAGGGACATAGGAGCCAGCATGTAACAGTGCAGTGAGTGTTAAATTTTATCTAAATTTTGATTTATTTTTCAGCTCATAACTTTCTGGAGTTGGCATGGCTGGTGGTGTAGTTAAAATTCTTCTGCCACTAAACCCATTTTATCTTTACTGGAGATAGAAAGTCGTTAATCCTCTTCTGCCTTATAGTGTTTCATATGTTGACTATTATCTTTTGTACATTTAAACAGTTGAATTTGTAGAACCATAGAATGCACATTTTATTTAACTCTTTGTTTTATAGTACTTAGCTTTAATCCTAGAATTCCTCCAGAACTCTTTAAAAATTTTGTGGGCCAGTAATTCTCAAGATAAATCATGGTCATGAGTAGTTGTTACCGTGACAGTTTATATTATTATTCAGGTGTTTGGGAGCTAGGAAGAAAATGCCCCAAAAAACTGTTTTTCTTCTGGTGGTTACAGAAGTTCCTACAACATTATTGTCTCCTACACAAAAACTGAGCCCACTGGGCATACACATCCCTCCAACTAATTTTTTTCTAGTATGAAATAAATCTGTACCTGTTGTAGGACTACTGAAAAATATGGAAAATGAGTGAGAAAATAAAAATATGTAATTTTTACCATCTGGAGATACCACTGTTAATGTTTATTGTATTTTTTCCATTCTTTTTGTATACATACATATTTTATACAGTTAAGGGATGTAAATAATGGGAATTTTTATCCTGTTTTTCCCTCACTTGGTATTATATCATAATGACCTGCTAGTTAAGCTTTTTAAATTAACTTATTTATAAAATTAAAATTACATTTCATATAAATTAAAAAAAATACAGCAAAAGGAGTTACAGTGGTTCATAATTTTATACCCACAAATAGGTACTGTTAAAATTTGGTTCATTTCTTTCCGTTAATTTTCCAGGAAGACCACTTTTTCCCCTAATATTAAAAAAATAAGATTTCCCTCTACAGCCTGTAATTGGTCTTTTAAGGATGTCTGTCTAGCTTTCACAAACCCCATTTCTTTGGACCCCTGAAGACCACATTGGCAGCGGATGTCACCTGGCCATAGTGGACTCATACAGCTCATCAAATTTTTACTCTGAAAGTAGATTTGTCTAGAATTACACTCTTACAGAGTTGGGCCATGTGGATAATCATATTCTGCCAAGACTTCTAAAGAGTTACTAGAAAACTGATGTGTGATGAAAGTGGAGAATGAAGCAGACATACAAAAGAAGTAGGGTGAAGGACATAGAAAAGACCTTAACAGCTTTCTATTTCCTTTGTGAGGCCTTACTGTTCACCCCTGTTTTGTTAGCTGGATATTGCATCTTCCAAGTAATATTCTTACCCTTTTCTCTCTGAGCTATCTTGAGTCGATTTCCTGTGACTTTTTACTAGAGAATTTTAACTTACACAATGGTTTGTAATCTTTTTTCCAATTCTGATATAAATATGTTGAATTTTTCCTATTGATGAATTAGTTCTGTCACAGTGGCTATATATGCATATATCACATGTTATGTCCTGTTACTCTTTTAGGTTCTAAATTTCACTTTTTTTTTTTAAATTATAAATAACTTACCAAGGAATGTATTATTGCTAAATTGCGGACCCAAGCTTGTGTTCTTTGCTTAGGACAATATGCTTGGTCAAACATAAGTATAGATTTTTATGATCTTTGATGTGCATTGCCAAATTGCTCTCCAGAAAATTGTATCAATTTATGCCTCCAAGTCCATCTTTATTTACACTGTGCCGTGATTGGATGTTCCTTTTCTAAGAAGGCTTTGCCATCAGTAGGCTTTAACAAATAACGGAAGGTTTTCTGAGCATTCTGGTTTCCCACAGATGATGGGCTCAGCTGATAGTCCTTGTTTGTAAATAGGAGTGACCATGTATCTTGTATCTACAGAGGAATCTTCCACTTGCTGAAAGCCCTAAGCTAAAGAAGACTAGTACAGGGTGGAAAGAAAATTGCTGGCTAAGGTGGCCAATCCATTGAGGCTCTCTAGGTAAAAACTAGATTGGGTTTAACAACAGGTTACGTTATTCTTCACAATTTTTAGGACAAGCTTCATTTTTAACATCAACTCTAAATGATATTAGTCTGGACAGAAGATTCTTTTAACTTTTTTCTAAAAATAACATACTACTGGGGACTTTCTATATATCAGAAACTATACTAAATGCTTCACTGAAGTCGGTTACTTAGCCCTCGCACCATGCCGTGCTGGGATTTCTGTTCCTGGGCCCTGTTATAGAGGAATAGGAAATTACCCCAGGCACTCAGTGAGTGGCGGGGGTGGCAGGGGAGAGGCAGCCAGGCGCGGGCCCCCTGACTCTTGCCAAGTGTGGGCTTGCTTCCACCACCTGGTACCACCTCTCTCCAGTTCTCTCCTTTCCATCTTCCACATTTCCAGTAACTCATATCCATCCTTTAGGGACAGTGGACTCTAGAAAACAATTCAGTAATCAAGGAAAAAAGTACAGCGTGTATTTTTGAAAATCTCCAGACCAAGGCCTGCCTCCACATGTGGGTGAGTACCTGCTGCCTGCTCCTCACAGCGGTGCTGGCTTCCTCAGTGGTCCTTGGCGTGTGTGTGTGTGTGTGTGTGTGTGTGTGTTTGGAGAAACTTAAGTTGAAAACAAATCCTTATTTAATTGTCATATTAGCTATGAAGAAAATAGGCCCCTTATGTAATCATAATGGCTGCTTATTCTGGATGAGAGATTGTTTATAATTTTTTTTATGGAAGTATAGTTGAAAAGTACAATTTTGTTTTTATTTTTGCTGTGCAGCAAAGTGACTCAGTTACACACATATATACATTTTAAAAACTATTCTTTTTCCATATGGTTTATCCCAGGATATTGAATATAGTTCCCTGTGCTATGTAGAGATTGTTTATAATAAAACTATCATTTTTTATCACTGTCATATACTTGATGAATTTTTAATGCTGTTCTCTAGATGGAGCAAATTGAGATATATGTTGTCATCTTGGAAAGTATGAAAAATTACCAGGTTTTTCTCTGAAAGGGAACAGTGTTTTCATCAGTTGTCATCTTATGGTGTGGCTTTTTTGGAGTTAAATTTGGAAGTTTTTCTAAGAGTCTAGTATGCAGAGATGTTGGTGTCTCCTTGGGGTTTGTATTCTCACTCTCTTATGGGTAGAAAGAAACTACAGCTGTTGGAGAATGTAGTCTTTGATGTCAAACCTGTATTTGAACTTGGGCTTTGCCACTTACCAGCTTTTTCATGGGGAATAAATTACTTAACCTCAGTTAAGTTACTTGGGTGACAGTTAATATATCTATAAAATGAGGATATTAGTTTCTACTCATACGGTTTTAATGAATGAATTAAAAAGTGCTTAGCACAGTACCAGCCCATGAAGCATGTATAAAGGTTAAACATTGTTACTGCCTGTCCATGTTGAAGACTCCCAAGTCTCTGTCACCCTGTGGTCTTCTCTCCACCGTGTATTTCTGGCTGCACATGGGACTTCACGTTGGCAGCCTAGGCTGAACCTTCATGCCTTCGCTGTCCCAGTCCCTGCTGGGTTCCTGATCTAGGTGAAGGCACCGTGTTCTGCCCAGTGCCCAAACCATCTTAGACTCCTTCCCCTACTCCCCGAACTGCTTCTAATCAGTCCCCAAGCTGTCCCTTCTTTCTCCCTAACGTCTCTTCATTGTCTTAACTATCTCCTGCCTTCATTCGGGCTTCCTTCTCTTCAGGATAAAGTTTAGTGGTTTCTCCCAAACATATGCCCTTGGTGGACTGCTTTATAGATACTAGATTTTCCAGGATATTTGACTATAAAAAGTCAAAGAGCTACTAAGAACTGCAAGTTATTCGATTGATTTTTCTTTTCCATGTGGTTTTACTACTTCCTCTTATTCATTTATGTTTTATTTACATCCTGTGTATCTAAGCAAAGTGAGCGGGTCATATCTTAAAGACTTATCTTGGAGAACTCTCCAGGGTGAGGAGGAAGCTGCAGTGAAGAAGATAGCAGGGGCACCCGCAGATGGCCACAGCTGTGTGACTAGGCAACCGATGGCGTCTTGAAATGAAGACAGTTACTGGCTGCTTTGGAGAGGAGGCTAGAAATCTGCTTTGCGGCTCTTACCCTTTAGTGTTTGGGAGTTAAAAAAGGTACTGAATTATTGGAAACTGCTGAAATAGCTCCCTTAAAGGAAATGTCCAGGATAGTCAAGACTGTTATTATGTTAAGCAGAGATTTCTAAGGAGAGCTAGGAGTGAATTGAATGCAGTGTGTTCCAGGAAGATCAAGCCATGGAAGATCAGGCTGGTAGCAAAATTGCTAAGTAAAAACTCAGTGTAAAATGCGAAGCACAGGCGTGGGTTGCCCAGCCTGTGCTGAAATTTAAAGTCAGGGTCCTTTCTCGTGTGGATTAATTTTTGAAAAAGATGTAATAACAGCTGAGAAAGCAACTGAAAATGTCCAGTTTCACTTGGATTATTTAGATTGTAATTTGTTTGAAAAAAACTTGCCTTTATTGATTTGGGTAATTTTGTCAGCTTTTAATGTTGATTCCTATTAGAAGTCTGGCACATGTCAGAATGTTAAAATGTCTCGAATGCCTAGAAGCCAAAGCATACGGTAGTTTCAGCTGTCACAGGCCCTAGATCAAGAAAATAAAGCTATTTTTATATGTTCTAAGTTCTTCACATGATATGGAGAGTTGAATAAGAGTTTATGAAAAGGGTTGTTCGTGTCTTGAGTTTATAAAGTGGAGTCCTGTTTCTAGATGAAGCTTTTTATGGGCAGGATTACCTTCAGGAAATGTAGATGTGTATTGCTCCATGATTGGCCTTTAATTGTGGTATTCTTGTTGGAAGAGGAGAACGTGTCCTTCAGTTGACTTTTCCCTTGTACACATTTCTTTACATTATAGTCACAATGCTTTGAAGTATTTCCATATTTCTTCAAAATTTGGATAACTATATAGCATATGAGAGGGTTTTAATTTTTTTTTTTCCTATTTATAATTACATCAGTGCTTCTCAGCGGAAGAAATATATACTTCAAGTTAAAGCTAATGTCAGGTAGGTGTATATATGTTATTAGTGAATGGCGGAGTTAAAATACTTGAATATCTTATCACCAGTATCACATATGTTAATGTTTAAAATTTGGTAGATATTTTCTTGATCAGGTTATACACATCATATTGAAACAATATAATGAGACTTGAAAGAATCAGAATAAGTTTGCAAAATCTGGTTTAATTCATATCTGGGGAGGGTAGGGAGCATGTGGTGAAAATACATATGCACAGGAACCTAATCAATGCTAGACAAATAATGTATTAGTTTACAATAGCATGACCGGAAATTCAAAGGCTCTGATTGAGTCCGTCAGCGGTAACACAGTTTTACATTTGGCTCAAGTGGCTGTTGAATAATATCAAGTGGTGCCAAGTTCCTCCAGAGCACCTCATGACCCCCCGCCCCAACCTTGGAAGGCGTTTCACCACAGTCTCAGAAGAAATCCCAGTTGTGCCTTTCTTGTGCTGCCCCAGTACAAATGCAGGCCTGGGATTTCCCGGGGCCATATGTTATTGCACAGAGAGGTCTGTTCTAAGCAGACCCTTATGGCTAAGAAGGTGTGAGATTAGCCCTTAAATAGTGGTCTAGCATTAACGTGGTCTATCAAAGCAGGTTAAGAAATAGCTCCTTAGTGATTATGTACCAGCTACTAGTTATCACGCTAACAGAAAAGGCAACATGGCAGCTTCACATTTCACATGACAGACCAGCATCACCTGGGCCTGGCTTGCTGGCTTACCTTTTCACATACCTCTAGCGATTATTTTAATGTAGGCCCAGGGAAAGATGAGTTCATACCAGTCTTTTCTTCACATAGGTCTGTGTAGCATTAGAATTGTTCTGGGTTAATGACTAGGCCATGAAGGCAAAATGTTTTAACTCTCCTTTGCCAAAACAGAAACGGTCTCTGTTCTGAATCCTGTCCAGTTCCCAAAAAAACAGAACATACATACACCTTTGTTATTGCACATCTCTCACAGACTTGTGTATGTATAATATATATATATATTTTAAATATGCTACACACATTAAAAAAAAAAGACTATGGCACTTTACAGAATACATGTTTAACAAAGATCATTACACCACAGATGTCTGATAAGTATACAAAAACCCTTACACAATTCGTATAAATTGTTGAATTAGCACACAGGTTTAAAGTATCCACAGAATCCAAAGCAAACATTTCTGCCTTCTTGGAGTTCATTGAGAAGCCCAGCCCCATCACAAAACTTGAAGCACAAATGCAGCAAAAAATAAATACGACGTTTTCTGGTAGTAGTGATGGTCCAGGTATATTAGATTTTTAGATGGAGGCAATTATGTGATTGATAGAAATTTATTAGAAAAATAAGATGTAGATCAACGATTGTCTAATTGTTTTCAATCTGTTTTTAAGACATTCCTCCCATTCAGTGGTTTTTAAACAGCCATGCAGTTTTCATCTAGGCTAGCAAGATTTTGATATTCCATTTATCCCAACTGAAGCCTGGCTAAATGGACTTGCAGGTTCAAAAGGCCCACGTTTACCTGTTCACTCTTTCTCTGCTAGAGAGATTGCATCTGTGCTCTGCCTGACAAATCAGTGTTTTAAGCAGTTTTTAGTGGTGTGGGGTTTTGTGTATGTACTGTTTTGGTCTTCTGTGACATTCAGACCAATGAAGTAAACACTGTCAACTGACTTTCTTCTGGCCAAGAGTGGGCATATTTTCACTTATGACTTGTTATTAGAGTGATCTAGGGATATATCTCCACCCCACCTTAATGGAATAGCAATCGGGCAGTAAAGATGATGGACCCGCTCAGAGGATCCTCTAGGCTTATGACTTTTCTGAGAGGAGATTGAGAGTGTAAACTCAGCATTATAACATAGATTCTCTATGTTGTATAGAAGGAAAAGTGAATCTTGTGAAAAAAAATGTGTATTATTTTTAATCAAGATTTTTTGCCTGGTGGAGGGAACTTTATTTTTGCAATTGCTTTTTTTTTTTTTTTTTTTTAAATTTCCTAGTGTTAAAAAGGGATAAGTATGATGGCATCAGGACTTTGTGCGTCCCTATCCGGCAGGGACAGGAGCCCTGGTCGGTGGCCCCCATCACCTACTTTTGTGTGATGTCAGACACAGGTCTTGTTTCCCGAGTCCGGATGGCAGGCTGCCGTGAGCACACATATTTACCCGTTTGCTTTTCAAAAGAGTCACAGATGTACACTTTGCTTATTCTGAGTTTTGGTCTGAGAATGGTGAACTCATTAAAGGCTGGTTCCCCACCCATACCTCTCCTGCCCTTTAGGTTATACTCTGTGAGATAAAATGGTTTCTGGCACAGGCCGGCAGCCAGCCTGGAATAAAACTTTAGTTCTCCATCCCATCTATGTATTAATGTAAAGCAATTACTCAGTTCTGTAGCAAGGCATGGTTTTCAGACTCACACAGCTTTAAGGTGGATTCACTCAGGGCAGGGTTTTAAGATCTGAATCAGGGTTCTTCTATGCCTGGTGGCACTTAGCACACAATACCTCGCCCAAACAAGGTTCATTAGTTATTTGTTAAATTTTCAAAACAAAGCAAGCCCTCAAGTAAGCAGATTCATAAGCCTAAAGAGACCCATACTTTTAATCCTTCCAGAAATTTGGTGGATCCATCCCATTTGCTTAAGTTGTAAGGAAGTGTTTCTGTAGCATCCTGCAATTTTGAAGTTCAGGGTAATACCTGACTAGGTTCCTTTTGGTCCCTTTGATCATTCCAGGGTAAGGTTGACGTGATGGCTAATACCATTTTCCTGAATCAGTTATATTGGTGACTTATAGAAACTAGATTAAAAGCCCCTGGATCCTTTTTAATAGTGGTGTTTCATTCTTTCTGTAAACAGTTGTAGGCAGGTGCTAGGAGCTTGGTTGAGCTCTCATTTTTGCATGAACCTTCTACTCTATGCTTTCCTGAGAATGAAGCCTTTGCTGTAAACTCACCGGTTAGAGCAATTTAATGTTATCTGAGTCTGCATCCAGGACCAACACCAGTAACTAGAGAAACATAACTCCTGTGACCAGCTCCTTGTCATCTGCTGCTGCCAGGGGCGGGAACACAGCTGAGTGCTGCTTGGTTACTGCACAGCGGGGAAAGGTCTCCCCGCAAGGGCTGAGATTCGGACACGCTCTCTGAGTGAGCCACAGCAGCCTGGAGACCTGGGTCCCTGGAAGGAGGAAACAGTGAGGTTTCCCCCGGCAGTCACAGCGCAGTCCTCGCCCTTGGGGAACAACACGGGATTTCTGGTGGCAGAGGAGACTGGGCCAGTACTGATGCTACGTCTGGGAAGTGGAGTGACTCTGTCTCTACTAATGGGATTCTGTCTGTGCTTTTACTGGTGGGACAGGTCCTCATCCTTTCTCTCCTCAAATTTCTGGACTCTCAGAGTGACAGTTCAGTGGACCCACCCGACTCTGGAGTTCAGCCTAGAGTAAGTCCCACAGTAGAATTCCACACTGTCCCTGCTGACTGCTCAGGTCAGCTAAGCAAGAGGCAGTGTCTTGGTGTGTGCCCTGTAGCGCACGTCACGCCCCCGGTAAATGTACAGTCTTCACTGTGGACCCCAGAGGAGAGTGTGAAGGAACGAGAGGAAACAAAGGACCCCCCGCCCCAACCTCACTCTGAGGCAGAGATGCCCACAGGCACGCAGCCTGTGCGGGAGCACACGTCTAAAACCGCCCGCAGATCCGGCCTGTGGCCTCTTCTGTTACCAGAGACCTGTTGCTTTCATGGTTCAGATCATCATCCTTCATTGAGCCTTGGGGGGAGATGGGGTCCGACGGAACGAAACTCCACGTCAGGGCTTGTGTGCGGTTTTCTCGTTCCATCTCTTACGATTTGCACTGTGGCCCTCACGTGCAGTGCTCGGCACGGCTGGACGCGGCCTGCCGTCGGTCCTGGGAGGCTGTGGAATGTGGCTTCGGTAGGTAAAGGCTAGTTCTTCACTTGACCCAAATGACGGAACCGGAAGTGAAGTGTTTCACAAGGTTACAGCGAGCAAGAAAACGGCATTGATGTCTCTTCCAAACTAAAGGAGGCAGATGAGGTTTTTCCCCTCTTCGATTTCTTCCTGTACTTTGTCACTGGAGGTGGCGATCTCCGCTTGGGCGGAGAAGACCGCACAGATGAAGGTGAGCACGGTGCCCCCGATGGCGGTATAGAAGGCCCAGCCCAGCGAGCAGTCTCCGGGTTTGTAGGCCGACGCGTAGTGTCCGCAGTAGCCTATGGCCTTCTGACAGCCCCAGCCAGCGGGGTAGAGTATCAAGCCCAGGATGAGGAAGAGGCCTGCAGGGCAGAAGAGAGAACAGATGAAAACCCCGTGGCGAGTGAGTGACGGTTCTGTCTGTGTGATGGTTATTTGATGTGCCCGCTCTGGGCTGTGGGGTCCGGGCTGCAGTAGCGGAACGATACGTCTGCTTCCAGGACCAGACTCAGCGAGTGTCAGTACCGTTCTGTGCAACTAACCTGGCCTGACCAAGACAGTCACTTTATGAGGAATACTTTTAGCCTCGGGGCTTCCCTTATGGAAGCTAGTAAAGAATCCACCTGCAAGGCAGGAGACCTGGGTTCGATCCCTGGGTTGGAAAGATCCAGTATTCTGGCCTGGAGAATTCCATGGACTGTGTAGTCCATGCAGTCGCAGGGAGAGTCAGACACGATAAGTAACTTTCACTTTAGCCTCGTATGGACATGTCAGAATGTGAACCCACTAGGAATTTCTTTTCTAGGAAAGCAGGTGACTCTCTTATTACTTTCTCCCTTAGGGCTCGTCTTGCCGTAAGGCAGAGGTTGGCAAACTAAGGTCAAGCGGGGCCTTGTTTTTGTAAGTAAGGTTTTACTGGCACACAGCTATGCCTGTTCATTTATGGACTGCCCACGGCAGTGCAGGAACAGCACAGGGAGGGCGGTGGCATAGGCCCTGCGGCCTGCAAAAATCTAAAATTTTTACTATCTGGCTTTTGGCAGAAAATATGTGAATTCTAAGAGAATTCACAGAGAACAAGAGTTAAATGCAAGAGACCAGATCCTAACTTGGGTGTCATGCTTTAAAGATAAGCCCACGAGGGGTCAGTTTGCTGGCATTCACCAGCAACCAACCTCATACCTAGGACAGTGATTTCTATATTTACATAGACATTCTGAAACCACATGCAAACTTCATGAGAATTTTTTGTCTGATTGCTTTTAAGTAAGTGCAGCTTTGAGTAGACACTACGAAGCTCTGTTTCCATTCTGCTGATCCCACCACACTGACACACTAAAGGTCCACTATTTTTCTATCCCTGCAGCTTTACTGCTCTCTGTGTAATCAAGAGTTACCTTCCCTGCCAGCCCGGGGCCGCGGTGGGGCAGGGTTCCTTGCCTGCTTCCCCCTCACACAGCAGAAGCTATTTATAAGGAAGTCCAGATCCCAAGATGACAAAGAAAACTGAGGGACCCCAAAGCTTACCCAACAAAACTTTCTTGGTAGAAAAGATGCTGCAAGAAGATGACGGCTTTATTCTGTTGGGTTGGCCAAAAAGCTCATTTGGGTTTTCCCATTTGATGGTATGAAAACCTAAACGAACTTTTTGGCCAATGCTATATGCAGCAAGAAAAGACGGTTTTCTTTGAAAAATGATATCTATATAACCAAGATTATTAATTCATAGACAAAAAGACCTATGTTTTAGATACACTGGAATAGCAATTGTACCCTCCTAATTTAAGCTTGACTTTCAATTCTCTTTCCCTACCTTTACTGACCTGGAGAAGGAAACGGCAACCCATTCCAGTATTCTTGCCTGGAGAATCCCATGGACAGAGGAACCTGGTGGGCTACAGTCCATGGGGTTGCATGGGGTCCATGGGGACGTGACCGAACAACTAACTTAATAATCAGGGGAAAGGCCAGGCTACAAATAGTACCCTTAAAAGAATAAAGGACTCTCCATCTGAACAGATGTAACTCAGCTGGGGGGATTTGGATGACTGAGCTAATTCTTTTGTATCTCTAAGTGAAGTCGCTCAGTCGTGTCCAACTCTTTGTGACCCCGTGGACTGTAGCCCACCAGGCTCCTCTGTCCATGGCATTCTCCAGGCAAGAATACTGGAGTGGGTTGCCATTTCCTTCTCCAGGGAATCTTCCTGACCCAGGGATCGAACCCAGGTTTCCCGCACTGCAGGCAAACGCTTTAACCTCTGAGCCACCAGGGAAGCCCTTTGTATCTCTAAGGCCTATGGTAAATCCTGATTAATCTCCACCTTGTTCCCTGGGAAACCTCACCCCAGGCACAGGGAACCTGGGAAGTCTCCTCCCTCAGGTCCTGAGTTACTGCCTTGGAACAGGAGTTCCCCCTCGCTGGATCCTGTCTCAGGATGCAGAGGCATGCAGCCGGGGGCATGGGAGCATTAGCTGCTCTTTAGTTTAAAAGGCCAGTGTGTGTGTATTTGAATTGTGGCTCCAATTATTAACTGCACTCACCATTTGTATTACGTGGCTTAAGTCCAATTAGTAAATGAATGCATGTTAATATGAAGGGGCTGGGGCGAGCAGGATTTGCCATCACCTAGCAGCTCTGCTACCCTGTGCTGGGCTCTGGCTTGTTGTTCAGTTGCTCAGTTGCGTCTGACTCATTGTAGGATGCACAGTCATGTGGCTATCACAGATCCTTCTGGGAAGTTTTAAAATAAATAATTCTTCTAATATCATCGGACCCCCCTTTTTTTCCCCAGCACAGTCAGGTACATTTACCCCTGTCCTTCTCCTGAGCTGTTCCCTTACTGGTAGCTCAGGTGAGGTTCCTCAAGTGCTTCAGGCCTACTCAAAATCCTGTGGTTGCTATTGGCCAATCCATCTGTGAACAGCAGGGAGACTATCATAAAAGGGTGCCATGCTTAAGAGTCTTTTGAAAGCCCCAGCTTGATTATAAGCCCACAGGGCAGTCCCCCCAGGTGGGTGACAAGAAGTGGCTCTGGTACATCGGTGAGCCCCCCAGTGCACATGACGTGTGACCCCACCTGGGCAGCCTGGCTGCGAGGATTCTGCTCCTTGCACACGACAGAGCCGAACGGAGCATGATCAGTGCCATGAACACACACGACTGTCTGAGCGCGAGAGAAAACCACCGGCCTTCAGGTGAGCAAGAAGAGACATTTGTCATCCCTCTAGGTATTTAGAAAAGACTCTTCTACCACAGGAATTCCAGAAAGCTTTGTGATTCAGGTGGCCACACAGGCGCCTCACTTCCCAAGGTCCTGACTCCCCACTACTCCTGGGGCACCGATCCCCAGGCGCTAACAAGTGTCCCCTGCTCACAACCATCAGCCCATCAGGTTCTTTTGCCTCCGAGTAAAGTTCTCGAGAAGCCCGTAAAGGCTCCCCAGCTCTGAGTAAACTCCACAGCCCTGCGGGCCTCTGTGTGCTCTCTGTCGCCCATCTCTCGCCCCCGCTGCCTGCTCCAGCCTTTGCTCTCGCCATGCTCCCCTTGGATGACGCCTCCTTGTCTTCAGGTCCCACCTACTCACAGTTTCAACAGCCTCCCTTCCCCTGACTTGCTATCCCTGTTCCCCACTTCAGTATTTTTCCTTAGCATTTCTTAGTAACAATCTATTACCTTGAGTCATATGAAACTATTTGTCAAAAATTTTTTTTAACCTACAAAAATGGTGGTTTCATGTGGCTCAACCTGATATTTCAACTTATTTTGACTGTTAGTTTAGAATGGAGATGGATTAACAAAGCTCCACAAGGGCAGGGATTTTTGTACATCATCTGATTCACTGCTAGAAAGCCAGGTTCAGAACAGTGCCTGCCGTAGAGGAGACTCTCAATAAAACGTTACTAATGGCAGGGCAGCTTGTTCTGCAAGAGAGTTTTTCTGAACCACAGTGCCCTGGAGGAGAAAGAGTACCGTAACTCTGGCAGATGCCAGTCAACAAGAATGAACCAGCCCAGCAGGAAGAGAGACCCAGACTCTTGGTGGGTTGGCTTCCCCTGTCACACTGCCCGTCCGAGGCCTGTGAACCCCAAGGGCTAGAAGTGGACATGTGCCTCAGAGTGTAAATAGGCTTGATGGCACCAGCTGCGGAGACAGAATGGGCACCTCAGACCACAGGCAAGACACGCCGTAAGACATACATACACCAAGTCTGCGGCAAATGCGACGTGGCTCCCCTCATCCTTGCTTTGGAGTGCCCCAGGGGCCCCTCGCAAGGTGTGCTCTGGACTGAGTTTCACATAAGAGCCACGCCAGAAACTGGTCTCTCCCCCTTGGAAGTATTTATTAAGAAACAGCAGCTCCTGCAGCGAGGCCAGCGCGTCTCTGGGCCTTCCCATGCCCTTGCCTCACTGCATCACACTTTCCATGTGTGCGTGGGTTTGGAGGGTGACAGGGAAAACGGGACTAGGCCAGTGGGCATCTGCTTTTCTTCTGACTGGCCTCTCTTCCTGGGGCCTGGCTGAGCTACAGCAGGCCCAGCTGGGAGGGGGAGGAAAGGCATCGAGGACGATGCTGGACAACGGCTCAAGGCGACTCCCACGGCTACAGGAAACCTAGCAGTTCAGAGAGCTGGCAGCCCCTGCGGCAGCTCCACTCGGGGGGTGGCACCCAAGTAGGTACGATTCTCCCCAGCCTGCAGAGAGACCCTCCCCCTGCAGCCCGTCTTTTCTCTAACAGCCTCTCAGTTCCTTGTGCCAGGAAGGCTAGAAGGTGCCAACCTGTGCTCACCATGGGGCCACTGGGGGGTGATTCAGCCTTATCTGGGGAAGAAAGACATTAACGGAAATGATGGTCAGTCACTTGGACTACCTTACAGATGCTACCCCAGCCCAGGTTAGAGACAGCCCTGGCAGTTTACTAAAGCCCACCATAAGATGCTGGCTGTCATGGGTACCAGCAGCCACAATGCGACATCCACCGTGTCCCTGTGGCATTTTAGTAATAGCTTCCCTTACCTGGAAGGAGCTTTCAGACTCAACCTGGGTACCCAGCAGTTCTAGCCTGCTACAGAGAAAGTTTTAGTCTGGGCAACATACACACATGGCTCTGGTTTAACTTAAATAATTAGACTTCATGAGCTCTAAGAGGGAGAGGGTAGGAGCTGGGTCTCCTGGCTGAGTTTCCAGTGCCTAAAACAAAGAAGGTGCTAAAAAAAAAAAATGAATGAAGCACGCTGGGAAAAGTAAAGCCATAGTCTTCCTGATCAACAGTCAGCACTGACTATGATTAGACCAGCCACAAAATTATATCTCTTAGGGAATTTTCTTACTGCTGCCCTGAAATCAAATAATATGTTACCAAATATAAGTTTTAATCAAATCCCTTAGGTAGGGGGGGAACCTCCATAATCCTGCCAAGCCCCCAATTTTGGAAAGACCAGGAGCTGCTGAATACAATAAGATAATAATGTTTTACTTGGTCTGAAGATGGCCACCTCCAGCTTTAAGGGTAGGGGATGCTATTGGAACAGGGAGCCGAGTCTGCGCCGCAGCGCACAGCCCGTGAGGGAAGCATGGGGAAGGCCGTGCGGTGACCTCCCAGTCTCCCTGCTGCGTCAGTGCCGGCCCTCCCGCGGCTCTGTCACGCGACCACCACCCCCTTTCACACCTGCTGGCCGAGGGACGGACTCCAGGCGGCCTGCCTTTTGTGGTCACCCACTGCCTGTCCAGAAGGAGGCCCTCTTCCCTGGCCCGAGAGGGAGAACTAGCCCGAACGCACTCGTTATTGTGCGGAATAGCAAGTGTGCCTTTGGCCACCATATTCCTGCTTCCTCCTCAGACAGGCTTCCAGACCAAATAGAAAAGACCAACTAGACCTCAGTTCGCAAAGAAAAATTTCTAAGGACAGGAAGGAAAGACGGCCATCTGTTACTGCCACCGGCAGTCTGGAGAAGCCCCCAGGAAAGGATGCGCACTCAGCCACCACTAGGTTGTAACATGCTCATTCTAAAGCTCTGAAATATCCTGGTATCTCTGGAAAGCTCACAGCAGACAGGGCCTAGCAGACATAGCATCATTCAATAGATGTGGGCTCCAACTAGGTCATCCTGGGGAGTGCCCACTCCCCAAACAAGGGGTGTCACTCATGCTGACCCCTTGGGCACTCATCCACCTGGAAATACCACCCCCAACCCCGCATCCTGGCTCACATGTTACCTGTGTGACATCTGTCACCACTTCCTGCCAGAATGTTATTCTCTGTGTTCCCACTGCCCCATGTACACCCTTCTTCAGCTCTTCATTGTGTTACTTTTGTGTATTTATTAAACTGAATTTACTGAGCTGCCTAGTAAGTAGCAGGCTTTATTCTCAGCCCTGGGACAGAGCAATGCCCTAGCCGGACTCTGAGCCGCTTGAGGGCAGAAAGGCTGGCTCCTTCTGGATTTCTGCCACAATTTTATCTCTGCACTTACCATAAACCCCTGATGGGTGTGTCACAGTTAACCTTGGGTAACAGAGGTCAAGAGTTCAATTTATTTCTGGCTTTCCAACAGCCACTGACTCATTTAAGAACCTAGCAGGAAACCATCTAACTATCAAACATTGATTTCTCATTCAACACAGCTCAAAAAAAGCCCAAAACTCCACCTGGTGATGTTTATCCCTACCAGGTCTACCCTGTGACTCAAACCAAATGCCAGTCTGTTGAGCGAGCCTCTCTCACTGGGCACATTGCCAGGAGGCAGCCCCTGCCCCTTCACCTCGTGCCCAGGCCAGCATCTCTATAACAAGACGAATCAGACAGGAGAATGACTGGCTCCCGGCGTCCCAGCCCCACTCTGGGACACAGCTCAGAGAGCATTCCAGGCTTACTGGGGGTGACAGCTTCAGTCCACAAGTTCTGACAACATTGGATTAAAGGAAAACCAAGGTGGGAAGGCCTGCTGACTTTCCCTTCTCGGTTCCTCCTCACCTTTCCAATCTCTGAACACTGGAGGGCCCAAGGCCCAGTCTTCTGTCCTCTACATTCTCCTTGTTGATCACACTCGATCCCACAGCTTTAGGTACTGCCTCTGGGCGGACATCTCCTGAACCCTGATCTTAATTTTAGCTCCAGAGTTGCATATCCAGCTGCCCACTTGATGTCCACTTGGATGTCTAACAAGGTACTTGAAAACTATGTCCAAACCTAACTCTTGATTCCTGCTCCCCACTTCAAAACCCGGTCTTTGTCCCATGGGCTTCATCTCAGTAGATGGGAGTCCCATTCCAGAGCTGCTCGGGTCAAAAATCTTCAAATCATCTCTGACACCTGCCCTTCTCCTCAAGCCCACTTTCCTCCACTGGCAGAGCCTACTGGCCTTCATTCTAGCTGTTCCTTGGCCGGGAGAGCGCTTTTCTTGACTGCCCATATGGCTAACTCCTGCATCTCCTTAAAGGTCCTGGGTTGAATCTCCTCTCCCTGAACCCTGCCCTGAGACCCTATTTAGCACTGCAGTTCACCCCCCGTCACCCCAGCACACCCAGCCTGTCTTGCCTGGCTTTTTGTTCATTCCTTCCATAGCACCCGTCACTTTTTAACATACTATATAATTACTTGGTTTGTTGTCTGTCGCCACCAGCTTGAATGTAAAGCCCAGGAGGACAGAGAACTTTGTGCAGTTTATTCTTTGTGTGTCCCAATTGCCTGGAGCAATGTCTGACATGTAATAGGCATTCAGTAAATATTTGTTGGATGAATGAAAAGATAGAGTGTTGTGATGTAGATTTGTTACATTTTAAAATGAAGCCATTTTAAGTTCTTGCCAACCTTTTAAAATGGTTGCAGGAAAAGCTTCATTCAATAACATGAATCCTAGGGGTTGGCAACTCTGGCTAATAGCACACCAGCTACATTTACTAATGAAACACGTGAAGGGACCAAATCATGAGACTGCAAGTGTTGAAAATCTCCTTTCTGGCTACAAAAAGTAGATCTCTATTGGGAGATCACATGAAAAAAAAAAAAAGGCAGTCAATTAAGTGTGATAAGTCTTCAGTAATCTAGAGATCATTTAGCCTCAAGACTCTGAAACTGTTTCCAACTATCACCTGTAAAGATACGCTGAGGCTGACTGTGGGCACTGCCCAGGGTGCCAGCAGGGAGCAGAGGAGCAGTGCAAGGGTAAACCTGGAGAAGTTGGGCAAGACGGCAGGAGGCGGTGGGGGACGAGGGGAGATGAGGAGGGCGGTGGACCACGCAGCTTGCAGAAGCAGTAAGGCAGTGTCCAGCAGCGCGAGCCCGGAGAATGGAGAGACCAACAGAAAGTGCTGGCACCGAGGGCAGGAAGGGAGACCTGCTGACGGCCCAGGAAGCGCCCACTCCGGCCCTGAGGGCAGTGCCACAGATCAGCCTCCGATGGAGGGGGTGCAGTGGGGGAAGGGAGCAGAGATGATGCCCTGCTCCTGCGAGGAGTAACACATGTACCTCCGTAACTCTAAGTCTGGGACCATCATGCGGTCCAACAGTCGACGTACAGAGTGACGCACGACAGCCCTAGGCCTGCCAGTTAACAGTTAACACCGATCTGTGCGCTTGCCTCTCCTTTCTGTCTAAATTTTCATTTTTTCCAAAGTCATCTTCCATGCTGACAGCTGGAAGTCATTTTGGCAGTCACTAATAGCTATTTGAAGGTCACCCACTGTTGTTAGCTGGGGATCTTTTCACTTGCATCACACCCCAAGTCACACTGTACGGTACTAAGACTGCTTGGAGGAACGCACCGTGTCAGACCATCCGGCTCCCCACCCACCGAGTTTGCCGTCTAGCCCTTCTCTTCCCAGAGATGGCCGCCTGAAACGGTCTGCTCCTCATGTGCAAGGACTCCGCAGACACCCTGTAGTCATGTCTCCACAGTTGCCAAGGCAAGGCTGAACTAGGTCCCTTACACTCTGTTTTAAGAGTGGCAGCTCAATTTCATGGGTAAAATGTTTAAATAAAAACAAGTAAATGGTTAAATAAAACCAACTACCTGGACAATGAAAGTAAAAACCAGGACTCTTACTGTGACATAACATGCATTTGTCCCATAAAAGAAGAGCACCGGTTCCGAGGTCTCTTGGATGCCTCCAAGTACATACTTTCGGCTGAGATGAACTCCCGCTGGAGTCTAAACCGGAGAGCAGGGAGGAGTGTATTCTGCTCCTTGGCTTCTGTCTCCACGTCCACTTCAAACTCACACTCAGTGCCTATGACACAGCCCCTTTCACATACTATGTTGCTGACTGACTTCACAGGTCATTTGTGATTCCCATTTCCTTCTAGTCTTCTCATATTTGGAAGAACCTTTTGGAAAGATCTGCTATGATAAAAATGGTAGATTCCAAACAAAGATGACATGGAGTTTAAGCTGTAAACACCCTCCCTCTATTTTCCACATTTGCAACTAATACTTTAAAGATGGAGGTTTATACAGGTGATTAGAACCCCTTAACGATCGGAATGATTACTGTTACAGTAACTATGAAAGAAAGTGAAGTGAAAGTGAAGTCGCTCAGTTGTGTCTGACTCTTTGCGACCCCATGGACTGTAGCCTACCAGGCTTCTCTGTCCATGGGATTTTCCAGGCAAGGTACCAGAGTGGGCTGCCATTTCCTTCTCCAGGGGATCTTCCCGACCCAGGGATTGAACCCGGGTCTCCCTCATTGCAGGCAGACGCTTTACCCTCTGAGCCACCAGGGAAGCTATGCACCTGTGTTACCACCATAGGGGCTATGGCAGCAGTTAATACTCACTGAGCCCCCCAAAGTGCCAGGCACCAGCCAATCCCCTTACATATAACTCAGAGAACTAAGGTTGGTACTCTTAATCTCATCATTTGACGGATGAGGAAACCAAGGCACAGAGGGATTAAGCAAGGTTACACCACTAATCGATGGTGGAGCTGGGACTCAGGTCCAGGCGGCAGTGCTCCATGGCCCACGCCGGAGCCATCACCCTCGGCTGCTGCTTTACTGTGAACCCTGTCCAGCTGAGGACGGGAGGCTGCTGAATCCTCCAAAGCCGGCTTGCTTACGCCTGTGAGACCTTCAGGAGCATGTGACAAGCACTTATCAAGTGGAAACACCACAGGCCTGCTGTCTAGGGATGATGGGGAGGGGAAGGCTTGCCTAGTGTCAGGCAGGCTGACCTGACAACCCTACAGCAAGACGGCAACAAGATAAAGGATGTCCATCCACTCCTTGTCTTACATTGCAATCTAAGTGTCATCAGCCTCCTTACTGCAATATAGATGCCACCTTGGAATGGCTGTCATTGGCCAAAAAAAAAAACTTGTAGAAAGAAAACCTAAGAAAAGGTCGAAGCAGCACAATATTCGCTATGCTGCCCTCTCCTGCAGAATCTGTGTGAGCAGAAAACTGGAAATAAAGCACAAAACCCATCAGACGAGAGGGAGAAAATGTAAGCTGTATAAACGTAAGCTGTATAACCTGCTTACATTTCAATCTTTGCTCTTAGAGTCTGTGTGCTTGGGAGCCATCTGAAATTGCACATCCACCTAGGATACTAATGCCATCCACAAAATGATCCACAAAAAATCATGTCCTATGAACCTTCCAGGAGAGACACTTATAGCTGTTTACACAAAGTCGAGCACCAAGAGCATGCTCAGACAGCCTCCAAATTTCATCCTTGCTCTTGCAGGCTGGGCCACGGCTTAACCATCTCCCCTCCTCCAAGTAGCTCTTCTTAATTCATGGAACAGAGCTGAGGAGCTCTGTCTTGACACCCTAACCCTGAACCCTCGCACCACTACCTGCATGTATCAGGTTCAGTTAATCCTGTGTTAACAAGAGACCTGCTTTGTCCCAGTGTCTGCATTCAGGGAGTGCTGCTCTCAATCTAACACATCAGACTCTCATGAAATCCTGCTTATGACAACTACAGACATCATGACGGACCCCCCGGGCTCTGCCGCCCAAGGAAAACTCAGGTCCTTGCCTCCCCAGCCCCAGCACTAAGCTAGCAATGCTACCCCGGCCTGCATGACTTCTCCAGGTGCCCAGACACTGTCCTCCGCACCAAAGTGCCTCGTAGCCATTCAGAGCCAGGGCTCTCCAAGCAGCATTCATACAGCAGTGTAACACAACAAAGCGTTAGCCATCCCACAAATCAAGGGCTTCTGCCCATGAATGCCCCCTTGGGTGAATCTCTACTTTTGAAATCACGTTGCCCACTAAGGTTTTTCAATTTTTCAATGACAATTTATTCTATAAAGCCCAAACAGAACTTGGTTTTAGTGACAGCCAGCTCTGAAATGATTCTTATTGGTTCTTTGGATGATGACTGCATTAATTACTATTTATGCTGTAGCTGTCTAGGAGGGCAGAGTTCATGCTAGGATTGAGACTTAGCAGCATGTACCACAACCTTCACTCTTTCAAAATCCCAAGAAACTCATAGTTTCTAGCACAGATTAGTGAACACAGAACAGACTCTGTTTCTGTCAGTGAACAACAGTTACTGAGCATCTCGTGTGTATGCAGTAGGTCTCATTCCTTGCTCATATTCTAGAAGAGTCGTTCCCACACTGTTCCCACAGTAACACAAGAGCCATAAAAGTTACCGGGAGTCAGTATTTCTTCTGTTGCGAACATACAGACACTAAAAACACCACTACCTCCTCTTACTATCATTTCATGGCAATTTGATCTCTGGTTCCTCTGCCTTTTCTAAAGCCAGCTTGAACATCAGGGAGTTCACGGTTCACGTATTGCTGAAGCCTGGCTTGGAGGATTTTGAGCATTACTTTACTAGCATGTGAGATGAGTGCAATTGTGCGGTAATTGGAGCATTCTTTTGCATTGCCTTTCTTTGGAATTGGAATGAAAACTGACCTTTTCCAGTCCTGTGGCCACTGCTGAGTTTTCCAAATTTAGCACTATGAAATCTTACAACACTGTCCTTAGTTTTCTCGTTTTTGTTGATGACTAGTAGAAACTAAAAACTGTCACCTGCCATCTGACTGTGCAAGGATGAAGTCACTAGCCACTGCCGCTGCTAACCTTCACCACCCTGTGACAAGAGTTCTGGGCGGAGACTGGGAATGAAGCACTCTGTGATATTTTCAGGAGATTTTATGGGCCCCAATTCTTGTATCTTTTATCTAGAAAAGCAGTAAACCCACTAACAGAGACATCGGCTCCTCATGACTAGCGGTAACCTTCACCAGACTAGCAGCAACCTTGTGCAAAAACGTGTGCTGGCCCGCATACCTCCCACTTCATCAAGATCACGAAGACTGGCCCTCCCCTACCTCTGTGGGGCAGTTCCTCAGAGCTGCCCGAGGTGCTATCTCCCAGGCTATAGTCCTCATTTTACCACAAATAAACTTAACTCACACTGTGTGTTGTTTTTCTTTTTTTTAATTGACCAAACCTTAGCAGAGTGGACTGGCATTTGTTCCAAGGCAGTGAGAGGCTGCTGGGGTGTGTGTGTGTGTGTGTGTGTGTGTGCGTGTGTAGCTATGTGTGTTTGAGAAAGAGAGAGAGGCAGGTCTGAGTTAGGATGGGGACACCTCTCTGAAAAGCTGGTTTGTGGACTGCACAAATAAAAAGGTAGAGTGTAAAGAGGCTCTGAATTCCATTGCTTTGGCATTCAGAATATAAATCTGTTTTCACTATATCTCATTTTAAAGTTTCAAGGGTTTATGGATAAACTAGACTGGACCCAACTTTGATATTTAAAAACTCTGCTCTGAAGGCCAGATCAGAAATAAGAGGTCAGAGGGTTCACTGGTAATGAAAAGGGTTTTCAGCTGATAACTAGTGTCCTAGAGTAGATGATACCTACATGTTATTTTAGTATATGATCAATAACATTAGAGGCTTTTAACCAACAAGATTTTCTGATGGGAAGGAGAGAACAAGTGAAGGATCGGGTGTCAGTAGTTTTTTATTTAAAGCTTCTGTTAATGCTTACACCATCTCCCTGAAGGAGTTTAGTAGGGCATTTGTTTTCTACTAAAAACACTTCCATGTAATTATAATTGGCAAGAAAAATACTCTTCTAGGGTGAGGGGTGGAGAACGGATGACAGAGCAATAAAGAAAATTCTCTGGAAGACAATCAGAGCATAGTTGTCATAAAAAGACCTTGCAGCCAAGCCCCCCAGAGGAAGTTTCTTCTATAATTACTCAAAATTAATGACCATCAATTAAGAGTTGTCAGATGCCCCTAGAATATGTGGTGAAACAATCCATGAGAAAGATGCAGTTTCTCTCACACTGAAGCCTCCCTAAGCCTTCCTCAGCAATGATTCACGCTTATATGCAAATTACTTCATTGGTAGTTTCTAAAGCCTTAACTTTTACTGTTAAAATGCAGCCCAGCAAAGTAATTTAGTGAGATTATTCCCTCCCATGAAGTGAAGTGAAGTCGCTCAGTCGTGTCCGACTCTTTGCGACCCCGTGGACTGTAGCCTGCCAGGCTCCTCTGTCCATGGGATTCTCCAGACAAGAATACTGGAGTGGGTTGCCATTTCCTTCTCCAGGGGATCTTCCCAACCCAGGGATCGAACTCGAGTCTCCTCCATTGCAGGCAGACGCTTTATCCTCTGAGCCACCAGGGAAGCCCTTCCCTCCCATGAGTTAGTAATAATATTTTACCTCGCATTCCAAGTGAGGTGTTTCCTAAACTGTGTCTGTGCAACTGGAAGAACTTCACAAAATATCTCTTGATAAATTATTCATCCAACATGTAGGATTAGAAAGAGCTGCTATTTGACTATAACCAAAATACACTTATAACTTAAAATAAGCTGCCACAAAAAATAAAATGCAGTTTATAGCAGAATACAAGAGACTATACAAATGTAGTTATTGAGCTCGGAAATTTTCAGGACAGTAAGTAAATTTCTTGTCTACTAAAGATCTGGGGGGTCCAGATAATGTTAAATAATCCCTGCAACCAAGCAGGTGCCATCTTTTCAACACTACGGCCCTGATGTTGGCCTCTAAACTCCGAACACATATAGCCACTAAGTATTTTGGTTTGAAGTTTTTAATATTGACTTTGTCTGTCAATGTGTGTGGTTTAGGTTTCATCTGTACTAGGG
Organism: Cephalophus harveyi; assembly: GCA_006410635.1. Taxonomy (NCBI): domain Eukaryota; kingdom Metazoa; phylum Chordata; class Mammalia; order Artiodactyla; family Bovidae; genus Cephalophus; species Cephalophus harveyi. The sequence continues at coordinate 341,898 of SJYT01048718.1, read as the reverse complement.
GCTATCTTTGGGAAAAAAAAAAAAGATTGTGGATTGTGAGCTAATTAGTAAAACCACCAGGAAGCCTCTATACAACATCCGAACTCGTAACTGTGCTGTGCTTGAGCACAGAGAAGTCTTCAGGGAGGTGCAGGCTACTTCTGGAGTGACCTCAGAACTCAGAGCACCGCCACTGCTCCATCAAGCTTTTAGAACAGTGCCTGAACCACCGGGGTAGATATTCAGAGTCATACTTAAGTGATGATTTGTTACTGGAATTGGAACACAGATCACCATGGCTCACAAGATTATTTGTCTACAATTAAGTGGTTACCATAGCAAAATACTTCCTTTGCGTATCAACTGCATATTCTATCTGAATTTTAAGAGTTTGCGATTTTCTTCTAGCGTTTCCAACTGATTCTTCAAATTAATACCTGTTTGGTCCACTTGCTCTTAGGCAGTAGTTTTTCCTCTAATGATACAGCCGAACTCTTTTCTTCCCTTTATATGTGATGATATTTTTTGTTTGCTTTTCTAGGGTTCAGCTTCTGAAGCAATGACTCTCTAATATGGCTTGGGAGCAGAGAAACTCAAGAAATGGTAGACCTGAGTCTAGAGGTCTTTGTATTTAGCAGGCATTTAATAAAAGATCTTTGAATTGAAATTTAATTCTGGCCTGCCTTTTAACATTTTAACATTTCCTCAAGGTGGATGAATCATTACATGTGGTCCTCTTAAAATGACTCAGATATAGAAGGGTTAGACCCCACTTCCGGGGCAGGCATTCTGACTGGAGAGGCAGCAATTCAGGGCCTCCTTTTGACAGCCAGATCTACCGGGGCCTCGTTCTCAGGAGGAGAAGCAGGGGATGCTCCCTTGACTTCCCTCCTGCCTTTTCTGTGAAGATGTCTTGAAGTCAGGCAATCAAGGTCACACTACCTTCTCGGAGAAAAGCAGGTGAAAAGCGGCTCTGAGACAGTCAGGGATCTCTTCCCCTCTTCCCATGCTTCCCAAGCCCTTGTTCTGATCTCTCTCCTCGCCAGGGGCTGACTTGGTCACTGGGAGTGCACAGGTAGGGCAGGGCATACATCAGAATGGACGCTGCAGTCAGGCTGAGTCACGGTTATCTTCCTGACGCTAAGGTTAGCTTTCACCCTGGGAAAAGCCGCAGTGAGAATGCCAGGCCCCAGACAGCAATCACGGCGTGTCTCATAGGACAACCCCGACCTCCTCACGCGGGCCGGACTACACCAAAGCCAGTCTCCAGTCAGCACGGACCAAACCCTCCGCTTGTCTTCTGAGATTCTTCTTTTACTCCTTTCCCATTTTTTTCATATTGTCCTCCTTCCCCCTCAATCATGGCTCACCTCCAAGGAAACTGAACCCGCGCAGCAGGCCCGGCGCTCCCACGGCAGGGAGCGATGCCCGCGTGCACGGTCCCACAGCCAGCCAGCCAGCCGGCGGGTGGGCAGCTTGCTGGAGCCATCCTGCCGGGCTGACATGGGTGCAGGCAGAGGGCTACAGGGACGGCAAAGCGGGAGAGCCAGCAAGACACGAAGCAGCACAGAGCCTGGGAAGGGAACCCGAAGCCTCAGGCAGCCCGGCCGGCGGCTCCCGCGCTAGTCTCGCCTTGTGGCCACCCCAGGGGAACAGCCCAGGCCGAGGTCAGCGGGCCCGCTCCTGAGCTCATCGGCGTGGCTCCGTCCCAAACCTGAGTCACTGGGGATTCCACAGGCTGCTTTTTCCAACTGATTCTTCAAATTAATACCTGTTTGGTCCACTTGCTCTTAGGCAGTAGTTTTTCCTCTAATGATACAGCCGAACTCTTTTCTTCCCTTTATATGTGATGATATTTTTTGTTTGCTTTTCTAGGGTTCAGCTTCTGAAGCAATGACTCTCTAATATGGCTTGGGAGCAGAGAAACTCAAGAAATGGTAGACCTGAGTCTAGAGGTCTTTGTATTTAGCAGGCATTTAATAAAAGATCTTTGAATTGAAATTTAATTCTGGCCTGCCTTTTAACATTTTAACATTTCCTCAAGGTGGATGAATCATTACATGTGGTCCTCTTAAAATGACTCAGATATAGAAGGGTTAGACCCCACTTCCGGGGCAGGCATTCTGACTGGAGAGGCAGCAATTCAGGGCCTCCTTTTGACAGCCAGATCTACCGGGGCCTCGTTCTCAGGAGGAGAAGCAGGGGATGCTCCCTTGACTTCCCTCCTGCCTTTTCTGTGAAGATGTCTTGAAGTCAGGCAATCAAGGTCACACTACCTTCTCGGAGAAAAGCAGGTGAAAAGCGGCTCTGAGACAGTCAGGGATCTCTTCCCCTCTTCCCATGCTTCCCAAGCCCTTGTTCTGATCTCTCTCCTCGCCAGGGGCTGACTTGGTCACTGGGAGTGCACAGGTAGGGCAGGGCATACATCAGAATGGACGCTGCAGTCAGGCTGAGTCACGGTTATCTTCCTGACGCTAAGGTTAGCTTTCACCCTGGGAAAAGCCGCAGTGAGAATGCCAGGCCCCAGACAGCAATCACGGCGTGTCTCATAGGACAACCCCGACCTCCTCACGCGGGCCGGACTACACCAAAGCCAGTCTCCAGTCAGCACGGACCAAACCCTCCGCTTGTCTTCTGAGATTCTTCTTTTACTCCTTTCCCATTTTTTTCATATTGTCCTCCTTCCCCCTCAATCATGGCTCACCTCCAAGGAAACTGAACCCGCGCAGCAGGCCCGGCGCTCCCACGGCAGGGAGCGATGCCCGCGTGCACGGTCCCACAGCCAGCCAGCCAGCCGGCGGGTGGGCAGCTTGCTGGAGCCATCCTGCCGGGCTGACATGGGTGCAGGCAGAGGGCTACAGGGACGGCAAAGCGGGAGAGCCAGCAAGACACGAAGCAGCACAGAGCCTGGGAAGGGAACCCGAAGCCTCAGGCAGCCCGGCCGGCGGCTCCCGCGCTAGTCTCGCCTTGTGGCCGCCCCAGGGGAACAGCCCAGGCCGGGGTCAGCGGGCCCGCTCCTGAGCTCATCGGCGTGGCTCCGTCCCAAACCTGAGTCACTGGGGATTCCACAGGCTGCTTAGAGGGCCCTACGTGTATTTCCAAACCCACACTGTTTGATGCGGTCATGGAAAACTTGGATCTTTGCATTCTACGCTTTTGCTGTGGACCACATCCAGGTCACAGCCTAAGGAAGGCAGCTGGCGAAAACGACCCTGCTGGCCAATTCCCCAGCTTTTGTAATGAATCCCAGAGGGCTATGAACTGACTGACGTGTGCTGGTGGCTCTGCCAAGTTCCAGGCGAGCCCTCACCCAGTGAAGACCAAGCAGCCTATGATTTATCCTGCAAGGGGAGCCTGAGAAGCCTCCTGCAACCAGGACTCAACGGCTAGAAGCTGCCTCCAGAAAGGAAGGATGGAGGAGAATGTTCGTGTCAGGGTAAGAGGAGTGAGAGGAGGAAGTTCTGTGCTGTCCTATCAATTCAGCTTTCAGAAACCGGCCTGAGGACACCAGAGGCACGGGAGAGTCACAGGGCTGCTCTGGGCTCTTCAGTCCCCATTGAGGCAGCCTACGAAGGGCCAAGGAATGACTCGAGACGATGCGATCACACTGAGTTTCAACAGAACAAGGCCAATTCTAAAGACACCCCTATTTCTTAGAATGCAGCAATTGTTAAGGAACACAAACATACTAAAAACCTGCCAAGAAAGCATAAATGCTTTTATAATCATCATGTAGCTACCACTTACTATTTACCATGTGCCAAACACTGTGCTTAAAAGCCTTTCTCATATATGATCTAATTTAATCCTCAAAACAACCCTGAGATAGGTTCTACTATTAAATCCATTTTCCAAGTGAGAAAACTGGTCAACATTTCACAGACACTTCAAGGTGAGGTCAGGGCTGATCCAGGTGAGGCTTGAGCTCCAACTGCTGCGGAAAGAAAACTCTGAACAGCCAGGGCATTTGTACATGAGCGTTTTGGAAGTGTCGGCTGGGTGCCACCACGAGGTGAGGCCGTAAGGGCAAATCCTGCCATCTGGATTAGCTTAATAGTCAATAGCTTTTTTTTTTTTAAAAAGTAACTCAGATTTTGAGATTTTTCACCGAGGTACATTCTTTTACACCCAACTTCTAAAATCAAAATACTAAGATTTTGATGACTTATGTTACACTCTGAACAGTGACAGCTATACAAGCCTGTGGCCTTTAAGATTAGGCATAGTAAAGGAATATATTGTTGTTGTTCAGCTGCTCAGTCGTGCCCGACTCTGTGACCCCATGGACTGCAGCACGCTAGGCTTCCCTGTCCTTCACTATCTCCCGGAGTTTGCTCAAACTCATGTCCATTGAGTCGGTGATGCCATCCAACCCTCTCATCCTCTGCCACCCCCTTTTCCTCCTGCCTTCAATCTTTCCTAGCATCAGGGTCTTTTCCAATGAGTTAGCTCTTCGCATCAGGTGGCCAGATTATTGGAGCTTCAGCATCAGTCCTCCCACTGAATATTCAGGGTTGATTTCCTTTAGGATTGGCTGGTTTGATCTCCTAATATATGACAGCATATACTTTTTCACCCAGTTACATTTTACAAAAAAAAAATGTCCTTTTTGCCAAAATGCAAGTTGTAAGAACAAACACAGTCTGAGTATATTTCTAGAGAATCCTTTGGTTGCTCTGGCACCAGCCTCCTCTCTCACCATTGGTTTCAATGTTGAATAAATGCAAGTTTGAGAGAGGGCATGTAGGGAGAGGCGAGACTGATGCTCACAGCTGTAGCAAGTCCTTGGCTGAGGCCAGGGCCGGACCAGATCCCCTTACAGACCGGCCAAGAGGATAGAAAGCCAGTGGGCTGCTTCAGACACTTGGGGGCAACTCTCTGAGCCACAGATTCAAGGGCCACATCTGCCATTGACGTTGGCTTACACTGCCTCGTGGGGACCTCTTATGAGAGGAGAAAGAGCCCACTGGAAATCCCTAACAGATGTGGCCCCCACTCACCACAAGGGAGCCGGCTGACCAGCAAACGTTCGGTTCATCTTTCCCTTGATTTCTTCTCAGGGGGGTGCTGCTGGGCTGGGCGGTGAAGAGAAACCCCCTTTCTTAGCCTTAGACCAGTGGTCCCTAGAGAGGCAGGACCTAACTGTACAGGAATCTTTGCCTTCAGCCAATTGTTAGCAATTTCAGGCATTCTGAGATGCCACATGTGTGCATGGGGAACATGAGTCAAAGAAACGAGGAGCAAGCTTTTAGAAAATCAAGACTTCTGCGAGACAGGTGACCAATAGACCAGTATCTTGGGTTGGTACTCCCTTCTCCCCAGCCCTTCTTCCTAGAGGCCTGATACGGAGAGAAAGAGAAACGTCAAGAATAACTCACTGGAGTGTATGAATAATACCTAAAATATGTACTCATCTCTGTGCCAAAATGAACACTCTTGCCATTTATGTGAAATAGCAAACAAGAGCACCAAAAGACTTGGTGGAGTAATCCACATTCTTAGAGACTAAAGTTCACTGGAATAACACCTTATTAAAAACTGCAGGTAAACAGTCTTTGAGACTGAAGGATATCTATAATCTGCAAACTGATTGCAAAAGATTGATTGTGATGGTGTGTCCCAAGATGTCCCACCCTACTATAAACGGCTATCCCTTGGGTGAAAGGCAGTGAGTTTCTCAGGATGAAAAACATTCCTAGGGATGACAAACCAGAAGTCGTATCTGCATACCAGCATATTGATAAAACTCATAATAAAGTCATGAAGTCACAGGAGATGAGCAAATGCACCATAGTCATGCAAACTGAGCAGAAAACAACTCCTCTCTGGTCAACGAGGGCTCTTCAACAGGATTAATAATTTGTGTAAATTGGCTTCCCTTCATCTACGTGTTTATTCCAACTTTTCAAAAAGCTTTGGTAGCACTTGGGTAACACTCCTCAGCAAAAGTTGTAAGACACCCACACACACTCGCACACCCCTGAGGCCCTGTGTGCCTTGGGGAATAAAGCAGGGACATTTCTCTGACAAGAAAAAGATGATCCAGTATGGAAACTGAGCTTACTGAACATTTTTGGAAGGTGAAGCGCCAAGCCAAAGGGGATGAATGTCAGATTTGAGAAGTCAGTCAAAAGGAGGACAATGAGTTTCACAGCAGCAAAACTCTAAGATCAGATCATATGTTCCAATCTCTTGATCTTTAAGAAGAGGAATGCCAACATCCAGAAAAGGGGGTGCATTTATCTCGAGTGAAAGCGCAAGTCAGTAGCAAAGCTGAAAATCAGAATCCTGGCCTCCCAAATTCCCTGAGTGCCTGGGTCTCCCATGGTACGGCTGGTCCTGGCGGAGAAAGAGATGGGGGTCCTGAGACGGGTCACGAGTGTATCCCCCAGGCAAAAGCAGCAGGAGCGTGGCGCGGGTCCTCTGTCACCCCCCGGGCCCTCTCCCCTCTCCCCAACATGCGCACATAGGGCTCCCTAAGGTCTGGGCAAGGAAAACACCTTATCAGCTGGGTTTGGGGAAAAACTGTTGTTGGACCCGTTTGTTTGGAAGCCGGCCCTGCTGAGCTCACGAGTTCGCCATAGAGCAGGGGAGAGCTGCTTCCTTCGGGGTCTGCTTCTTCACAGGCCTCGCGCCAGGCCCAGAGCTTATCTGCACCATCTGCAGCCCCCGCTCACAGCTGCAGGATGAGCCCTTCAATGACAGGTGGGGTGGCCTGCCGTTTCTTCCGTCAGACTTCAGGTTAAGAAATACTTTGATTGCAGTGTTTAAAAGGTGGATTTTCCCCTTGAGAATCAAAGCAAGAGTCCATTCCTCTGCTTCCTGAGGATGTCTTCAAACTCTGGTGTGTGGGGTGCGTGTGTGTGTCGGCCACCCAGAACAAGTCCCTTGAGTGTGGACAGACTGATAACCCTCTTGGTTCCAGATTCACTTTTTAACCCCGCATGGGACAGTCTGTGAAAATGCTGGTGGCCAGGGAAGTCTTCTTCGCGCTCACAGCCTCCCCTCTGGGATCTCTGTAAGGCGCTCACACTTCTCTTTCCACCCACTTCTAACAAGCTCATTAGTGAGAAACTCCCAGAAAGTGGGAGAGTTAGTTTGTAATTTCTGATCCCAGTGCACAGAACATTCTGTCAGGCTCCAGGATATGGGGGAGGTGGGGGCGGGGTGGGTGGCAGCGCCCGGCTCACTGCCTAGGAATGACTGCCCCTCCCTTACAGTGGTCCCAGGACACAGCCCACTGCAGGGGGCTTCCTGCACCGCAATTCCTTCCTGCACGCCCGAGGGCGGAAAGCATGCTTTTAATTTAGTGGGAAAAGCAAAAAGTAGGAGCTCATTTGTTTGCAGAGCTCATTGCCTTATGCGCGCAGACTGGCCAAGCCCCATAGCAGCTTTCTCAAAACCCAGCAACTAGAACCAGCGGATACAGGCTAAGAGGATGAGCAGGGGAGAGGAGAGAACAGCCTTGCCTTTACTTTAGGGGAGTGATACCGGGGCAAAGGGAGCGATGAGAGCAGCGCGTGGCTGCTGCCTAACCCCGGAGAGAAGACTGCGCTCCTAAAGACGCACACGCAGCAAAGGAGTGAGCCGTGGGCATGCCGCACACACGCAGTGGCACCCTAGGGCCACTCCTTGGGCCCCCTCCCCTCCGCGCGCGCTTACCTGCGATTCCTTGCAGCAGCCCACAGACGTTGAAGATGCTTTTCTTCATGATGCTCTGCACACACATAGTGAAGACAGACACCAGGGCCACAGTGCACAGGATGAAGATGCCCACGGCTAAGAAAATAGCGGTGGCCTGCCAGAAGCCGCTGGCGATCTCGCCGAAGCTCTCAGCGTAGGGCCCGCACAGCGTCTCGCGCGGGAGGTGCTGCACGCCGGGGTTCCGGATGCAGCGGGCGTAGATGCCCAGCGTGGGGTGGTAGGGCTCCGAGGTGCCCGCGCCCTGCTCGCCCGGCTCGGCGCTGCTGCGGGGCTTGGCTTTCCCGATCAGCCAGTCTGCGCTCATGAAGGCAATGAGCTCGGCGAACGCCACCACAATACTCAGGAGGGTCCAGAGCATCGAGCGACAGGTGACAATGACATGACACATATTGATGCTCAAGGCGGAGGGAGTCGGGAGTCCAAGGGGTGAGCAAGCGCAGCGAGCCGGGCCGCGGCAGCGGGGAGGCGCGGGCAGGCGGCTCAGGCGGGGGCTCCCTCGTCCCGGCGTCCTCGGGCAGCGCGCTCCGGGGCTGTCATGCTGCCATGTCGCGGCTCCGCGGCCGCAGCCTCACCTGCGGAGAGACAGAGGAGGGCGGTGAGCCGCGCCAGCCCCGCCCTGCCCCCCGGCCGCCCGCCAACACGCTGCCCCGGCTCCGCGAGCGGGCCGGTTTCTTTGTTTCCAGGGCGCTCCCAGAAGCGTCTGTGGGGCCCCTTATCTCTAGGCTGCACTGCTCACCCACCCGCGCCGGGCTCCGGCAGGGGTTGTGTGCTCTTGGGACGCCGCTCCTGCTCCATCACATCTCTAGAAAAAGTCCAGCTGCACAGGCTGCATTCAGACCAATCAAGATAGGCTGCTAGGGAACTGTGTCCACGGACGAGCCGCGATTTAAAAGTTCACAGGACTTGGTACTAGATGAGCTGAATTTGCCAAATTTGTATCAAAAGCTTTTGCTTATTAGCAGCTTCTGCAACTCCCGATTTTACTGTCTGGGAATCAACGTACTAGCAGAAACACAGGAAGGAATGTTTGCTTCAGAGGTAATGGAGAATTTAAAAGGAAAATAATGCCATGATAAATAGTAAAACTTTGCCACTCAAACTTATTTTTCATGCATTTCTCATGGGGTGATTTTTAGACAAAATAAACTACAGAAGTTAAAATGTGAAGAAGAGGAAGGGAAAAAAAAAAAAACTCCAAGAACTGTTGACTTACTCACTTGAGGGAATTATTCGAAACAGGGGCATTAATGACCCTTGACTAAGTATCATTACCACCGAGCGGACGTGTTGACAACAGAGCCTTGCCAGTGAAGAATGCGTCCCTTGAACCGTCCCAGTCCATCACAGGGCCTCTGCCCGAGCTTCAGTTCACACCAGGTCTGAAACTCAACATGCCCATTGTTTCTGATCTCACAAGGCCTCATTCTGTTCCCAAGGACAAACGGCTGCCGTCATTACCAGAGGGCCCTGCTCTAACGGCTCAAACCTCCTTCAGGGAGGCCTGAACCCTGAAATGGGCCACAGGGCTCCTCACAGCCCCATCTTCCTGCCTCTCCCCGTGCCCGCCCCTCCCCCGAGGTCAGGAAAATCCCACAGCTTGCAATGGACATCTGGGCGCATGGCTCTGCTCTGAATGATTACTTATTAACCCAGGTCACGTCAACTCCCTAAGAATTACAGAGAGCCTGGTGGCATGTGGACCATGGCTGGGCAGGGAGTTATGGAGGAGAGAGGAAGTGGGGAAAGAAGGGAGTGGGTGTCAAAGCTTCACCACCATGCTGGCTCACAGCCTAGTGAGCGGTGATGACTTATAAAACAGTGGATTTAACACTTACGCAAGATGCTGTTTTGAGAAACTAGCTAGTGCAAAGCTAGGAACAGAGGAACTTAACTGTCACATGTGCAAGTGTGTGCATGTGCGTGTGTCTGTGTATAGCACTGGGGAAGGCAGAGATGGTGTGTTGCACCACAAAGGTTCCTGGACACATGGCATCTAACTTCTCGGAACCTTTGCTGTCAGCTCCCTCATGGACCACGTGGAGAAAGAGAGGGGCCCCTGCTTCACGACAGGGTTGTGAGAATGAAGCGAGAACAGTGAAAGCACCTGGCACACCGCCTGGCACAGCGCCTGGCACAGCAAGTGCTCAGTAAACGTCAACGCCTTTGCCTCAACAGTTTTTCCCCTAACAGGGCTGAGACTGGTCAGACAATGGTTTAGCCAGTGGAAGTGCTCAGTGGTAACTGAAGCTTGGCCCTTAAACACAGAGGAAGATCAAGCCCAGGCTATTTAGAGATGGATGAAGTCACTCCTGGTGTCCAAGCTTCCCTGGTGGGCTTTGAGGGTGAGGTCCTGGGTCTTACTTCCTGTTTCCCTACTGCCTAACACAGCTGACAAACTCAGCTGGGGAAAATAAATTAGCATGAGTCCAGAAGTATAATCTTTTCTCACTCAGTCATTCTTACCCTTTCATCCCGTATTACCAAATAGAAATGGCTTTTGAGTAAGAAGTTACCAATGCAAAAGAGCTCTGGAGGAGATCTGTGTATAATGAAAGTGATCATTTCAAAAGAGAACAAGAAAACAAGCTAGGATGACTCCCACGAGGAACCCCCACTTCATCCAAACAGTTCCCACCCACCAGGCTTACAAACACTTCTAATTCACAGGTGGAGAATCTGCTTGTTAGAAAAAGAAGCTCTATCCAACTTTCCCACTTGATTCTCTGGTCTGCTCAGTTGTGTCCAACCCTTTTGCGACCCCATGGACTGCAGCCCCCTATGGGATTCTCCTGGCAAGGATACTGGAGGGGTTGCCATGCTCTCCTCCAGGGGATCCTCCAGAGATCCTCCAGGGATCAAATCCACATCTCTTGTGTCCCCTGCATTGGCAGGTGGGTTCTTTACCACTAGCGCCAACTGGGAAGCTCCTCATTTGAATAGGAAGCCAGTTTACTGGCCCCCAGTTGTCAATCCCTGCCCCTCTACTGTTCGGTGGCACTTCTTCAATGTGAAAATAAAACCTTTACATATCTGTCCTCTTGTAGAACCTCAGACTCTGCTTCATTCAGCCTCTCAGGTGACTGGGATCTTAATGAAGATGCCAGATGTACAATGTCCTGCTCAGCAAAGTCAGCTTCGAGCCAGGGGTGGGATTAGGCTGCAACTTCTAAAGAGAAAGGATGTGAAACTTCAGGAGAAGGGAAGAAGGCACATTTAGGCTTAGCACGGTTCTTAGCAATGGTTCTTGCCAAATTTAAGGCAAAATTATTCAAGGACCCCTGTGTGTAAATTCAGAAAATTCAGTTCCCTGTCCATCTGTGCTAAAACAAGTCCCCCTCCACTATAGCAGATTGTTGCAGCCACACCAGAGTGGCTGCAATGAGGCCTTCACTTTTCTGTTTGGAAAAGGGAGGAAAGATGCTTTGGTCTCCTCGGCAAGTCTGCTAATGACTACTTTAGAGGAATAGCCATGATATCCAAGGCTGACAAAAGCTGGCTTTCCTGAGGATCCAAGAAAAGTCCTTCGGTCAGGGGAAAGGCACCAAGGGGCTTCTACAGTGCTCCGTGCTCTGCAAAACGCCCCAGTGGGGAAGGCGTGCACTGAGATAACAGCCACATCAAAGGGGAACAGGATCCAGGCTACAGATCTCGTTAACCCCGGGATTCGGCACAGCGCTCCTTCGAAGCCCTCCCTGCTGTTCACTGCGATTCCCACTCCTCCAAAGATCACATAATGAGACCAGACCCTTGCTGAGCTTCCATGTAAACATCTTCTCTCTACCGGCCACTAAACACATGTCCCCTCCAGGATGCTTGGCTTTACTACCACATCCCTGGTGTTTGTGGATAATGTGGACAGCCCTCCGACTTTCGGAAAATTATGCTAGTCCACAGAGGAGAGCCTCTTAGCAGGGGATAAACAAAAAACAAACAAAAAACCAAAAAACAACAACCCTAAACAAATGAGATTTTGGCAGAAACCTAGAGTAATATACCACAGTCAGAATACAGAACCGAGAGACGTGACAAATGGTTGGTCCACGGGCGTCAGCACACCTCTACACAGATGCCTACTATTTAAAAGAAGGGGGCGGTATTAGCAGAGCTGAACGGGGTCCTTTCCTTGGCAGCTTCCTGCTTTCAGTGAGGAGGGAAGAGAGTGAGTTTGGGCGGAACTGCCCTAAGAGATTACAGTCTGGAAGCTTGGGAGCAAAGGCCGGAGCCTCTAGAAAGGCAGGGCAGACCAAGTAGCCCGGCATCAACGCTGCCTCGGTGGGACAGCGGGGAGCGGAGCTGCCGTCCGCAGCTCCCTGGCATGCCCACACTCCACCGTCACGCCAGCAGCGATGCCCAAGAAGGGGGCCATGCAAACCACGTTTTGGAGAACAGCGCCACCTCACTTACCTGGGTGCTGCGTTTCAACTTCATTAGGACAATCTGCCAGCATGGACAGAAGGTGAAGAAAGTGCACAGTGAGCACTGTGGACTGAACACTGGTTTACACACCTGTCTGTTCCACACACACACACTTTTCCCCTGGACCGTTTGAAAATGAGTTACAGATGCCTTGACACTTCACCCCTAAACACTTCTGCATATACCTCCTAAAAATGAGGACATTCTCCTACATAACTACAATAAAATTAACACACCCAAGAAAACTGACAATAATTTCCTTATATCCATAAGCCTGGTCCACACTCAAATTTCCCTACCCTGCCCCAATTTTTATAGCTGTTTTCTTAAAACCATGATGCAATCGAGGCTCATGCATCACTGTTAATTATGTCTTTAATCGCTTTTAGTCAAAAAATAGTCAGGCCTTACATCCCTAACCTAACCTGTCCTGTCTTTATTTTTTTCCCTTGACGCTGACTTATTTGAAGATACCAGGCCAGTTGTCTTCCAGGATACCCAGCAATCTGATTTGTCTGTTTCCTCATGATGCCATTTAAACTTGTCCTCTATCCTCTATCACAGAGAAGTTAAACCTGAAGGCTCGTTTAGATTCAGCTTAAACATTTTTGGCAAGAATCCTTCACAGGTGATGCTGCGTAATTCCTGCTGCATCACATTTGGGAGGAATAAGAGTGAGGCTACACCTCAGAATCAGAGGAACTTGACACACACATCTGTGTATACACGTGTAAGTGTTATGTGTGCACAGAAAGAGACAAAACCAGGACAGACTGTCCGGTCCTCTCCAGGCCTAGTAAGACCCAGATTTTGGTGAGGGAGTGAGCAGAAAGCTGCTCTGGGTGGGACTCTTGGTTATTGTCGTTTGTTTACGGCTGTGCTGGGTCTCCGTTGCTGCGTTCTCTAGCTGCGGTGAGCAGGGGCTTCTCTGGTTGCGGTGGGCGGGCTTCTCACTGCAGCAGTTCCCCTTGTTGCAGGGCACAGGCTCGAGCGGCACAGGCTTCGGTAGTTGAGGCTCACAGGCTCATCAGTTGTGCCTTACGGACTTCAGAGCTCAGGCTCAGTATCCTGGCTCCTGGGCGTACTTGCTCTGAGGCAGGCGGAATCTTCCCGGCCCAGGGATCGAACCTGTGGCCCCCGGATTGGCAGGTGGCTTCTTAACCCCTTGCCCACCAAGGAAGTCCAGAACTCTAGTTTCTTTTTCTTTTATTTTTGAGTTTTGAATATCTATTAACTTTGTTTTTTTTTGAAATTTATCTTAATTGGAGGATGATCGCTTTACAGAGTTGTGTTGGGTTCTGCCTTACAGCAACATTCATCAGCCATAAGTGTGCCCATGGCCCCTCCCCCTTGAACCTCCCTCACTCCCCCACCCCATTCCACTCCTGTAGGTTTCAGGACCCTCTTTTTTAAAGAGCTCCTGGGACAGTGTGCATGGGGAGGCGGTTCTGATGTCACAGTTAAGAAGCTCTGTTTTGAGGGATGCCATCCTGGAAGCTAAGCAAATTCTTTACCAAAGGAACTTTACACAGTATCTGTGGTTCAGTAAGTACTAAAAAAAAAATATGAGCTCCTGTGATTAATAGTAAATTTACTACACTGACCCATGTGGCCCAAATAATCGATGCAACTTCGGAGCAGGCTGCATTTTACTCCCACATCGCTGGTAGTTTCTTGGCCAATGTCCACGTTCATTATTACCACCTCCCTCAGATATTCAAGTCCCACAGAGGCTCAGCACCGTGGCCTCCCGCCCAGTGTCTTCTGGAAGGATAAGAGAATTAGGAAAGTAGAATTTATGTGCTGTTGCCTTCCAAAAGTTAGAAAGACCCTCTAGAGCGCTGATTCGAAGAGTGTGGTCCCCGGCCCCCCCAGCTCCTAGAGGGGGATATGGGCCACCTGTTTCAGAGTGCGTGAGTTCCCAGCTCCCACACACTGAACCAAACTTTCTGGAGGGGCTGCCAGAACTGCGTCTCTAACAAGCCCCCAGGAGATTCTTTACACACTGAATTCTGAGAGTCAGTCAGCCGGAAGGTCTCAGACTCGGTGAGGTCCGCCTGCATGAGAGGCTGCGTGGTGCTGGGTCGGGGTGGGGATGGGGCAGGGCTGCTGAGGCTGCAGAGAAGGGCTAGGATGTGTGTGGCCCAGCGCATCAGCGCAGAGCCAGACGTGCATTCCCCGCACAGCTCACGAAGCCACACGAGGGCAGGAACGAGCGATTCTGCAGGGCAGCCAGCTGTCCCCCCGACCTCCCGCCCCTTGCTCACAGGCTGTCCAGGAACCCTCCTACGGCAAGGGGCCCCCATCCATCAGCATCTCCTCTTCAGAGCACAAAGCAGAGTGAGAGCCGATGGGACAGTGCCGGTGTGAACAGCTCGGCACCTTGTATGGTTTTTTTTTTTTTTAATCAGCTACCAAAGGAAGTCTGCAAACTCTCACTTGTCCTGGTTACTCCCTAAAATACACTATGGAAATGCAGACACCTTAACTCTATTGAAGAAGAGGGTCCAAATACCCTAGAAATTACACTGTTTCTTAAGTTACGGTCTCAACAGGCTCACACCTCCTGGCTGCCAACACCCTTTCCTCAGGGATAACTAGCCCCCACATCCCGCCTCTGACTCTGTGGGCAATCTCTCAACTGGGGGTGACTGTGCCCTCCCTGCCTTGCAGGGAACTCTGGCAATGTCTGGAGACATTGTTGGTTATCAGAGCTTGGGGTGCGGAGGGGTGCTACTGGTATCTAGCGGGCAGAGGTCAAGGAGGCCAGCATCACAGGCCGCTCCCCTTGCCAGAGCCAGTCAGAGGCGTGGATGGTGAGCCCATGCGGGGAGCTTCCTGGTTTTCATATTTGTAGGTGCAACTTAAGAACAGAGCTCTAAACCCTCATATTTTAGAAATATCTGCTCTGAAGAGTAAGTCAAGCTCTATCATCTGGATGGACATGCATAGCCTTCACTAAATTAAGTTCACTTTCACTTGTTTTTCTGAAATTTGTTAAAGGTCCAAGCTAATCTGTATCAGGCTGTCCAAGATGTCAGGCTGATCTGTCCAAGTTGTCAGGCTGACAGGACATGGACTCCAACTGGCCAGCTTCGACAGAACCTTGACCCTGCCTCTCCTGGGGTCCTGGCAGTTTCTCTGGACCACACATAGAAGCCAGTCTTTATTTTCAGTAATCTCTACAAATGGCAAAATGGGGCTTCTCGAAACCTCGCTTGGCCACACGGCTTTCTCTCGAACTCTCCTCCTCCAGACTTGGGCTGGAGGGAATCTCAAGGAACTTACCGAGTGGACCTAAGTAATCTTAGGCATTCCAGGTCTTACTGACCTCAGCTCACCTCCCCTCTGTAGGTGGTTCTCTCTCCTGCTGAACCCAGCGGTGGTTTCAGCGGCCTGGTGCCCCGCCCTGGCCCCCCGGAGAAGCAGAGACTCCACTCTCCAGAACACCTCAGCAAGCCTCTTTTTTTCTGGGTCTGGAGCACTTGGTGAGGAGTTGCTCATTGTCAAGTTTGTTTTTTAATCCCTCAGTCCCAGCCAGTCAGATATTTCTTCCTTGATGCCCACTTCAACTCCTCTGTACCCAGTCAATCTGCTTTCTGAGCACACATTTCTGCTGGAGGAGTCATTTTTATACTCTGTCCTGAGGCGTCAGCAACAAAGGTCAACAGGTCCACCTATCTGGTCCCAGTTTCTAAATGATCCATTCTTTAAGATTTTTCAAGCGCACTTACACATTTCATAACTTTTTTTTCTTTCCACAAATGTCAGCATCTGAAAACCTCTAGGAAGTTGAGGAGACCTTTCGGAAAATGTGATCCTCTTCCTTTAGTCTGCTTTCGGTTTCTGTCCAGCAGGAGTGACTGGAGAACCAACTTCCACAGGAGACTCTAAGGTGTGATTCAGTCAAGATCCTATTAGCCGGGGGCTTATGCCCTGCACGCACTGTGGGATGTTAAAGGCTTCAGGTTTAAGTGGAATCAGAACTTGAGCTTCAAGAGCTTCCTTTCAATGTCCCTGTTATATATAAGTTTAAACAGAAAGTGTTTTTCATATCATAATGAATTCTGGAAAAATATGAGCCCTTAAGTGAGCCTCACCCGTATTTTCAGGATCAATAAGAAAGCACAGAGTTTGGGGACTTTCCTGGTGGTCCAGTAGTTAAGAACCCGCCTTTTAATGCAGGGGATGGAGGTTCGAGCCCTGATCAGGGAACTAAGATCCCACGTGCTGCAGGGCAACTAAGCCCGCGTGCCACAATTACTGAAGCTGGTGTGTTGCAACCACCGAAGCCTGCACACTCTAGAGCGCATGCTCTGCAGCAGGAGAAGCCTGCATCCTACAACTAGGGAGCAGTCCCCACATGCTGCAACTAGAGAACGCCTGCATCCTGCAATGGAGACTCCACCCGCCCCTCTTTTTTTTTTAATAAAAAATAAAAGAAAGCAGAGTTTTAATGGACAAAGTAACAAAGGGCGAAAACCAAAAAGCTTATAAGAACTTTACATATAAAATCAAGATACTTCCTGCTTCGTGAACTCCCTGGTGTCAATAGAGGGGAGACTGCCAAGCCCTCTGCTCCCGTGACCCACCCCTGAGAATCAATAACCCTTAGAGGATGGGCTTCTGGCTCATCTAAGTGACAGCTGGGCAGTGGCCCCAGCATCAGGGAGTTTGGATGTTCATTGAGACAGCAAATGCAGGCTTTCCCGTCCCCTCTGCACAGAGGCAGAAAGAATCGCTGATTGTTCGCAAGACACACGGCCATCAGCCAGGTTCCCTTCCAGCAGCTTAAGAAAACCCAAACACAATCAACGAAGAGGATTATGCGGTCGGTTACTTCTGAGCCTCTCACACAAACCCATAAAACGCCACGTAAACTCAGGAATCAAGTAGAACAAGAGTCGTCTCCTGACTGGAAGTCTCCGGGAAAGCTCTTGTGAAAGGATGTATTCTTCTTTCAAATATCATGTCTCTTCTTGGAGGAAGATGATATTTCCCGACCCCACTGGCATGAGGCCAGATCATGGGACTCGTTCAGCCGATGCAGCGTGGGTAGAAGGGACGCATGCCACTTCTGGGCAGAAGAGCTTGGGGGAGGGGGTGCCCTGTGGTCCAGCTCGCTTCTCTCTCCCATGAAATAAGAACAATCCCAGATGAGACCTCTCCGACAGCCTGAGTCCCTGACAATGTGAAGCAGGAACAGCTGACCCTTGACGGACAAGTGGCGTGGCTGAAAAAAACCAAACCCCTGTGGTTGCCAATGCTGAGATTTTAAGGTCACACACAACCCAACTTCCTCCGAGGGCCGAGCTCCAGGTAGAGTCAGGGCCCGTCCATTCTGTCTTTGGTGTCGAGATACTTTCAACTCCACCGTCCTCTATGAGAGACACGGCAAAGAAGTTTGCAGTTGGACAGCAATAAAAGTCATCTCGCGACCCGCATTGTGTGTGTGTTAGTCACTCAATCATATCTGACTCTGCGACCCCATGGACTGTAGTCCGCCAGGCTCTTCTGTCCATGGGGATTCTCCAGACAAGAATACTGGAGTGGGTTGCCGTGCCCTCCTCCACGGGATCTTCTGACCCAGGGATCCAACCTGAGGCACCAGGGAAGCCCCATTAAAGACTGGCAACTATCTCAGAAGCAATCACTGTACAATTCAAAAAGGTAGACTGCTTCAATAAAAAGTTTACTTTCTTCGTATATTTATCTTAGGGTGAATGCATGGAAGTACCAAGAAAGAAGAAAAAACCTCTACTGAGCAAATGAGGTCAATGAGAAGGGACCCTGAGCGCCACAGCTGCAAGAACCACTTTCCCCATCAGGCGCTTCTCCGAGCCTCTTACTGGAGTCCTGACTCACTCACACTGCCTCCCTTTCCTTCTCTGCTCCTATTTCTCGCATCCTGGGGTGGGTCCAGTCACCCTGTGCAGCCGCCAGCTAGGATGGCAGCTCGGAAGTGTGCTTCTAACGGGCACAAGAAGAGGGCTCTGAGCTCCGCCTGCAGGAGGCTTGGCCAGGCTGGCAGCTCAGGAGACACCTCCAGGGCCCGCTGGCACCAGGCGCCAGCCCAGGACAGAGGTCTTTCCTGGGAATGGAGTGCATGGGGCCGGGGTGAGGTATCCACAAACTGAGGGGGCGAGACACCAGAGGAGAGCAGTGGGGATGACCGACAGCCTAGGCCTCTGGCTGGGAACAGGAAGGAGCGGTGGCCGGGCAAGCAGTGCGGAGAGAGAAAAGCTCAGCCCGCGGGGCGCGAGGCAGGAGCGGCTCGCAGGAGAGAAGTGGCCTTGACCACACTTTTAACTGATTTCAGGCCATCTCCCATCATGAGACTCCAAATAGTCCCTCTACGAATACAGTCATTTCAGAGATGGAGGAAAAGACTGTGGAGCATTAGGGTTAAAAAACCGGTAGCTTCTTTGAGGAAGGTGAGCATCAGCTAACGGTGAGAACACCCGTCCCTTTAAAAATAGTTGTTTTAAGTTAGGTATCACCTCTTTTTGAACCATGTATATATAGAGATACACACGCATACATATGTGGTATCATCTTACAAGCTCAAAAACTAGTAGTAGACAAAAATGTTAATCTGGAAATAGCCACAGGTGGTTAAAGAATGGCAGAAACGGTTTTCTTTCCTTGCACCTCCACTGGCCCTGAAAACCTGACTCGTGAGTGCTACTGACAGAAGCAACGGCGGCGGTTAATGTTCAAGCTGGGCCTCAGTGCCAGGGTTCCAAGCAGCCGTTAAGGAGGTGATGGGTGTGAGCACAAGGGCAGCGGAAACCTCATCCCGGCGTGGCCCAGAGGACCAGCCAGCTGCATGACGCATAGACAGGGCTGCCAGCCCAAAGCCCAACAGCCCAGAACTTCTCAGGGGCACAGGGCAGGAGCAGCTCGCAACGGCAGCAACCTGCACCCAGAAGCCCATCATCGCAAACACTGCATACCTTGCAGTTGTCACTGGGTTTACTGGCAAAGCTCTCAGCAGAATGACACATTTCTAATTACCCACTGAAGGATAGTATCAGTGAACTGGCCTAATGATGTAAAAATAACCTGTATCCTTAAAAACCAAGATCTAATTTGTGATTTACCCAGGGACTAAGACAATGCTAGCCACTGCTCCCCTTAAAAACAAACAGAAAATCTTTTATATTCTCACTGAGGTCACTTCCGCTTCTAACCAACACTGTTAATGAATTTTAGAAAGTTTCTGAGTGACTTAAAGTAGAGTCAAAGTCTATTGTAGGCTATGTTCGTATTTCTAAGAATATCACTCAAATGTTCAAACTCACTGTTTTTATTATTTCTCTCACACTGATGCTGGCTTTTCACAACCAAAGAAAGGTACAACCTGCAGCATTAAGGTCTAAACTGCCCTGTGAGTTCATAACACGCCCTTCTTGAAAGACAGCGAGCCCATAGAAGGTTCTGGAAATAGCCTAAGGCTTTATGTGTTGCATGCATCTGCAATTAAAAAAAAACAACAACACACAAGTGGATATTCACAAACATGGCTCTTTACTTATGTATCAAAAATCTCCCCTCTCTAATGCCTTACTTCTCTCAAATGTTTAAGACCCATGAAATACTGTGTGATGAGGAATGCACACATACACAGACACACTCATATAGATACACATTCACACACATTTGTAAGGTCAGATTTTTTTTAACATCTAAGAAGTCAGCAAGATAGATTTGTACGTTGCATCCACACCCAGTTCATCCCACACTGTCTGTCTCAGTGACTTCACAGCCAGAGATCAAGCCACACAGCATTTTTCAACTTCCCCTGAGAATGTCAAATTCAAAACCGTAGACCAGTTTAAGCTTCCTTCATTTATTAACTAGAGGAATTCCCCAGACATTTAGGATTCAGACGGTGTTTTGCAAACAGACGAGCTTAAGTGTAGCTCCCAAAGGGATGCAACACTCTTCGAGAAAAAGCAAGTTCAACATAAAGCTGCCCGCAGCTTCAGATCCTCGTACATTCAAAAACACCCTCAAAGGCAGGCAGGACCTCGGCCGGCATAACTGACCTGGCCTGAGGACACAGGAACGAGCCGGGAGTGGGGGTGGGGTGGGGTGGGGGGGCGGCGGCAGCCCAGGGAGCTCTGCTCACAGCGACCCAGATGAAGTCAGTGCAGATCAAAGTTCAAGCCGGTCACAGAAAACCCCGTTCTGCCAGGCTGAACCCTTGTCCTTGTTCATGAGATGCAGTACTCTTTCTGGGAACAGGGACTTATTGTCACAGCTTCTAACAGCAGTGCAGCCTCATAAACAGAAATGAACTCAGAAGAAGAGAGTACAGGTCAGAGGACCAAGCCATTTTGGAACAAAAATGAAAGTGCTGGAGAGGCTGGGAACACAAAGGGCTTTAGCTTCACGCCCCGGAGACACCCCAACCCCAGAGGCTCACCTGGAAGGGCTGCTAAGGAAGGTGGGCAGAGAGGAAGCTGGTCCCGGATGAAGCACGTGTCCAGTGCCCTGGACTCTGGAGGCTGCCAGGGGCTCCTGCCTCAGCCTCCCCGGTGTGCCAGGCTGGAGTGGGTGCCTCCCTTTTAAACCCACGTGGCTCAGAACCAGAAAGGTGCTTGGCAAGGGAGCGCCAGGCAATTGGAGGAGGGAAAAAGAAGCCCGTGTTCTGGTTAGGTTAGAAAAAGGAGCACCCCTGGGTGCTGACACATGTTTCTCCGAAGTGTTTGGAGCTAACAGGCTTCCTCACAGCAAACGTTTCCCACGGCTCTGATGACCTCCGGCCACGTGAGATGACACCCAGACAGGGTGGAGAAAGTCCCTTTCTCCGCGTCCCACGTGCCAGGCCCGCATGAGCAGGGTGGCTGACTGCTCTGGCTCCAGGCAGAAAATGTGGGCAGGACTTGCGGGGAGGTCTCTCAGGCTCACGTACAGGATGAGCGTGGACTCAAGAGTCACTCTCCCAAGACTGCTACCAAACCCACTGCCCCACCCTTCCAGCCAATGAGCTCATCCAGAAAGGCACCTCGGGGAGTGATTCCGTCTGGAGCCAGACTGTCTGGACTTGGATCCCAGCTCCAGCACTTGCTAGGCAGTGACCTTGGGCCCAGCGGGGGTGCTGTACCTCAGTTCCTGGGCCTGTAAACTGAGGTCACTAATAGAACCTACCACATAGGCTTGTTGTGAAGGCGACCAAGGAAGTAATAAACTTAAAGAGTGCTTGGCAAAAGGAAAGCACGCCGGGCAGGTGTGGTAGACTTCCTGGAGCAGGATCCGGCCTCCCCACCCCCAAACCCCACACCAGCAGGGCCACCTATGGGGTCACGGAGGGCACTCCCTTCCCCGTTTAGATATTCCTTAGGGCCCACCTGGTCTGGGGGTAAGTAGTTTCACCATCATACACCAATTTTCTCCGTGTAAGAAGAGTTCTATAGCATAAAGGATACAAACGGGTATAAAAAGGGCACAAAAGATCTATTTCAATATTATCACCCTGTCTGTACCTGTAGCTCTGTGTCTTTCAGCAATGAAGTGTGGGTGTTCAAAGGATATACCTCAAAGGGTGTTATAAGGATTAAAAATACGTGCATATAAAGCAAGGTATGATTTTAAATACTCAGTAGGTGGTAGGAATTATTACTATTATCATATTTGGTCAACATTTATTTTTCTGCTCTCAGAGGGCTGTCTCCACACAGCCATACAAAAAAAATCACCTTTTAATGTCAATGATTGTAGACTGAAGCTTGTCAAATGGTGAAGTCATAGGTGGGGACAAAAACACTAGACAGGAAGCAGGGGACCATGGACTCGGGTCTAGGCTCTCGGCTACTGGTGTGTGAGCACACTCGGCATCCTCAGCTGCTCTAGCTTCAGAGATTCAGGAACAGAGCTGGAGAGGGGTGGTGGTGAGGATCTGCAGATGACCACTGTCACTGTCCGTTCCCAGAGTCAATCCTTGCAAGTGCATGACCATCTTTTATCACCTTCTCCCCCTGAAGCAGGAGCTCTCCAAGTCCTACAGATGGATGGGAAAGGGAGATACCCTGTTGGCTATAAGAACTGCCGAGTGCAGAGGCAGAAGAGAAGGTCACATCTGAGCACATTTGTCCAAGGGCCATGGTCAAAGGGCGTGGGCTCAACTGGCTCCCTCTTCTCATAGCGTTATTATTTCCTCTGCCCTTTCATTTCCAAGTCCAGAGCGTCTCTCACTCTTGGGATCACAGCAGAGCAGTCTCCACTCCAGTCTTTAGGCTACCAGCTGAAAACGAGGCCCTCTCTACCTTTAGCTGCAGACATGGAGCAGCAATGAAAGAACCCGTACTTGGTTTGGAAAAATCACAGTCATATACAGGCTCCTTCCTTTCTCAGATACTGTGGCTTCTGTTCTAGACAAGTAAGATGATTGGTTATAAAGAATTTCATAGCCATATGCCAAAGGACATGATAGAACACAAAGCTGTAGTCACTATTTAAAGTGTTTATATTTTGGCTTATTTATGGCAAGAAGGGTGCCAACTGATTAGCAAATGCATCTGAGAACAAGTTCCCCACTTGGAGATGCCAGCAGCATGAGGGAGTCCTTTCTAAGCGCTTTGGTTTCAGGCAGGAGTCAAGTCATATCCCTTTTATTTCAAAACATAAACCGTATGAAACTGTCCAGTAAAATTAATGTTTGCTGCTGTTTATTCTCTGTTCCTGGGTGAATTATTAAAGTCAAGCAGTGCAATTCTCTCATCAGTTATAAATGGCCTCAGAAGGCTGATTTACATCCATCCAAGGGGCACTTACTTCTGGTAAGTATTCTTATTAATGATCTAATAAAATGTCTTGTTTTGTTAGGATCATTTGAAATGATTCAAATGATATTTAAAAATTCAGCACTCCAACCCAACAGCCTGGAGATGAAGCTGCTGAGCTGACATTAATTTAAAGTGATTTTCAAATTTACTTGGTACTGTCAATGAGATCATGGATGGATTAAATTTTCTTTTTTAAATTTTGGTCTCAGTGCTGTCAAAGGCAATATTTTACCAAGATTTGGTAACACTGGTCTCATTACAATGATAATCGCAGATAGTAAAGGCTGGGGTGGGAGGTTCTGGTAAGAAGAAAGCTATGTCAACAAGAGTAACCCTCATAAACACGTCCAGCTTCACTCCTTCTAATTTCCTGACCTTTATTCCAAGCTGCCCTTTAGCGGAGGTGGCCATTCCCAAAAGCGCGGGCTGAGCTCCATGGATTCGGCCTCTGTGATGAGAAGAAGAGTGCAGCCCTTCTAAGGGCACTCTGCGTGGGTGGGTGACGAGCTGACGACTGTGTACGCGCTCAGACACACCACCCGCCCCACCGCCCTAACCCGCCTGCCAAGAAGCCAAGGGCCCAGAGGCTTCAAGGGACAGAAGCAATGAACGGCTGAGGTACTCGGTGAAACTGCACCCAGTACCGCAAAAATAGCTCTTATTTTCCCCAGGACCCAGAATATTTGATTTCTGGATTTTTCCTCTGTTCTTATCTCATTACACCCCACCCTTTTTTGAAAATAATGCTCATTAAACATTGGCTGAAACGAAAGCACTTAAAAAGGAGTCGCATATAGTGGGCTTCCCAAACTGGGGAACTCCTGTGCATTGTTTATCATGGTGATGAGCAACTGCTAACTTGCATTGAACTAAGCACTGAAGCTCTAAAGAGGTAAGACCAGGCAGGTGTCCTTGTCCAAGATCTGACAGTCCAAAGTGTGCAGGGAACAGGCAGGGAAAGGAGGGTGGGAGGAGACACAAAGATACTCCTACTGGCCTCATGGAAATGTCGTTAAAGTTGGAATCAGGAAACACAGAGACATTAAGAAAGACCAAGCCAGAAGGAATGGGACTCACCACAGAGGAGTGCTCTGGTGGGTGAGGCAGTGCCAGATCAGGGAGAACTGTGAGGAAACCATGATAAGGGTTTTATCAGGACTATAATAACTGCAAAGTAAATCCATCATTAGTTCAAAAGGAGGGGTCACAGTTGGGGTGGAGAAAGGCTAGAATTTTTCTGCTTCTGTTGGATAACCCTGGATGCGGGCCTTAAAAACACTTCTTAAATGAAAACTAAAGGGCTAGATCATGCCGGCTCTGCTTATGTCCTGAGTGAAACAGAAGTAGCTGATGATCCTCTTTTTTTTTTTTTGCAGATAGTAAAGGCTGGGGTGGGAGGTTCTGGTAAGAAGAAAGCTATGTCAACAAGAGTAACCCTCATAAACATGTCCAGTTTCACTCCTTCTAATTTCCTGACCTTTATTCCAAGCTGCCCTTTAGCGGAGGTGGCCATTCCCAAAAGCGCGGGCTGAGCTCCATGGATTCGGCCTCTGTGATGAGAAGAAGAGTGCAGCCCTTCTAAGGGCACTCTGCGTGGGTGGGTGACGAGCTGACGACTGTGTACGCGCTCAGACACACCACCCGCCCCACCGCCCTAACCCGCCTGCCAAGAAGCCAAGGGCCCAGAGGCTTCAAGGGACAGAAGCAATGAACGGCTGAGGTACTCGGTGAAACTGCACCCAGTACCGCAAAAATAGCTCTTATTTTCCCCAGGACCCAGAATATTTGATTTCTGGATTTTTCCTCTGTTCTTATCTCATTACACCCCACCCTTTTTTGAAAATAATGCTCATTAAACATTGGCTGAAACGAAAGCACTTAAAAAGGAGTCGCATATAGTGGGCTTCCCAAACTGGGGAACTCCTGTGCATTGTTTATCATGGTGATGAGCAACTGCTAACTTGCATTGAACTAAGCACTGAAGCTCTAAAGAGGTAAGACCAGGCAGGTGTCCTTGTCCAAGATCTGACAGTCCAAGGTGTGCAGGGAACAGGCAGGGAAAGGAGGGTGGGAGGAGACACAAAGATACTCCTACTGGCCTCATGGAAATGTCGTTAAAGTTGGAATCAGGAAACACAGAGACATTAAGAAAGACCAAGCCAGAAGGAATGGGACTCACCACAGAGGAGTGCTCTGGTGGGTGAGGCAGTGCCAGATCAGGGAGAACTGTGAGGAAACCATGATAAGGGTTTTATCAGGACTATAATAACTGCAAAGTAAATCCATCATTAGTTCAAAAGGAGGGGTCACAGTTGGGGTGGAGAAAGGCTAGAATTTTTCTGCTTCTGTTGGATAACCCTGGATGCGGGCCTTAAAAACACTTCTTAAATGAAAACTAAAGGGCTAGATCATGCCGGCTCTGCTTATGTCCTGAGTGAAACAGAAGTAGCTGATGATCCTCTTTTTTTTTTTTGTATATTTAAGTAGAAATGATGGCTGAAAGGGTGAATGCTTGTTAATTCAGGCATATCTGCTAGATATTTAGCAAGATGAATTTTAAACAGAAGAATGAAAATTAACTGTATGCTCTAACAGCCCCCTTATCCATTCAAATTCACTTTTTAACTTACAGGGTTATTTGTAAACTTTTATAATGATTTCAAGGAACTAGGATGACTGTTAAGTGAGTGTGGCTTTCTGATCCAAATTCGATCAAGAAAGAAACCCCTAGGACACATGGAGTTTTGGCAGTTGTAAGAGATAAACGTGTCAGAGATAAACACTGACATCAAGCCAGGACGGTTTTAGGAGGCTAGTAGGGTGATACTGGTGGGTCTGCTTTGCCCCTTGCTGCTTCCAGAGCATGACATTCTCTTTTGCATTAAAAAAATAAAAATAAAAAAATAAAAACCACTGTTGATGGAAGTCTTGATCACTCAAAGAAATAGTCTGTACTAGATAAATATGCATCAATTTGGCTCAGGAAAATATTAAATGACCACACCAGGGGAAGGGTCTGAGGGTACCAAGTGTGGTCCCAAAAGGAATTTGCAACCTTTTTTTTCAAACTGTCCCCTCCCACTAAATTCTCTCTCCATTCCTGACCACATGAGACTTTTTTAGGAGAGGAAGGAAGGGGCTCCAACAGACGCGGTTAAGAAGTGTGACTGCTCCGCGTTGATGTGAGGCAGTGACCACAATACTGCCAAGCAACTATCCTCCAGTTAAAACAAAAGACAAGCTTTTCATCTTAGGCAAGACCTTCAGTGTCTATGGGTACCCTAACTGCCTCATCAGAAAGAAGGCAAAGCTGAAGTAGCCTGGCTGGCAGCGTTCATTTCTCAGAAACCGCATGCTCTCCTGTCTGAAAGACAAATCTCATTCACATATCGACGACGGTGGCTTCTGAAGTACGTCCATGTGCCTGGTTTGGGACCAGTGCTTGGACACCCAAATGATGGCTCTCCATCCTCAGAGGGGTCCCAGGCCAGCAGGGCAACAGGGAAGTTGGCAGGTGGGCCCAGCACAGAGCCCTGGTGCCACTGAAGCAGCAAAGAGGGGAACCCCGTTCTGCCTGGAGGAGAGAAAGCCACCGGGGGCAGTGCCAAGCATAGGGCCTGCCAGGATCAGGGGCGCCCCCTGAAGCTGAAGCCTGGGGTGGAGGTGGGGAGGACGGGCAGGAACACAGCAGGAGGAGTGAGCAGCAATCACCCCGGGAGGGACCGGATGAGGCACGCTCGGGACTCCGCACTCCGCCTTGTCCGCTACAGTGAGGGGTCCCTACAGTGTTTTCAACCAAAAAAACTAACGCTATCCGGCTTGCATTTTAGAGAACTCCTCTCTAGGACCCCTGTGAGGAAGAAATGTTCACATGCTGGATATGGGGAAGTTGTTCTGGCTCACACATGATTTCACTCAAATTCTATGCTAACTAAAACAGCCTGCTGGTGGCCCGTCAAACACACATCATACATCTGCTTTAATTATTAAAGGAAAGGATCCCATGACCAAAGAAAAGCACGTCCATGTTAAAAATAAAGATGAAATGCCTCTCTCCCTAGGACGCCAGTGCTGGTTCTCCTTCAATGATAAGACTCCCTTTCCAGGTGCCAAGGCCACGCTGACTTGCTGTGTGCACGCTGACCTGTTCTTTTAAACCTTGAAGGATCGCACCTCTGAGTTGTTTGACATTATTTGCTATGACAAGTTATGACCCTGTGCTGAAAATCATGCTTCTCCAGGACAGCTCCTTGGTTATCTGAGCAACCGCGGGGCTGTCATCCTCAGTGTGGCTCAAGTAAAACTTGTCCCCATTTCTATTACAGGCTACTTAGCGATGATTTCTATGGACCCCTGTGAGGGGCAGGCAAGGAAAGGCAGGGATAAGCACGTGCTCCTTGCACACAGAGCTGCACACAGGCTCAGCGGGAGCCAAGGATCGACAGGTCTGTGCAATGGGGGCCATGCCCCCACCCCATCCAGCGGATTGCTGCCAGTGATGTGGAAGGGCCACACCTGCAGAGCCAGGACGGCCAGTGGGAAGCCCTGGCAGGGATCCAAGCAAGAAGGGAAAGGGCCAGAGAACTACTGCAGTGGACGGGGTGGTTTTGAGAAATGTTTAAAAAGACAGTAAGACTCAAGAGACTAACTGGCCCTGGAGGTTGTTGGGAGGAGGAGTCAAGGAGCACTCCCGGATTTCTGTACAACTACTCGACCGTTTCCATTCCCTGGAGCCAGAATATGGGAGGAGGGACAAGCTGGGCGAGATCACAAGTCTAGTCTGGGTGGAGGAGAACTAGTGGTCTCTGTGGACCTCACCAGGACATGCACCAGGTCCTGGGGCACCTGGGGTACCAGGGATGTCAGGGGTATGGATGAGACCTGCTGAGTGACGGTGTGGAGTAAGAAGACAGGAGGACCCAAGTGGACCCTGGGGACATGAGAAAATTGCCAAAGGGATGGAGGGCCAGGCCAAGGGGGAAGAACGAGGTGTCCTGGAGGGCAAGGTGGAGGGAGCTGGTCACAGGTGGCCGTCATCTGCAGAGACCAACGCCCAAAGGGGTGTTCATGACCCAGGAAACAAACACACAAACCTAGAAAAGAGGTAAAGAGACAGCTGAGCGGGCGCTGGTCCGTTTCACTGTGGTCTGAGATACACTTCAAAATGCTGTGCACTGCATTTTAGCTAGATTCTCAATTTCCTGGCCCTAATAAGCATTTACTAAAAAAAAGTCCCAAGGAGTACCTTATCTGAGGAGTCATTACAATAAATAGGCAGTTAGCACAAGGTCAAGATGAGGAAGAACGGGAACAATACAGCGCTTCGGGGCTGCTGGGGGCGTGCGGAGTGGGGCTGGGGGAAGGAAACGGGCTGACAATGCACAGATGTGGACGTTTTCTCTGCCAGGAGTATCAGACAAACAGGAAGACCTGAAACTTCTCCAACTGGGAACTCTTGGTATTGCCTGCTGAGCAGAGGGGCCAAGCACGTGACTGGAACACAGAGACAGGAGGCCGTGATTAAGGCTGGGAGGACCGCTCCACACGGAACGTGCAGGCAGCCCGCGGACCCTGCCTCGCCAGCCGGCGCCCTCCCCGCCTGCTCTGTGGGGCTTTGTGCACGTGGCCTGTGGGACCACAGGAGCCTCACCCATTCGTGAGACCCAAAAGAGGCCAGGATACCACAATTCACAATTTTCAAACTTCCTGCTGACATCTAGCAGAGAATTTGTGTGTCTAACACCTCTAAGTGGGTACCAAAGTCAAACTGTCGGATGTAATTAA
Organism: Cephalophus harveyi; assembly: GCA_006410635.1. Taxonomy (NCBI): domain Eukaryota; kingdom Metazoa; phylum Chordata; class Mammalia; order Artiodactyla; family Bovidae; genus Cephalophus; species Cephalophus harveyi. The sequence goes on along the minus strand of SJYT01048718.1, from coordinate 313,225 downwards.
CAAAGGGCATGCTCGATTCCAACAACCAAATCACAGCAGAGATAAAGAAATTTGTAGACCTCCTCTGAATTTCAAAAGTTGGGAATTTCATGAAATCTTTTCTCCTTGTAAACAGTTGCATATATTTTCTACCCATGGAGCAATTTAAAAATAGTTCTTAAAACTATGCAAACAAGGAATATTTCCTGAAATAACTGAAGTTTCAGAATATCACCTGGATGGTTCCCCTTAACTGTTAAACACAAATGGTCTGCTCTATCTATAACAGGGTTTCTCAGCCTCGGCACTTCTGACATTTGGTGGTAGAGAATTCTTTGCCTTACAAGCTGGAGGATGTTTAGCTGCATCCCTAGCCTCAGTGGTAAAGAACCCGCCTGCCTGCCAATGCAGGAGACACAGGAGACACGTGTCTGATCCCTGGATTGGGAAGATGCCCTGGAGGAGGAAATGGCAACCCACTCCAGTATCCTTGCCTGGAGAATCCCATAGACAGAGGAGCCTGGCTGACTACAGTCCATGGGGTTGCAAAGGGTCGGACAGGACCGAGTGACCGAGCGCCCAGGCATTAACCTCTTCCCACTATATGCCAGTAGCATCCTCCTGGTTGGGACAATTGTCTTTAGATACTGACGTATGCCTGGAAGACAATTTGGCCCTGGAAGGTGGTTAAGGCATAGGATCTAGACTGAGATGAGATCCAAATCCTGGCGAATGGCACATACTAGCAGAATGATGCTGGGCAAATAACCAACCTCCCTGTGCCTCAATTTCTCCAGCTGCACAATGCAGACAATAATACTGTCAACTACGAATTGGCACTTGGTTGCTTGCCATCCACCTCTGCAAGGATTAAATCATGTGCTCCTGCAGCAGCTGACCTCAACACCCTCTGAAGGAGTTCAGGGTGGAGAGCAGCAGTGAGGCATCTGTGCTCTGGGAAAACTGGCAGGACAGGTCTTCAGAGAGCTGCATATTCTTGGGAGCTGATTTTATGAGCCCAGTTCTTGTATCTCCTCGTATCTAAAGAAGCACTAAAACCCTTCATGGGGATGACTGTTTCTTGTGACTAGCAGAAGCTTCACAAGACTAGTAGAAAGCTCCTGAAAACAAATGTGCTTGATTGCACGTACTCCCCGTCTTACCAGAATAATTTATATACCGACCTTCCCTCTGCCTCTTTGGAGCACTCTCAGCTATCTGAGGTGCCGTCTCCCAGGCCGCAGTCCTCATTTTGCCCCAAATAAAATTTAACTTGAAACTCTCACATTGTGCATTTTTTAAAAGTTGACACTATCTACTTCATAAGATTGATATGAAGATTAAATGGGGAAATAAATGTTAAATACTTGGCTCAGAGCCTGACACACAATAAGCTTTTAGGAAATGGCAGCAATGATATTGTTAAAAACGAGTGTTGTACTCCCTTGACCTTGGAAGACAGAACTGAGGAGGTCATTTGACAATCGGGTAAGAACAAACTGCCCACATCTGAACAGTCTTCCCAAGGGCACTTAGGGCTAGAACGTTAGGAACACAACCACCACGATACTAACCTTGATGGAAATCCAGTTGCTTTATTCCCTGTGGGGACGAAAGAGGGTAGGTATCAAGGGAAAATAAAAGAAATGAAAAAATAGCTACAGACCAAAGGAAAATATCCTGACACAAAGAGGGAAAGGTAAAAATTCACACCTTTAAAAACCAACTTAGGCCACAAACAATGCTGAATCTGGGGGGTGAGGGGGGAGGGGTGTACCATGGTAAGAGCTCAGTTCAGTCGCTCAGTCGTGTCCGACTCTTTGCAACCCCATGAATCGCAGCACGCCAGGCCTCCCTGTCCATCACCAACTCCCGGAGTTCACTCAGACTCATGTCCATTGGCTGGTGATGCCATCCAGCCATCTCATCCTCTGTCGTCCCCTTCTCCTCCTGCCCCCAATCCCTCCCAGCATCAGAGTCTTTTCCAATGAGTCAACTCTTCGCATGAGGTGGCCAAAGCACTGGAGTCAGCTTTAGCATCAGTCCTTCCAAAGAACACCCAGGACTGATCTCCTTTAGAATGGACTGGTTGGATCTCCTTGCAGTCAGCACCTAAATAGTGACAGCTGGTCACCAGGAGGGGAGAGACCATCCTAAGTTGAAGCAGAAGGAAAAGTAACAGGAGCAGATGCTGAAGAAGGGGGGAGAGGCGAGCACTGGAGCCTTGTTCTCTGCCAGAAGCTGTTGTTCAGCTCATTCTGGCAACGCCGCTGAGCCTGCTGAGAGAGGTGGCTGCGCCCCATGGCTGCCCCGAGGCCCCTGCCCTTGAGAGGAGGGATCCGGAGCTTCAGACCAGGACGTCTCCCACCAACTGTGCCCTGGCCCCCTCAGTGGGACAGGCAGACCTCACACTGCTGGGCGAGAACAGCGCCACTGGGACAGCAGCCCCCCGCAGCCCCGGGCTGCCTCCCCGCCGCGGCCAGGAACAGACCGTGGCCTCTCCAACCCAGCCCGTGTCATCGGTTAGAGAATTCTTTGCCTTACAAGCTGGAGGATGTTTAGCTGCATCCCTAGCCTCAGTGGTAAAGAACCCGCCTGCCTGCCAATGCAGGAGACACAGGAGACACGTGTCTGATCCCTGGATTGGGAAGATGCCCTGGAGGAGGAAATGGCAACCCACTCCAGTATCCTTGCCTGGAGAATCCCATAGACAGAGGAGCCTGGCTGACTACAGTCCATGGGGTTGCAAAGGGTCGGACAGGACCGAGTGACCGAGCGCCCAGGCATTAACCTCTTCCCACTATATGCCAGTAGCATCCTCCTGGTTGGGACAATTGTCTTTAGATACTGACGTATGCCTGGAAGACAATTTGGCCCTGGAAGGTGGTTAAGGCATAGGATCTAGACTGAGATGAGATCCAAATCCTGGCGAATGGCACATACTAGCAGAATGATGCTGGGCAAATAACCAACCTCCCTGTGCCTCAATTTCTCCAGCTGCACAATGCAGACAATAATACTGTCAACTACGAATTGGCACTTGGTTGCTTGCCATCCACCTCTGCAAGGATTAAATCATGTGCTCCTGCAGCAGCTGACCTCAACACCCTCTGAAGGAGTTCAGGGTGGAGAGCAGCAGTGAGGCATCTGTGCTCTGGGAAAACTGGCAGGACAGGTCTTCAGAGAGCTGCATATTCTTGGGAGCTGATTTTATGAGCCCAGTTCTTGTATCTCCTCGTATCTAAAGAAGCACTAAAACCCTTCATGGGGATGACTGTTTCTTGTGACTAGCAGAAGCTTCACAAGACTAGTAGAAAGCTCCTGAAAACAAATGTGCTTGATTGCACGTACTCCCCGTCTTACCAGAATAATTTATATACCGACCTTCCCTCTGCCTCTTTGGAGCACTCTCAGCTATCTGAGGTGCCGTCTCCCAGGCCGCAGTCCTCATTTTGCCCCAAATAAAATTTAACTTGAAACTCTCACATTGTGCATTTTTTAAAAGTTGACACTATCTACTTCATAAGATTGATATGAAGATTAAATGGGGAAATAAATGTTAAATACTTGGCTCAGAGCCTGACATACAATAAGCTTTTAGGAAATGGCAGCAATGATATTGTTAAAAACGAGTGTTGTACTCCCTTGACCTTGGAAGACAGAACTGAGGAGGTCATTTGACAATCGGGTAAGAACAAACTGCCCACATCTGAACAGTCTTCCCAAGGGCACTTAGGGCTAGAACGTTAGGAACACAACCACCACGATACTAACCTTGATGGAAATCCAGTTGCTTTATTCCCTGTGGGGACGAAAGAGGGTAGGTATCAAGGGAAAATAAAAGAAATGAAAAAATAGCTACAGACCAAAGGAAAATATCCTGACACAAAGAGGGAAAGGTAAAAATTCACACCTTTAAAAACCAACTTAGGCCACAAACAATGCTGAATCTGGGGGGTGAGGGGGGAGGGGTGTACCATGGTAAGAGCTCAGTTCAGTCGCTCAGTCGTGTCCGACTCTTTGCAACCCCATGAATCGCAGCACGCCAGGCCTCCCTGTCCATCACCAACTCCCGGAGTTCACTCAGACTCATGTCCATTGGCTGGTGATGCCATCCAGCCATCTCATCCTCTGTCGTCCCCTTCTCCTCCTGCCCCCAATCCCTCCCAGCATCAGAGTCTTTTCCAATGAGTCAACTCTTCGCATGAGGTGGCCAAAGCACTGGAGTCAGCTTTAGCATCAGTCCTTCCAAAGAACACCCAGGACTGATCTCCTTTAGAATGGACTGGTTGGATCTCCTTGCAGTCAGCACCTAAATAGTGACAGCTGGTCACCAGGAGGGGAGAGACCATCCTAAGTTGAAGCAGAAGGAAAAGTAACAGGAGCAGATGCTGAAGAAGGGGGGAGAGGCGAGCACTGGAGCCTTGTTCTCTGCCAGAAGCTGTTGTTCAGCTCATTCTGGCAACGCCGCTGAGCCTGCTGAGAGAGGTGGCTGCGCCCCATGGCTGCCCCGAGGCCCCTGCCCTTGAGAGGAGGGATCCGGAGCTTCAGACCAGGACGTCTCCCACCAACTGTGCCCTGGCCCCCTCAGTGGGACAGGCAGACCTCACACTGCTGGGCGAGAACAGCGCCACTGGGACAGCAGCCCCCCGCAGCCCCGGGCTGCCTCCCCGCCGCGGCCAGGAACAGACCGTGGCCTCTCCAACCCAGCCCGTGTCATCGGCGCTTCCCACGCGGCCTGGGTTAGATGGAGCATTCAGAATGCAAACGCTGTGACTCAATCAGCATCCAAACATCTTGGGTTTGGAAACAGCCAGTGACTGTACCCGGTAGCCGAAGTCTGAAATAAGCTGTTTCCAACGGTCATCTGAGTCACAGAGAAGGCAGCAGAAGCTTGGATCTATCTCCTGATGAGCCACTCCAAAACACCACCGAGCCTTTGGGAGACAAAGCCTGGAAATACTTAGTGAGACACCCTCTTCACTGTCTTTTTCTGACTATGATTTACTTATAACTCAAGAACATGCAGTTGTCTATTATTATGTCATTCAATTGCACCATACTTTTCTTTGCTCATTAAAGTAAAATAAATAACCCAGAATAGTAGTAGGCTTGTGCCCAGCGTTGAAGGCTACAATGAGACCACGCGCCCACACATCTATAATCTTCTGATCCCAAGTCTTGTCCACTCAAAAACCCCATGGAGGCAAGTGATTTTTACCCCTATACACTATTGTGCTGCTGCTGGTTGAATGCACGCTGAGAACCCAATGAGCAAAGCAAAACAAGCCTCCATTCTTTCCAGAAGGAAGGTCACACAGCGGCCTGCATTTGACCCCAACATCAAACCAAAGACATCATAGGGCATTTACATTCCAGGGAAATTTTTACATGATAAAAACTCCCACTGCATAGCTTAGAAAGAAAAGTATTTGACACTAATGAAGCCCCCAACAGGTAGTAGGGGTTAGACACTGGAAAGAGAGTTGGCTTAAAATACCCTAAATCATTTTGAGAAACTCCAGAAAGTTGACTCTAAACTCACTTTGTCAGAATTAATTTGGCAAACATTTAGTCCTGCTTGAGGGAGAACTGGGCTTCCCCAGCCAACATTTGGTCGAGTTTCCAGAGCTCGTTCCTGTCGGTGAGGAACTGAAGTTTTCCTCTCCCGCTGGGGCTGGGAGGAGGAACATGGGGCCAAACACCTTGGAGACAGAAAAACAAACGGAGTCCGTTACTATGTTTTTAACTCAGTTCTGTCTGGAAATCAGGATGCAAGATGCTCAAGATCCAGCTTCAGGGAAGCTCTTAATGCTGAGGAGATTTTTCAAAAGTTCACATGAGAAGTCCAGGAGAGCTCAGCCATGAGCAAGGCTGATAAATGGCAACGTGACCTTCTGACTGCCTTCCAGGAGGTAGAGTCCACTCTCCGTGCTGAGGACAATTTTCAATTCAAAAAGGATCAAAATTTGGATCAGCTTCCCATCACGTGATTTTTACCTGACCCTTTTTGTGTTCCCAAATTTGATACAAAAAGTCCTCTGCCTAAAAATTAGTAAAGATGGCCAGCCTCACTGTACTTCTAGTAGCGCCGAGGAATGAAGGATTTGAGAGTTTACTTCAGTCACATAGAAAGGAAAGAAAAAAGGTGGTGAAATTTTTGAATTTCATTATTGCAACAGTTTTTAGTCTCATCTAAAGAGAAATTGACCAATGTCATTCAACTGGAAAAATCATGTATATCACTCCGTCTACCTCCCCCTCCTCCCCCGCCAGCTTTATTTATTCAGGTCCATGATGTTGGTTGAACTGCGTGGAAGAGAATGTGAAGTGTCATCAACATTTCCCGTCCCAAGTCCTGAAGACAGGAAGCATGGATAGGAACTGCAACACCCAGTATCATCAATCTCTGCTTTCCATTTCTCTTGTTTTTCAGTTCTGATAACCCTCTTTGTTTATTTTCTGGACCTGCCAGCTGCCAGGACCTTTTACGATTACAACTGATCTCTGATACACCACCATCTGTCTACAGTTGGGTGGCTCTTTAGTGTAACTGCGCTCCCAGAAACAGAAAATCCTGACATGTCTAACCCCGCACATTTTTTCAAGTAGGCATTCAGCCTCAGAACTGTATCTGGTGTGGCTCTCTGAGTACAAAATAGATACAATGGTCCTAACTCAACCCTGCTTGCATGCTCCCTACTTCACGCTCTCACCGTCCTTTATCACATTCTTTGCAACTCACTGCCGTGTTTGTGTATTTGGTGCAGAACATGTTCAGGCAGCAGTTACTCAAAAGTCATGGTGCCATTCGTGGGCTTTATAAAGCAGCAGTCGAGGGGCTAATCAAGGACCGTGCATTCCCTGCAGCTCAACTTCCTCCCTCAGCTTTTAGGGAAGCACTAGATCCTACTTCTTGGAAGGAGAAACTGTGGCACGGGCCATTTAATCGAATCAATAAATACAGAGCATCCCCTCCAAGATCCAAGACACAGTGTTCACATTCGGAAGAGCTAATAAATACTAACAACAAAGATACTTCTAAATGAACAAGTCTAATGCTAACAAAATTTGAAAAATTGTGTTTTAGCAATTCATTCTTCAACTGGACACAGACAACCAAATGTTAATTGGCAGAGTCCTATCAAAGACAACCCCTTCATACCTTAAAATTAACTGTCTGCCTTTGCCAACACCTGGAATGCTACAGCAGGTGTCTTCTTAAGAACTGAAAAGTACTTTTCCTGATGTCTTCATTTCACTGTCACAGCATTCCTGTGAAAGGTTGAAAAGAACTGACACAGTAGAGTACTTTCCCTGAAGCGTGAAGCCACAGAGCGCCTCTGAAAAGTGTTTCACAGTCTGCAGGCAACAGGGCTTAGTGTAGGATGGAGCCAGGCCATGCAGCAAGGCTGGTGTGGGGCTGGGTGATAAAATGCTCACAGCTTTAAAAACAGAAAGCATTACACAACGAGGCAGATGAAAGGATTTGTGAAACAAACTGCTGAATTTTCACAATACTACAGTCTCAAGAAGGGAAATCATCTGACAGACTGAATCACGAATTTCTGCAATGCAAGAATTTATATGAGCATCAGGGTATGAATCATAGCTACAAAATATTTTTTTAATATCCCTGTAAAAAATCAGTCCTGTGAATGCAGCAACACTTCCAAAAGCACTTGTCTGTTTTAGGTACTTATTCATTTAACAATTTGTAAAAATAATTTTTAAAAATCTACCTGAAGTTTCTGGAAGCTAGAAGAAGAAGAAAGGGGGAAAGAAATAAAGTAGTTTCAATCCCCATACAGTAGACTGTTTGCATGCTGTTTGTCTACCAAAAAGGGAGATTATCATGGTATTTTTCCTGACTATATCACATTAAGCCATAAGATCCACTTATGGCTTTTATTTTTACCAGACATTTTATTTTTGATACACATATTCAAGGGCACTCCAATTCATAACTAAATATCAGTAGAACTCTTCTAAAACTACAAATGATTTTGTCATGAAGTTTAAAATAAGCTTCTCTGAAATTTTAGATGATTGTTTAAAGTTATTTTTAAAATTCGAAACTAATAATCAAATTACAGTTTACACTTCAACCACACAGGAGGTTTTCCTCTGCACAGTCAGAAAATCCAAGTATAACTTGTGGCTGAACCTCCATGACCTCAGTTCCTCTGTATCCAGGGTTCCACATCGCACAGTCAACCTACGGCCAGCTGTGACCTTGGCTAGCAGCAGTACTGTTAGTCGTTCAGTCGTGTCCGACTCTTTGCGACCCCATGGACTGTAGCCCACCAGGCTCCTCTGTCCATAGTATTTTCCAGGCCGGAATACTGGAGTGGGTTGCCATTTCCTCCTCCAGGGTGTCTTCCCAACCGGAGGATCAAACCCAGCTCTCCCACACTGCAGATGGAGTCTTTGCCAGCTGAGCCACGAGGGAGGCTACTCTTCTCCAATACTCCTTGTAGAAAGCATTATATCAACATGAAATCAAGTTGAAGCAGATTCATTCATTCTGAGAGGTGTGACCACACACACAGTGAGGAGCTAGACAGTTCTCCTCTGATGTGATGTCTTCGTTAATTTCTCTCCCAGTGAGGGCCCATCCTTTATGAGGTCATGATTGCCACATGGACCCCAAAGTGACCCCTCTGATCACACATACTCCTTCTTGGTCTGCAATGGCATCTATACTCATCTGAGAATTCTACCTACGGATATACAGGTGCTACTATAAGTCTACTCCCTAAAGACTGGGGTTGTCTGTGGGCAGTTCTTGGGTTGTGGGAATATTGCTCCCTCCAGCCCTGCCAACAGTGCTCCCCCAACATGAGTTCACTCACTCCGTCAGCAGTGGGGAAGGAGGTAAGGATATGGGTGAGCAATGGGATCTCTCCTTGGCAGGGACTGGTTCCTACCCAGTATCTATTCTCTTCTTCTTCACTAAGAAAACCACTGGCTGGGACTGGGGTGAGGAGAGCAAGGCACTTGCCTTGAGCACAAAATTAAAGGGGATGCCAAAAAACTTATTAATCTTGATGAATATTTTAATAAGCAATAACGTAAAACATTGTATGGATGTGAGAACTGGACCATAAAGAAGGCTGAGAGCCAAAGAATTGATGCTTTTGAACTGAGGTGTTGGAGAAGACTCTTGAGAGTCCCTTGGACTGCAAGGAGATCCAACCAGTCCATCCTAAAGGAGATCAGTCCTGAATATTCATTGGAAGGACTGATGCTGAAGCTGAAGCTCCAATACTTTGACCATCTGATGGAAAGAGCCGACTAATTAGAAAAGACCCTGATGCTGGGAAAGATTGAAGGCAGGAGGAGAAGGGGACGACAGAGGACAAGATGGTTGGATGACAACACCGACTCAATGGACATGAGTTTGAGCAAGCTCCGGGAGCTGGGGAAGGACAGGGAAGCCTGGCATGCTGCAGTCTATGGGGTCGCAAACAGATGGGCATGAGTGAGCAACTGAACAACAACAAATGAAAAAACATAAACATTTTAAATAAAGATTGGATCAGCATGATCAATTTTTTCTTTTGCCTCAGGCACTAATATGGTACTGTAACATTGCATTAAGACATCATTTACCTTGATTACTGAGGTTTTCGGTACTTCCTTACATTTTACACTGACAGAGAATGCTTAATTTGCCTCACCTCATTCCTAACCCTGAAAGAAACACTATGGGGTGGTGTGGGAGTTGGCAACATGCCTAACTAAAAAAAAATCCACATTTCTCAGCCTCTTTTTGCAGATGGAGTGGCCAAAGAGATTTAAGTGGACAAAATGGGGAACATTTTCTGGAAAAGGTATTAAAAAGGATCTGGCTCTCTTATCAAAAACATTTTTAAAACCCCCACAAAAGGCAAAACAAAAACTCTGTGAGGTGATGAATGTGTTAACAGTGAGAATCCTTTCACAATGAAAAATGTATATGAAATCATCACACTGCAACCTTAAATATATTATTAGAACTTCACTTGTTAATTATACCTCAAAAAAAAACCCCTGAAGAAACCAAAACCAAAAAAAAAAAAACCAAGGACCTGACTCAGCTTTGGCACAGGTTCCTCTCCGGCTGGGGAATGCGACCAGAAAGGCTCTGATGGGGACTTCAAGAATGAACAGTGCTGCGCTAGAGAAAGTGGCGCAGACGGAGCCTGGGTCCCGGACAGCATCATGAAGCTAACATCTGATGGCTTAGCGGGTAAAGAATCCTCCTGCAAAGCAGGAGACACAGAAGTGGGTTTAATCCCTGGGTTGGGAAGAATGATTCCCTGGAGGAGGAAATGGCAACCCACTCCAGTATTCTTGCCTGGAGCATCCCAAGGACAGAGGAGCCTGGTTACAGTCCAGTGGGTCGCAAAAGAGTCAGACACAACTGAACACAAAGTGCACACACACACACACACCCATCGGACCCACCTGTCTCAGGACCTGCTTATCACCTGAAAACAGCAAAGCTCTTAGATTAAAGCATGTAGTGCGTCTCAGCTACCCGATGAGTGCAGTTCTCAACCCTTGAACCACACACCTGTGTTAGAGTCAGTCCTTTGTATCCATGGTCCCTGCACATCTGAGGATTCAACCTACTGGGGACTCTGCAATACTACAGTACTTACTACTGAAAAATATCCACACACAGTTCAAGTGGACCCACGCAGCTCAAGCCCGTGTTGTTACAAGTTCAATTACACTAGGAATACATAGAAAAAAAGAAAAACCTAAATGAAATAACTAAACCCAATGAGAAAACCAGTTAGAAGAGGCTGTTTTGGGAGGTACCACCACCACCTCAGTCAGATGCACCTCTCTCTGGGCATCTTTTAAACCCAAACACCAGAGTTTCCATCCAAATGACTCTGGTCAGGTTACTATGGTGAGGTCCATTTCACTGGTTTTCTAAGTAATTACAGAGGCGAATAGTCAGGGAAAGACGTGGACTAGTAGTATTTCCCCTGATAGTGAGCGGGACGACAGCAGACTTGCTTGTTGTGTGCTGACAAGCAGACACTCTGAGTTAGGCCAAGGGTGCCAAATGAGCTGTTTCGGTGTAGACCCGGTGCTGTGTAGACGGGGCCGCACCTCAGCTGACTTCAGAGGCTCATCTCCTGTCCTCTCCTTCACTGAGGCCACTTACACCCTTACCAATGGGGTCCAGGAGACAAATTCTGCCCTTCCTTGGATGTTCAGGCATTCACCAGTCAACTGCAGGGGAAATTAACTTAGGCCTAACTCAGTGCAGTTCATCCTTTCAAAAACCATCTTTCACATTCCCCCACAAGAGGCACATTTGTATATGAAGATATCCTGGGGCGCACTGCCCATTAATTAACTGGCTTCCCTGGTGGCTCAGTGGCAAAGAATTCTCCTGCCAATGCAAGAGATGCAGGTTCGATTCCTGGGTTGGGAAGGTCCCCTGGAGAAGGAAATGGCAACCCGCTCCAGTATCCTTGTCTGGAAAGTTCCATGGACAGAGGAGCCTGGTGAGCTACAGTCCATGGGGTAGCAAAGACTCGGACATGACTGAGTGATTGGACACACACATATGCACTGACCATTAAATCCTAACTACTGAATCATTTTTAAACAAATGAAGCTTTGTCCCATTAGGTACAACAGTAATTCAAACCAAATGAACCAAGTGTTGGCCTGTGACATTTCTTAGAAGACGTGTGAAAAATGTATATGAGAATAAATTAGAATGAATGATATAAGTATTAGTTTCTAAATGTACTGTTAACATTATGAGAGTGTGGGAGCTGGGAGGTGTGGGACACCCTGGGAAAGGTAAGTAAAAGTGTTAACTTTTCAATCTCCTCCAACAAAGGAAATAAGAGGAAAAAGCCCACTCCGGCTGGAAAGATGTCAGTGCTTAAACTAAAGGCTCGTATTCCAAGGTCAGAGCCCCCTTTTCAGCAGAAGAAAAGAAAAAAACAGCATCATTTACATTTCTCTCTGCTTGTATGGGTTGTTAAGTAATAAGCCATGTGCCAAAACCCTAATCTGCAGGATCAGCTCTGAAAAGAGGAAAAGAACTCTGCCAAGCATTTATCAACACCTTAAATTGTTTCTTTTCATTCCCAGAACTAAGGCTGTTTTATTAAATTTTTTAAGCCCCAGGTCCACCATTCCCTTCCAAACCTGCAGTCACTGCCTTAGATTTTAAGCCATTGTTCTAAGAAAGAAAGGGAGGGGAAAAAAGGCCAGAGAGGCTCTTAGAGCAAGAGAAGAGTGGAAGCCCCGAGACCGGCGCAGCCTGGCGGGGGTACAGACCCCACGGCTCCCACTGTGAGCCTTGGCGGGGCTGCTCCTCACCCAGCCTCAGTGCGGGGGAGCAGTACCCCGCACTGCTCGGGGGCATCCTAGGAGGCAGAAGCTGGGTGGCTGCAGCCAAACCACCGCCTGACGCTGGATGCTGGTGGAGGGAGAGGAGGGCAGGACGGGGACGCTGCTCAGTCTGCCCCAGAGGGTCCCGGGGGGGCCTCTCTGGGAACCAGAGCCCCATCATTATGTTCCCCTGCAGACCCTCCTGGAGGGAAAGCAGAGAGGCTGTCTGGGGATCAGAGGCTGGGAGAGCAGGCAAGGGCAGCGGCCCAGGTCTGGACCCAGCAGCGTGCTCGGGGACGCAGGCCAGATAGGCAAGTGAGCGGACCCTGGGACTCGGGCTGCAGCCCTGGACCGTGACCAGATAGGCAAGTGAGCGGATCCTGGGGCTCGGGCTGCAGCCCTGGACCGTGAGTCCGGGAAGCGGCTCCTCTTCCGGCACCTGTTCCCGGTCAGGGTGCCCCTGGGCGGGTCCTCTGCTCTTCCAGGGGCTCCGTGGCGCCCCCCTGAGTGAGGCGGTTATGAAGGAGCTGTTGCGGGGTGGGGAGGACTCTCGCAGCTGCAGTGCCCGTGACTCAGTGATTCCCCGTCCCACTCCTCACCCATCCCCCGGGTACTGACTCACACACGCTGTGACTGCTGGCTGTTCTTTCCTGGCCATCCTTCGGATTCAAAGAAAAACAGGAACACAAAGGCAGAACCAGATGTAGGGTCCATCTTCCCTACTTCCCATGTTACTAAAATGGGTGCAGATCTGTCGGGCCTAAGCTCGGGCCCCAGGGCCCCCTCTGCCCACGTAGGCCTTGGCCATGCCCCTCCACTCCGGCAAAACTGGCCGTTTCTGCCAACCCATGACGGGGGAGGTAGGGGCTGAGATGAGGTGCAGGGAGTTCATGTAAGGAAACACTGCCAAAATCACACAGCCGCCTCAACTTAAGCTTTTTAAATCTCAGAATATTATTTTTCACCCTGTACTGTAAGTTCATGGCAAAAACTTAAAAGCTTTCATGGCATTTTGTTTCCAGTTGAACAAGTGTGCTGGAATGTAGGAAGAAAAGCCATCAACTTCATAGGAGTGAAAGGGAAAGAAAAAACAACACATTTTTCTAGTATCCCAGGACTGCTCCCCCCACCCCCGTCCCGTTACTTGATAGTTCTCCGTATCCCACAAAGTGAAACGAGGCTTCTTCTGAGTCCTGGGACACAGCAGAGGGTCAGACACAAAACCATGGGGTCGCAGAGAAGGCAGTTCTGCCAAGGAATCACAGAGACGGTCCTGAGCTGAAGTGGGACACTTGGTGCCCACATGCACGGAGCCTGGCCTCCCACTTAACTCACACCCTGAGCACATCACAGTGGGGGGAACTGAGTGAAGATGACCCTCAGAAAGCCTGCTCTGGACCCCTCTGGTGCTGAGACCCCATCTCAGTCCCTGCTCCTGCGAGTCTCATGTTCCCAAAAGCGTGGCGGGGACTGTCTATAGCGGCCGGCAGGACTGGTGGGGAGGGGTGGAGATGCACAAAGGCCTGGGGTCCCCACCAGAGCTGCCCAGAGCCACGGGAACCTGATGGGATCAGGAGAGGAATCACACACAGAGCTCGCGCCCGTCCACCCCGCTGCCAGCCCACAGCCCCGCCCGCCCAGGCTGTCCAGCCTGGGGCCCCCAGGCAGGAAGTGGGAAGGTCGGGCCCTCGCTCCCCTGCCAAGCCTGGCTGGGGGTGTCTGTGGGTCACCACGGACACATCATGGCTGCTGCCCACTGGATTTCATCCCTAGGGGCAGGCAGGCTATCGGCTCCTTTGGTGGGTGGGCCCAATCACAGCATTTCCCCAAGACAACGGGCTCTGGATCCTGGCACAGAGAGATAATCATCTCTGGAACACAATCAAGATCAAAGCTGGAGCCCTGCAGCCTCAGAGTTGTAATAATCAGACTGCTGATACCCTGGGAAGGGACTTCAGCTTCCTCCCATGAGGGAAGCGGAAGTGGATCAAAAGACCCGTGAAGAGGGCGCTTGCTGGGCTTCCTTCTATGAAGGTCACCCCGTGTCGGCTTCCACAGCCAGACTTTGCTACAGTTCGTGAGGAGCCCATGCCAACAACAGACTCATGTCATAGCCTGAAAACAGGCCAGGGGAGCAAACTGGATCACTTGAAGACTGAGAGGATATGGGACCAACACACAGGGTGCAGGGAAGGATGCTACTTATTATTCAGGCACAACTTGGCCATGGTCTTGCTAACAGGCAGTGCCGCCACTTCCAGACACAACCATCATGCTTGTTCTCTGAGAGATGGGATAAGGACCCCGGCCTCTCAAGGAATGGCTGTGTTTCCCTGCACAGGGCAAGTGATCTGCATTCTCATCCAAGTTTTTAAATTATCAAAATGCCTTTTCATCTCCCAGATCTAATGCCTGAGCTCTTCTTTGGCTCTTAAATTGTTGCTAAAACCTGCTCCATTATTTCAGAAGAGCCTCAGAGATACATCAACTAACACGGGCTGCATTTTACTGAATTGTTACATAGACAATATTTAGAGTCTGCCCAACCATATGCATTTCAACCAGCAAAATTATAATACACAACACTCAATTTTGTTGTTACTCTAAAGTGTCACCACCATCACCAGGCAAGGAAAACATCTCAGTATGATGAGAAACAGCTGTCAAAGCACTTGCCTTTTTTTTTTTTTTTAGCTCAGGCCAAACACAAGATGATACAAATGGAGGGGGGTAACTCCCCTGCCTGTGTGCCTTCGGCCTGCCTCAGAGTCCTGAAGACCACGGTGGATTTGAACCCTCTTCCCCTCAAAGTGTGCTCCCTGGACCAGCATCCTCGGCAGCCCCTGGGAGCACGTTAGACCTGAGGCACCTCAGACCCCAGCCAGAAGGCCTGAATCAGAATCCACATTGACATTCACAGGCGCGTAAAGTCTAAGATGCGCTCACCAAGCCCTGTCCCCTCCCACCCTCCCACTCTCACATCCCACTTGCACACACACTTAGGCTTCAGACCTGAGGCCGGCCTCCACTCCCTGGAGGCCCCTGAAGCTTTCTCCAAGGGGCCCTGTTGTCATGGCAACCTCATTCTGGCTGGCATTCCACCCACCTGGCTGTACCTGGGCCCTGTTGGCCTCCTTTGCTGACCTGTCTGGGATGGCTAGAAATGTGCATGGCATTTTGTCCCTCAAACATGTTTATTCATGAGGAAAAAGATCTATTTTTAGGTGTCAACTGCCAGCCCATCCTGGCTCACCCAGTCCCTCTCCTCCCACTTGCCCAATTAGAAAGAGCATCTTGTTTCCTGGCATGCAATTCCAAGGGCACTGAACGCAGGCAGGGGACCTGACGAGGGCTCCAAGAACAGCTCTAAGTGAATGGAAACAAGATGATTTCTGCTCAAAGCAATTTCCTCGGCACCCACCCTTTCCTCCCACCATGGACCCCATGCTGAAGGGACGCCAAGGCCATGTGGAAGTAACAGAACACCAGCATATGCAAGACAGCTTTTATCCTCAAAATGCAGCACAAGGAAGGGAGGGTCAATCAGTTAAGTCTCTTTGTATCCCACCCAAGTTGCAAGTCTGATAGTCTTATCCCAGTTTCCCAGAAGACAGAGAGATGAATCCAAGTTCTTACATGGAGGACTGTGTACAAGTAAGGAAGGGTGTAAAATTCAAAAGCTTCTGACCGAGCTGTGTTCTCAAATTCTGACTTTTTAGGGGAACTCTGGAAATGACCAGAAACACACAACTGACTTTATCACCTTGCTGTACTACAGGGACGGAAAGTATGTCAAGTCATTTCCCTTTCCTCTGCTCAGAGTAGAAGGCATTAATTTATCACAGCGCCTTTCCCCACTAAGCCTAGAATCTTTTCAACAGACCACCCCCGCCCCCCGGAATTCCTGAGCCAGTACGCACACTTGACCAGGACCCTAGGGGACTCGCATGCACACTGAAGAGTGAGAAACACTGGGGCCAGGTGGGCCTGAGGTGAGATGCACCTGCTCCTCCTGGTGTGCTGTCTTGGGACTCCTAACCTCCACACCCCCACTTCTATTCCTATTCTCTCAGAGAGTTCAAAAACTGGAGGCTTACATACAACAGACAATCCATTAAATGTTTAAAAATTAGTAGCAAACATTCAAAGTTGAAAGACAATGTAAAAATTCAAATTTTTGGCTTTTCTTTCGGGGGAGAAGATCAGTACAGTGGTAATATTGGACTTACATTTCCGCACGACAACACATCATGGAGCTGGGTAGTGGCTCTTCTCTTTAGACAGGGCATAGATTCCCCAGTTTCCCCCAGCCTCTGCCAGTCCGCACTGCCTCACGGTACAGCAGCCTGTTTCACTCCTTCAGCTGCCTACCTGACTGTGTGACTATGTTTCCAAAATCAACAAGAACCATTGCCCATGGCGGCCACCTTCACATTCAACTCTCTGGACTAATTCTGAAGGTAAGCCACCCCACCTGTATTGGCAGTTTGCCCTTTTCCATATTTCCCTTTCTTCATATGATCCCTGTGTTGACAGTTTCCCCTTCTCCATATGCCTGGGGAGAGGGGCACAGGCATGATTTTCACATGGCTCCTGTTCAAGATCCACAGATTGCTGAGGTCTGTGACCACATGCCACGAATCCTGCGTTGTTTGGTGCCCGGCACCATCTCACCAGGAGACACAATCCTGTCTGTAACCTAGTCCAAACGCTAGCTCTGCCATTCAGTGGCAGTGTGATAATCCTAGGAAAGCCACTCTCTCCCCTGAACTGAGGAGTACTTAACTCAGCACTCCACTGAGTTATTGTGGGCAGTTAACATTTGTATACACAGGCTTCATACAGGACTCTGCATACCTAAGCACTTAATAAAAGTGGCTATTCCCCTTCATTAAACACAGTTAGTGCTCAGTAAAGATTTGCTGACCCAACACCACTCAGCAGTAAAGAACCGGCCTGCAAGAGACAGGAGACGTGGATTCCAGCCCTGGGTTGGGAAGATCCCCTGAAGTAAGAAATGGCAACCCACTCCAGCATTCTTCTTTGAGCAATCCCATGGACAGAGGAGCCTGGCAGGCTGCAGTACCTGGAGTCGCAAAGAGTCAGACATGGCTGAGCGACCAAACACCACCGCCACCACCTCTGACCATCCCACTCCCCAGAGAAAGGTCAGCTTTTGCACCCTCTGCAGTGACACCTAGGGGACGAAAGGAGGGGCTGCAGCCGCTGGGGGCTGGCGTCGGAACAGGCGGCCCACATCAGGAGCAGAGGATGTGGGCTTGTGGGACGGAGCCCTAAAACCACACAGCCACGCCCAGCACTTTCCGCACCCCCACTCACAGCTTCTACACACACCAGCCAAACATTCTGCTTTTTAAAAAAGTTATTAGCATTTCCATATGTCTGCCTTTGAAGTTAACAAGGTATATTTTAAAATTCCATTCCAACCCACACAAAGCTCTCCCTGCTCTGATCTTACACTGCACTTGGTGAGGACCACACAGCTCAGCATTTAAGGCTCTCTCCATGTTGCATATAGAGAAATGACGTGGCCTCTAAAGGGATTAGCACACTGTGTGGCAAACAGAAGGTGCTTTTAAAAGTACATGCACCTACATATATACTCATACACAACAGTTTCCTTGTTTCAGGAAAAACAGACCTTTCTTGGCATTTGTTTTGCACCAGTGAAGTGCTAGGCACATAGCAAACGTGATACACACCATGCCCATCCGTAACCATCCCCTTGTGTGCTAAGAGACATGTTTCATGTTAACTGAACTATGAAATGGAGCCCGTCCAGCTTTCTTTGGTAATGTTTGAGCCATACACTGAAAGATAAATGAAAAGGGACTGAATTGGGTCATGGTCTTGTTTGTTTCCTTAAAAAGGGACTGGCGATGATCTCCGAGTTTGCAACATTCTGTCTGCCAACGCAGCAAAACTGATGGAAGAAACATGTGTCTTTCCAAAAGCAATGCAAGCTCCCATGCAAGTTCCTCTTTTCAGTTCTAAAATATCAGTCACAACAGGCCACAGACCTTGGCCTCAGCCATTCTTTTCAGGAACCACAGCGGCCTCTCACTCACAGCCTGTAGGAGGCAGAGGGCCTGGTGGTCACCAGTGAGAACTGGCTGGGAAGAGAACCGCCCTGGCCATTTTTAGTCTCCTTAAGATGGGGAGGAAACAGAGGTGCCTGGGATCATTGCTGGGACCTGTGGTCACGGCACTTATTCAAATACCCACTGCTGCTGCTGCTGCTGCTACATAACCAGCCTTGACTCCTAAGTGGCACATTAAAGCAGCTCCCAAATTCACTGTTTTAACAGCAGCCCTTGACAACAAGCTCCTCCTCTGTGGGGCAGATGGTGGTCTTTTTGAAGCGGCTCTCTGGGACTGATTCGGAATAGTCTGCTTGTCTGAACAAACCATGCAGGCCTGGAAGGCAGCCGCTACCTTGCTGTGGGGACCAGGGAGGATGTCCCACATTCTTGGCCTTCAGCAACAAGGAAGACCCAAAAGGACTGTGACTTCCCTGTGTCTCTGGTGAGGGAACAGTGCTGACCTCTAGCCTCACCAGAGGGAATCACGGAAGCCTTTCTGAGCCTACCTGAGGTGTCAATGAGGGAAAATGGCCTGAATGTTAGCATTAAAAACAAGGAACATAGATGGACCTAGAGATTGTCATAGAGAGTGAAGTAAGTCAGACAGAGAAAAACAAACATGCTATCAGTTCAGTTCAGTCACTCAGTTTTGTGTCCGACTCTGAGACTGCATACACACCAGGCTCCCCTGTCCATCACCAACTCCCGGAGCTTGCTCAAACTCATGCCCATTGAATCGATGATGCCATCGTCCCCTTCTCCTCCTGCCTTCAATCTTTCCCAGCATCAGGGTCTTTTCCAATGAGTCAGTTCTTTGCATCAGGTGGCCAAAGGACTGGAGCTTCAGCTTCAGCATCAGTCCTTCCAATGAATATTCAGGACTGATTTCCTTTAGGATTGACTGGTTTGATCTCCTTGCAGATCAAACATGGTATAGTAATGCACATATGTGGAATCTAGCAAAATTGTATAGGTGAATCTATATGCAAAGCAGAGAGACACATATGTAGAAAACAAAAAAGGATACCAAGGGAAGAAAGGATGGGTGGGATAAATCGGGAGATTGGGATTGACATATATACATTACTATGTATTAAGTGGATAACTAATGAGAAACCACAGTATACATAGGGGGGAAAGAAAAGAAGATACAATCTGTTTGTAGGACATAGACTGAGTTGGCATTAAAAATGTATTACAATATACATTAGGTGCAGACAGATATTATTTGAGTCCATTTATAGAAGGCACCTAGAATAAAATTCATGGAGACAGAAAGTAAACAGTAGATGACAGGGGTGGGGGAGGGAGGGTGTGGACTTAGTGTCTAATGGGGACAGAGATTCTGTTTAGGAAGATAAAAAATTTTAGGAGATGAATGATGGTGAGAGTTGCATAACAGTGTGAGTGTACTTAGTGCCCCTGAAACATATAGGTAAATATGGTTAAAAGGCTATGTTTTATTTTTAAATATAAATTTATTTAGCTTAATTGGAGGCTAATTACTTTACAATATTACTATGCTTTATATTATGTGACTTTTACCAAATTAAAAAAAAAAACATTAAAAAAGAAAAAAAATAACAAGGGAACAGAAAATCCCTGACCTCCCACTGAGAGGAAGTACATCTCTTGATTAACTGCTTGAGGTATCGCCAGGGAGTCTGGGCTCCCACGTCCCAGCCACCCATCACCCCCACTTCTCCAGGGAGTCTGGGCTCCCAGGTCCCAGCCATCCACCACCCCCACTTCTCCAGGGAGTCGCGGCCCCCACCTCCCCAGACATCCATCACCTCCACTTCAGCTCAGATCCGTCCCGGTGGCAGTGGCTCACGGGACAGACTCTAAATCAGCTGCTTTGAAAGAAATCATCTAAAGGGACATCTCCACTGGCCAGCAGTGAAGAAGGGAGAGAGAAAACTTTGGGGGAACTAGAGAGAGGGGAGCAAGCACCTCTCAAGTATTTATTGATGACCAACTATGAACACTCTGACCAGAGGCCCAAGGCTGTTTTCTTTGACATTTCACACTCCTCCCGAATGGCCCCTGAGTGCAGGCCTGAGACGCAAGAGCCACCAGAGGAGGTTCC
The DNA here is from genome assembly GCA_006410635.1 of Cephalophus harveyi. Lineage (NCBI taxonomy): Eukaryota > Metazoa > Chordata > Mammalia > Artiodactyla > Bovidae > Cephalophus > Cephalophus harveyi. The sequence goes on along the minus strand of SJYT01048718.1, from coordinate 292,696 downwards.
AGAGCCCCCACGGATAAGCCCCCTTTACCGCCGCATGGAGAACACTCTGTGTCGCGCTCATGGCTGGGCCAGTCACAAAGTCCCTGGGAAAGGAGGCAGGGGTCCTGTCCATAAACTCCCGCAGGGTCCCCAGCCTAGCACCTGATAAATCACTTACTAAAACAGGTCCTGGCCTTCTGGGGACTGGGGATCGAGTAACACTCAAAAGGGGCAAAAACATAAAAAGTAAACCGTGCTGCAAGCCCCAGAGAAAAGAGAACTTACAGTTCAGACGTGCACGGCAGGAAAATGGAAATAATTAAAGAGAGCTGCTGAGAACATGCAAACTTCCTGAAGTGAGGGCAGTCACAGCCTTGTGTCCACCGAGCCGACCGACGGCAAGAACTAGAGCCACCAAGCTTAACTTAAGAAAACAGAAAAACAGCAGCTCCCCCGCATTAAAAACTGTATTTCTGTAGAAGAAACAACATAAGAATGCTCTGAGTTTGAATTATGACAAGGGTCCATTTTAGGAGGCAAGCCATTTGTAATTCCAGAATCCTTAAGTTACGGAAATTTAATAGCTGTGACCCTCAGATGTTAAAAAAAAAACCAAAACCCATTGTAGTTATTAGGCTTTTGTCCAACTACTTCCATATCCTTTGGAAATAAATCCTCCAGCATTGTGTGATGGCTCTGACTGGCCATCAGGGAAAGAAAAGCTAACAATCTCGTTGGGGCCTCACGTTAACCCAGAGCACACTTCCTCCAGCACGGTCCCTTGAGAGGCTTGGGTTTCTGAATGGGGAACAAACACACCCACTTTTTCAGAGCTGCCGACCCCCTGGCCCTCGTCCCTTTGTGGAGTGTGGAGTCTACTGCAAAGGCCACTTGTAAACTGTAAACTGTGTCCCGGGACCTCCCAGGAATCGCCCCTTGAGGCGGGGTTCCCGCCTGTGCTCCGCTGGGTGCTGTCATCTCCTGACCCTTGCCTCCGAGCATCCCCCTCCCAGCTGTGGTTCAAGGTCTACCTCGAACGCCCTCTCCTCCAGGAAGCCTTTCTCTTTGCCCTTTCCTGCACCGAGGGGCCCAGGCCTGACTGGAGTCCTTTGGACGCACTGCACTTTCCAGGGCAGGCTGATGGAAGAGCACAGTTTTCCTCCCTTACTGGACCATCTGCACATTAGCTCTGCATCCTCATCTGACTCGGCGTCACACTGCACGGGGCCGTGCACGCAGGGTCTGCTCAGTTCACACCCCGGCGCCTCCCTACAGCGCTGTCCCACCTGCAGGGACCGGGGCAGGTGCCGGGACCCTGGTCTCAGCTCCTTCTGCCCGTGCGCTCCGGGCTTCCCACCCGTCTCGCTGCCCCTCTGAGAAAGCAGTGTGGCGGGATGGCCCTGCCCGCGGCCCTGTCCACAAGAGACTCCGCCGGCCACCAGGCCTGGCCTCCTGGGCATGGGGGCACAGGGCTAGGAGCAGGTGCAGCTCTTTCTGCAGCCCTACCCTGGCCTTGCGATGCGGCACGGAGGCCACCCAGAGCGAACCCTTCCTCAGCCGTCAGGTCACCTTCGGGTCCACACAGCTGGAAGAGGAGGCACCAGGGAGAGCTGCACGGTGACAACCAGGACAAGACGCAGGAGGATGCGGCACGCCCCGGCAGCTTGGTCGTCGGTGGACAGAGGCCAGAGGAGGTGACTCTGGAGGTGGCCTTTGTAGCTGGAGGCAGGCCCAGGCTGTGGGAGGGACGGGTGCGAGCCCTCCCGTCCCTGGTGGTCCTCAGGGGCTGACACCACTGCCCACTGACTGGGGAGCCGGAGGGGCCTGAGGAGGGGGCTTTGGAAAATCACTGACCACCACCCACCAGCACCAGGGGAGCCACGAGGAGGAGACCCCCGACTTGCCAAAGAAGGGGCTCCAGGTCCTCAGCCCTGCCCGCTCCCCGGGTGGCTCTCTTCTGGGTGCACGGCTTCCTTAATGCCCAGACCCCAGGCTGGGAGAGGCTGCAGACCGTGCCTTCCAGGAAGCCAGGGACCGCGTGCGTCTCCCCCGCTCACTATTCCATCCTTGCACGGCATTTGGCACACGCAGCTCGTATCTCATAACCACCTGTCAGATGACTCCTCAGCGGGCAAAACAGAGCTCAAGTCTTTAGTTTGGAATCATCTGGAAGTTGTACATCGTGAACACAATTTACAGAGTAAATCAGCGCCTCCAGTCCATGGTTGATACAGAGGGGACAGAGTAGAGAAAGAAAATCTCTAAATCAAAATCAATAGACATTTTCTGATAGTTAACTCAGGAAAATCTCAGTTGTGATTTCTGTCAATAGGATGAATACATATGATAGTAGTCCCTCTTATCCATGGTTTCATTTTCTGTGGTTTGCTACCCACAGTCAACCGTGGTCTGAAAATACTAAATGAAAAAGTTCAGAAATAAACTGTTCACAAGCTTTAAATTCTGCGCCCGGGTAGTGTGACGAAATCTGGCACAGTCCTCCTCCATCCCTCCCGGGACATATAGCATCGTCTAGTCCAGCCTGTCCCACCCAGGAGTCACGTAGTGGCCTTACTGTGATTGTCAGACGTATCTCAGTGCTTGTGCTCAAGTCACCCTCATATATCACTAAACTGTGACCCCACAAGGAAGAACAGGGATTCTGCCAATTCGGATCCACCAAAGAAAAGCCAAGAAAGACGACTTCTTTAAGTGAAAAGATGAAAGTTGTCAATAAGAGAAAAATGCATATGTTGTGGTTGCTAATATTCAGTACGAATGAACCTTCTAGCCATGAAGTCATGAAGGAAAAAGAAGTTTGGGCTAGTTTTGCTGCAGTGCCCCAAACTGCAAAAGTTGTAGACACAGTTCATGATGAGTGCTTAGTTAAGATGGAAAAATAATTAACTCTGTACAAGAAGGTATTCTGACAGAAAGAAACCACATTCACATGACTTTTATTACAGTATATTATTAATAAGAGCTCTATTTTATTATTAATTATTGCTGTTAATCTCTTACCGTGCCTAATTTGTGAATTAAACTTTATCATGCATGCTTGTGTGTAGGAAAAACACAGGACATATCAGGCCTGGTACAGCCCGAGGCAGTAGGGATCCACAGGCAGTCTTGGAACGTGTCCCCTGTGGATAAGGGGGCTACGGCATTCGTTTGAATCTTCAAGTCACTGACTTGTGCAGAAGCAGAGAGGATCCACAGCTCTGCTGACTACAGCAGTTTTAAAACTGCTCGTGTGGGTGAGGTCAGGCCACCTTGGTGGGGATGTAGGGCCAAGGGCGGAAAAAGTATGCCAGTAAGAACTGGGCCATTTTCTTGCAAACATGCACACGCACACACCCCAGAACACACACACGTACACCTGGAACACAAGAACAGCAAACTGAAGTGGCTGCTTCAGCCAACATTAAATTTCATCTCTGTCTGCTTTTTAGTAACCTGGTCAGACTCTAAGCTTTTTTTCTCGTCTTCCCTTTTAAAACATTCCCTAACCAAAATATGGAATTCATCTGCATTGTAATCCCAAGTGGAGCACAGACTCATTTCCTCTTGATCTGTGTTTCAATTACTCCCACTCACTCTCGTTTCTCATGGACAATGACTGGAAACACTCCCCAGTAGGAATTTCAACCGCCCTCTGAGACAGATGTTTTGGAAACCACTGACAAGCTGCCCATCACTGTGAGGAACTCACAACCATTCAGGTCCAAGCTGTGCTGGCTTCCCCACGCCCAGCTCTACCACCATCTGCAAGACCCTAGGTTCTGTTAGATCAGCCAGATACCTGTTATGTAGCAATTTTTTCTCCACATCCCCTTTAACCAACACATTCCCCATCAGGAGGCCACATCTGAGGCCTTATCTCAGCAAAGTCATCCTCATCTGCTACGGCATCAAGAGTGGGACTTCTCAGGTGTGTCTCTGGAACAATCCAATACAGCAAATCTTTCGATGAAAACATGACTTTCAGGAAGTGCACGAGGCACTTGGGAAAGAAAAACGAACTTGTGTGAGCCACTAGGACCTGTTCAGAAATGTCTGCTAGGCAAATGGGGCCCTGGTGGCTTGAGAGAGTTGTTGCTCAATACTTCCTAGCACCCACACAAGCTCATGTTTCTCCCGAGGTGGGGGCGCCTCACTGGCTCTACAAGAGAAAGGCAGTACAAGCTTCAGTCTTGTTCTGGTGTGATGCATAGGGCCGAGTGTGCAAGCCACCTGGATGTGCTGTGAAATAGTTTCTCAAACAGTTCCAGCTTTCCCAAATGCACCTATAAAAATAAAACTAAATGCCTGTTAAATTCACTCTTTAGGGGACCTACCTTGCTCCAACAGAGTCAAGGAACGGGAGAGAAGTTTCAGCAGAACCTAGCCCTCTCACTGGAAGCATCTGGTTACTGGGAGGAATAAGGAATAGGTTCGTGCACGTTTGGAAGGGCATCAAATTAGAGAAGAATATAACCTCCCAAAGACTATCCTTCCCCAGTCTTTGCTAAGACCATGATACAGAAGAGGAACTGGAGAAGTGCACTGCCATTCGAGAAAAACAGCCGACATTTAAGAACTTAAAACTTGTGCAAAAGTTTCCCATCTGCCTTAGCAACGCTACCTGCTGCTGCGTCTGCAAGAATTCTAATTTCTCCTGCACCAATAAAACTGTGGGTGACCGTGAGCCATCAAATTCAGGCACAAACACACACTTCCAGGGCTGCACATGCCTGCTTAGTATTAGTACACATAGGGAAGGCACCTTTGGCTCCTTTTCTCTACATTCTTTTATTTTTCCCAGTGAGGGTCATGTATATGCAACACCACATGTCAACTTTACATGCAGCAAACTTGGAGAGGGTTGATCATGTAGTTGTATAATAAGTATGACAAGAAAGACATTTTTCAAAGTAGGTATCCTTAGGTACTCTACTTAGCAAAACCATTAGGGTGGAAAACCCACACAAACATAAAAATTTAAAAAGGGACTAACAGAGAGAAGCAATATAGCAGAACACTGACGGACATAACTCTAGCCAAAGGGCCCTATCCTCAGCTCCATTACTTTATCAGCTATGTGACCTTGGGCAAACAATTCAGTCTCCGAGCCTCAGTTTACCCATATGTGAAATGGGGAGAACAAAACCTACATTTAGTAGCACAGACATGTATCCAAGGCACAGTGCTCAGCCAGTGGAAAGCTCTCAGTAATGGCTGCTTTTATCACATGACTCTTCCTAAGCTTCAGCCCTGGACTCACTGGGGTTTACTTAAGAATGACAATCTGGCAGAGTCACCTGCATTGATGACTAGAACTGACCTCATGTTCCCCTTGCCATTTAGAGGTCACAGTCTGCATGCCCTGTTTATATTGACTAAGTTTCCTGGTGACATAGTAGTTAGCCAGAAACATGTATTTGTTTAGTTCTTTGCTTTTTTGCTGCTTCCAAATGTCTGTGGATTGATCTATGCAGATCCCAGAAATGTAATCATTACTTGCTTGGCTAAAGAGGCTTCTCTCTGTGTTTGTTTTTACTAGAAGTCAGTCCTCTGAACCTGCGGTTTGCAAACTTTCTTCTGACCACAGAACACGATTTATCAAACGGAATCTGACAAGCAACCCTAGTTCTGTGTATGAGACAGATCAAAGCAGAGCATGTTGATTAAAAAGTAAGAGGCTGACGAGGGCCACCTTGCTCCCATCACGACCATTACCTCCAGGGAGCCCCTAAAATGCTCCCAGGAACTGCCGTACTCTGGCATATGCTCAGAAAAACTCGGATCTAAATCGCTCTGGCAACTCTCCTCATGGCCTTCAAACACCACGTGGCCTGACCTTGAAGAATCTCAAGGCGGAGCTCCAGTTTTTCTCCTCCCAGCCTTATCAGTGACAGCAAAGTCAGAGACCCACAGGACCACGATCCCTCGCTTACCCACTGCCCCTAATGTGGTGATGGTCTGCGAGGCATGCGGCCTGATTTTCTGCTTTGCTGACTTATACCTGAGACACATCAACCACTGAAAGAAGGGCAGTGGGACCACCATGTCCACACGGAAACCAGGGTACGGGCTTCTGCGGAGCCAGTTCCACTTGGAGTTTTTGTACCCATCAGGCCGTGATGGGCTTCCCTGGTTGACCAGACGGTAAAGAATCTGCCTGCAATGCAGCAGACCCGGGTTCGGTCCTTGGGTCGGGAAGATCCCCTGGAGGAGGCAATGGCAACCCACTCCAGTATTCTTGCCTGGAGAATCCCATGGACAGAGAAGCCTGCCGGGCTACACTCCATGGGGTAGCAAAGAGTCAGACACGACCAAGCAACTAACACACACACACAGGGCATGACCTATAAACCAGGGTCAATCTAATGTAACAAAAACTACACAGCACTTTCAAGGAAAATGACATGGCCATGGTGGAATACATACTCCTCACAGTGCCTGTGAATTCCCAGCACAACGTTCATACATATGCCATGTAATGGGGACGAGAGATGAGACAGAGAGTCTGAGCAGGGGATGAGAATATTGAAGCTGCTGGATAAAGTCATGGTTTTAGAAACTCAAGACTGGGAGCCAATCCCCCGCCCCCCCGCCTCCCCCTCCGCTGCACGGCTGCTCAGCGGAAGCCAGCAGACACGTAACTGTGGGAAGGCAGCGGGGAGAGGGGACTAGTCCAGGGTGGTCCGAGGGGAACCGGCCAGGAGGGATGAGGCTGCAGCCAACCAACGAGAGGTCCCAGCCAATCGCGAGGCACGTCCTTCCTCCACCGAAGAAGCCGGCCCTTCTCCCTAGGGAAAGGCTGCAAGACTCCCAGCCTGAGTCACTCGGAAACAGATTTTACAAAGCGCTCCGGAGTTTCCCGGGGAGCCATCTGGCCATGACGAAGGAGCAGGCTTCTCCAGCTCCCGCCTCCCATGGTTCTCGCATCCTTCTGCTTCTCCCCAGCTCACTGCGGCCAGCACGGCTTTGGGGCGACTGTCACGATCCTCCAGCTGGAGCATCTTAAGATGGACACGGCTCTGCCTGAGGCCTCCTGCTGCAGCCCCAGACCACCCTGGCCACAGCCCGACCTGGCCTTGGGGCGCTGAGAGGACGGTGGGGGTGACGGCCCAGGACCCATCGCCGCCAGGCCACGGCAGGCGGCAGCACCCAGGCCGCGTCCATTTCCACACCTCACCAGGGCCTGCCAAAAACGGGCCCCTTCGACATCTGCTAATCACATTTGCTCCTCAGAGCCAGGAATAATTACACCCGCTCGATGCCGGGAACGCTGGCAAGGTCTCACAGCCCCACAGCTGGTCGGCGGGCGGAGCAGATGTCTGCTGGAATCTAATCACTAAGCTGGAAGAAGGAGCCCTCAGTGACACCAGTCACCTTCAGAGAGGGCCCAGCCGTCGGCAGAGCGTTGGGTAGCGGGCTCCCCGGGCCCGTCAGCCCCTCTAGCCTTCCTGAGGCCGTGCCTTCTCTGATTAGGTACCACTTCCTGGTGCCGTGACTCACATGCCACGCACATTAGGTTCTCGTTAACTGTTCACGTGACTCGGGTTTCTGGAAAATCCCTGTCCAGAAATTTAGTTTTAAGCTGTAAAAGTTTCTTAGGAAGTATCTGATTAGATAAACAACCGTATCTTTTCGGTCTTGTTTCAAAGTTTTTATTGGGTGCTACTGTTTATGTTGGTGTGTCTGTTGACTGTGGGTGTGTAACAAAGTGCCTCAAAATTTAGTGGCTTAAAACAACAATGATGTAACACTTCTCACGACTCCATGAGTTGCCTGGCCTCACTCACGCACTGAGGGTCAGCTGTGCCAAAGGTCTGAGAGGCTTCACACAGCTGGCAGGCAATGCCAGCTCTCCCCTGACTAGCCGCTCCTCCTCTTGCAGGTCAGACTGGCTTCCTCACGTGGAGGTTTCAGGGCGAAGCCCCAAGAGGGCAAACGTGAGGCGGCAGGACTTCTAGAGATCTGGACCCTGGAACTCACACCACACTTGGGGTGCGTCTGTCACTCCTGGCAAGTCAGGCCATCTCAGACTCAAGGGGTAGGGAAACGGCTCCAGTTCTGGATGGGAGAGCTAGAAAAATCTGAGCCCATCTACCACACGTCAGCGTCTCCCTCACCGTGTCTGGGAGATGGTCTGCAGGTGCTTTCAGATCAAAGGGGCCCCAGGACAAATGCCGAATGCTGTATGCCACCCTTGAGATGCCACAGTACCCATTAACCCGGTCAAGTCTCTGAGAAGTCCCACAATAAGAATAAATCCTGTTTAACGTTGATTGACAATGAACAAACACATTTATAGAAGCAAAGGAACCTAGAGCACCATTTTGGAAAGTGTGGTCATGAATCCTGGATTTGGGGAACGGTTTTAGTTGAGCGTAACTAGCCTTTTAAAAATTATTCATTTATTTATTTGACTGTGCTGGGTCTTCACTGCTGCCGGGGCTCTCTCTCGTCACAGAACGTGGACCTCTCGGTGCAGCGGCTTCCTCTGCAGATGAGCACAGGCTCCAGGAGTTGCGGCATGTGGTCTCAGCACCTGGGGCTCCTGGGCTCTGCAGTACAGGCTCAGCAGTCCTGGCACACAGACCTCGTTGCTCCACGGCACAGGGATCTTCCCGGCTCAGGGATCGAACCCGTGTCTCCTCCACTGGCAGGTGGGTTCTTAACCACTGAGACAGCAGGGAAGCCCAACATACTTTGTCTTGATGCCTTTTGGAACAACCCAGAACTGGCACGTGTCCAAAATACTCTCTAATGTGTGGAAGGGGCACATGCTACCTCAAGCCCTGAGTTGAGGTCATAAAACTGAAGGTCACCACAGTTATCTTTCAGGTCATTAACCATGGAGAAACTTCCACTCAAAATCATTTTGATTAATCCTAAACGGTTTTTCTCAAAGTTGATGCACAAAGGTTTGGGGTCTTCACCTTCAGATATAATATTTTTGAGCGTCAACAAAAGCCCTGATTCCTACAGAATGGATGTTGGGGTTTATGCTGCTTAACTTCCACAACCCTAAAACTCAGTGAAAATAGCAGCCAATAGTCTTCCACAAGGAACTAATGAACCACTCAAGAAGTACTCTATTTATCTACAGCCCCTGATCTGTACCTTCCCATAGAATTTTCTGCTCCGGCAGAAAGAAAAGCTCATCCATCCTCAAAACTTGGCAGCTTTTGATGGTTATGGTATGGAAACAATGAATCTGTTGGCCATTAGACTATGATGATCTCAACAGTGGGTGAGATTTATACAGGCAAGGCCAGGTCAAATCAAGATTTAGAGCTGGCAGGTTGACAGCACTTACCAGATTGGAAATGACAAGAGCAGTCTCCCCAGATTCAATGACTGGACCCATCCCAGTCCCCGCACAAGAAGCGTGCCAGGGCACGCTGCAAACTGGATGCTAAATACAAGACTGAACATACATCCTATTTACTTTTGCTTTTTCTCTTGTGCTGGGGATATGGATGGACAAGGGGTAGAGAGAAGGATTTGTGTGTCTGGCTGCTAGGTCCATTTCTTACATTCAATTATTCTAACATTCATTCACTAAGGGACAATGACTCACCCAAAGATACACGGCAGCCGGGGCCCAATTTACTAAATCAGACTCTAGAGGCCCTAACATTTCTCTCTTTGGCATCAAACACTTTTAAGTCTTCATCTTATGCTCTGAAATCATCAGGGAAACATCGCCTGGAAGCCTGAATGCAGTTTCAAAGGATGGAATAAAAGTGAATCTACAGAGGAATGGGGAATTCCATGGGAAAAAACATTCCATGAATGATAAAAGAGGAAGTGGAAATTCCTAAGGGAAAAAGAATCATGAGTACACTGATCAGTTTAAGAAATAAACAAGGTGACTGTTTAGGGCAATTCTGTAGAAAAGCCACTTAAAGAGCCTTTTTGAGAGTGGCTGAACTGTGTGTAATTTTTAACTTGAGCAGCCAGAGGTCAGTCGGTCTAGATTCGGTAGGATGGTCTTCAGTAGACTTTCCCTGGGGCTCCTAGTGAAGTGTTTGGGAATCATTTTCAGCTCCTGCTCCTAATTCACCCTGAGAAATGTCCCCAGAGCCTGGATACCACATTGAGTTCTTTTCCCCTCAACCAGGTAGCTACTCCATTGGAAATGAGATAAAAATGACAATTGGATTAAACTGTTAAATGTAATAAGAGGGAAAACCTGAGGCCAACTTACTGTTTTGTTCCTTTCCTCAATCCACATACTAAAGGATTCTAAGAGCAAGTGTGCCCCTGGAGCATACTCCAAAGCACCAACATGCTAATGCCTGTGAGACAACCTGTATAGAAAAGGGAAGAAATCAGAGAAAAAATAAGCACCACTAATTCCATATACTGTTAAATATAGCTGGATGCTTAGAACACGGAAATGTGGAACACTTGGGGCTGGATGGGCTAATAGAGAAGACGTGGCAAAGAAAGGATAAACAGTATATTTTATACATAATATTGACCACCTGCATGACGCATGTCAATTTCCCCTTCAACAAGGCATTCACAGGCCTTACAAGGATCACTAACCAGCCACTTAGCACAAAATGTAGGTTTCACTGCCAGGAGGCTGCACTGATGGCATTTTGAACCTCGCACAGGTTCTATAAGCTCCATCCACCATCCTGCCCCTAAGCTGCTTCCACAAGAGCAGGATGTTTGACAGGGACATGCACATGGGCCGACAGAAATGGTGTGACTGTGTGGGGGACGTCTGTTGACACTGATGAGGGGAGATGGCACTGGCAGGGGGGACGGATGCTCACAGGCTGACTTCTGCCTGCCTGCAGAACGTCACTCACCAACCAGTCCTGGCTGCCTGACCACGTTCTGCACCTTCAGGCTTTGCCCTCACTGGTCTCCACCTGGGCTGTCACTCTCCTCCTACGTCCCTGAGTGAAACCGAGTCATCTTTAAGGCCCAAGTCCAGCGTCACGGCTCTGGGAGGCCTCCCTAAGCAGCAGGATTAAGTGCTCTTTCCTTTGCCAGCTACTTCTCTGCTGGTTGCACGGCTGCACTGGGGGGGGGTTGGGGGTGGGGTCTTTCAGGGCAGGAATACTCTGTTACTCCACCATCACCAAACAGGTCTAAATAATCAGATACCTCGTGGTATCAAGACCTTGTGCCTTCATCCCCTGGATGACACCAACGGAACAGCCAGGAGGGTGCTAGGACCTCCTTTCCATGCTAGGATGTGTCACCAAGACTGCTGTGTAACAGAACAGGACAGACAGACACGAAGCAGAGAAGGATTCTTTTTAAGGTCCACTAAGCACTGGATTCCACCTTTTTTTTTCCCCCCAGGAATTTCCCCAAGTAATGAAGGTGGCCTCGTTCACGCTTGGCTGGCCACAGATTTCCGTCAGAGTTTTGTTTTCTTCCAGATCTGAGTGCATGGAAAAAATATTGTAATTTCCTATGGGCCTAACTATAATTCTGTAGGCTGATTAGCACTGAGGAAACCACGTTGCTCTGAGGAGCCTGGACAATCCATCTGTTCCATTTTGTTCCCGTTAATGGCTTATCACAACCTTTGTGACTAAGGCAGTTCAGTTCAGTTCAGTTCAGTCGCTCAGTCGTGTCCGACTCTTTGCGACCCCGTGGACTGTAACCTACTAGGCTTCTCCGTCCGTGGGATTCTCCAGGCAAGAATACTGGAGTGGATTGCCATTTCCTTCTCCAGGGAATCTTCCCGACCCAGGGATCGAACCCGGGTCTCCCGCATTAGAGGCAGACGCTTTAACCTCTGAGCCACCAGGGAAGCCCATATGTTATTTTAGGAACAACATCTAGATACCTCGCAGAGATTCCCTCTACATCTTCCCTTCCCCATTTCAAAAACAGTTGCTAATTTCCAGCATTTTTCAAACCCACCCTGACATCGATCAGTAATTTCCGGCCTTTTTCAAACCCATCCTGACATCGATCAGTAATTTCCGGCATTTTTCAAATCCACCCTGACATCGATCAGGCACTGACATGACTTAAGTGCTTTCTGCTGACAGTCTCCGCCTGTGCTTTGTCTCTGATCATCTCAAGCCACCTAGTCCATCCATGAAACAACGTTGCCCACTAAGAACCTGGAATTTTATTTCAACAACAACAAAAAGAAGATTAAAGCAGCACACTCTGTTGGTGCCCTAGTCGTACCCGCCTCAGCACCCTCTCCCACACGTGCAAACAGCAAGGACTCGGGACCTTCCCCTGATGGTTTTCTTCTGACCCCTGCAAGAAGCGGACCTTAAGCTCTGGCCTCGGGAGCAGCTCACAAGGACATCTGTGGGCTGGAGGAGACATATGCCAGTGTTCCGGCCCCTCAGATCGGATGTTTCTGAAGACTGTTTCTTAGAATTCACCAGGGATTGAGCAACCTGCTCAAGAGCACCCTCTTCTTGGCTTTCTTCTCCCCGCCTCATGTGCCTAGTCCACTAAAAATGCTTTTCAGGATAAGCTCCAAGGTAGCCTACTTGTGTTTAAATCTTTGTCACAGGATCTGTACTTGGGGAACCAGACCTAAGGAAAGTACCAACAAGGAGGTAACCTGATATTGATAAGGGAAGGCAGAACCCCAGGACATCCCATATTCATGTACGGTCAATATTCACAGTAAATAAAATATCATCATGGCATATTCGTGCTGAAGAACCTTTCCGTGTCTTGGTCATAAGGAGCCTGACAGCCTCAGGAAGCAAATGGAGCTGTCTTAAATCTCTGGGAATTACTGTATCATATGTGTTCAAAAGACTGGATTTCAGTGGTTGTTTCCAGATTCCATGGTATTAAATTTCCTTTTATTCTTCCCAGCACCATATTTTCAATAAACCCTGAAAAAAAAAAACTACCCCCTGGGTAAGGATATTTTTGCTATCGTAATAGTCTTTCAATCTTTGGGAGATAACTCACCATTATTTTCATTCTCCAAAATATTAATTTTACTCCCTCAAAGAATCTTATTAAAATAACTACATTTCTTGCCTGGGAGGTGAAGTTGAAAAGCTAGCTAAAAAGGATAATTCCAATATTACAGGAAAATAATACACATGGAACATGGAAATAATTAAGACCCAAAGAAAAAATGTCAAACCCTCAAGTCAAAAACACTTTAATTAGAGAATAATGCCCAGGGCCTCTCACTTGATTAATATGTGTTAGACATTATTCAAGGTGTAGTTTGCTTTAAGCCAAACAGGAAGGTGAAGAATTCACATTTCTATAAAAGATAAATTAATGGAGGACGATTTATTTCACACAAAGAGTAAATATTCCATTACAATGCTATGCCCTGAAAAACATCAATTTTATTTTTTTAAAAACCTGACTTACTTATTTTTAAAGACTGTCTCTAACTGAGAAAGCATATATCATTCATTCACAGCATGAAATCTCAGCTAGGGCAGGGTGAGAGGGGTGCAGAAGAAGGATAGGGAGGAGGCAGCAGGAATTAGAATCTCACGTAACCCATGGGGTGTTGTCAGTGAGGGAAAAGCAGGGTCTCAAGATGCTCCCAGGTGTCTGCCATGGGGGATGAAGTGGGGGTCTTTGTACCCAAAGAGAGAATCCAGGGACAGGGCCAGTCAGGGAAAGGGAACAGGTCCACTTGGGGGCACACTGGATTAGAAGCGCCAGTGAAGCAGCAGGGTTCCTAACACGGTCCTGATGCAGGGAAGGAATACAGATGCAGGGGTAGAGAGTGAACTTGTGGATGCAGTGGGGGAAGGAGAGGGCAGGATGAACTGACAGGAGCACGGACAAATACAGGAGCTTCTTTCCTGCTAGCTCAGTGGGAAAAGGATCCGCCTGCAATGCAGGAGACCCCGGTTCGATTCCTGGGTTGGGAAGATCCGCTGGAGAAAGGATAGGCTACCCACTCCAGTACTGTTGGGCTTCCCTTGTGGCTCAGCTGGTAAAGAATCTGCCTGCAACGTGGGAGACCTAGATTCGATCCCTGGGTTGGGAAGATCCCCTAAAAGAAGAGAAAGGCCACCCACTCCAGCATTCTGGCCTGGAGAATTCCATGGACTATATAGTCCATGGGGGTGCAAAGAGTCAGACACGACTGAGCCACTTTGGATGGACATATACAGACTATCATGTATAAAATAGATAGCTAATGGGAACCTGCTCTCTAACACAGGGAGCTCAGCCTGGTGCTCTGCGATGACCTAGAGGAGAGGATAGGAGAGGGTGGGAGGGAGGCTCAAAGGAGGGGGAATATATGCATACTTATAGGGGATTCATATTGTTGTACAACAGAAACACAAAATNATCATGTATAAAATAGATAGCTAATGGGAACCTGCTCTCTAACACAGGGAGCTCAGCCTGGTGCTCTGCGATGACCTAGAGGAGAGGATAGGAGAGGGTGGGAGGGAGGCTCAAAGGAGGGGGAATATATGCATACTTATAGGGGATTCATACTGTTGTACAACAGAAACACAAAATTGTACAGCAATTATCCTTCAATTTACAAAGGAAACACACACCAGGGGGAGACCCCCCCCCATAGGCAGGAGGCTACATGCGTCTGCAGCCTGGAAGAGGGGTTTGGACCGGGGAGGTTTGGCCTGTGGACTGTGGCTAAAGGCACGGAGCAGGCTAGAGAATTTGGAGACTGCAGGAAGATGCAGGAGAGGAAGGGGTCAAAGACTGCCTGCAAACAGTACTAAGGGGCAAGCAGGAAGTCAGTCAAACAGCCTGCGAAGAAGCATGAGCAGAATCGGAGCAGGTAAGCCTCACGAGCCAACACACTGTGCATTCGTTATTCCTCTGTCAACAGGTATTATACCAGGGCTGCCTGGACAGGTGCCGTGTGCTGGCCACAGGTCTGGGGGCTGGGGGAGGCAAGTGCTCACTAGGTAGAGCTGGCTTTCCAGATGCTGTCAAACTGACAAGCCACATCACTGCCCCGGAGTGCACTCTCTTTGACACTTCCACACTTGATTTCCCCTCAAATATGGCCAATTTTGTGTGCAGTTAACAGGCTTCCCTGGTGTCTCAGAGGGTAAAGAGTCTGCCTGCAATGTAAGAGATTTGGGTTTGATCGCTGGGTTGGGAAGATCCTCTGGAGAAGGGAATGGCTACTCATTCCAGTATTCTTGCCTGGGAAATCCCATGGGCAGAGGAACCTGGCAGGCTATAGTCCACAGGATCTCAAAGAGTTGGACATGATTTAAGCAGCTAACACAATTAGTGAGAAGACACTAGACTCAAAGTTACACATTCCAATATATCCTTCTAGGGAAACAGAAAAAAATTACAGATTTCCCAACTGTCATAAATGACAATTTGATCTGAAAAGGACCATAAATGAACAATCACAAAAGAGAGAGAGAGAGAAAAAAAAAGACTCTTCTACTTATGAAAAACAATCAATTTTATTGGTACTAAAAACAGTAAAATTTGAAATGACATACCATTCTCAATTCCCAAAGCGGCAAGATTCAATGATCTGATCACCTCTAGGGTGTGCCAAGGCAATTACTCTCTTATAATGCCAATGAGAGCCCAACTTTCCCGGATAGATTTTAAAAACTGAACTTATATCTCTAAAAGGATAATCAAAGTTTATATTTAACACCTTAAAAAAACAGAAAATGCCCTGATTGTCAAAAACAAAAGATTAAAATGATTTCAATAAGACAGGATATTCAACCATTGAAGTTGTAGACAAACTTTTTATGATATGGGTAAATGCTCATAATATTAAACAAAAAAGTAACTGAATTAAAGTTGTATGCAGAGTAAGTGCTCAGTTATGTGAAGAAAAGAATGCACAAAAAGAAAACTTGGCCTTTACACTGGCAGTGGTGGCACCGAAGGGAACTGGGGTTTTTACCCTTCTTGCTTATACTTTTCTGTATGAATGTGGATTATTCTGATAATCAGGAGAAAAACACATATACACATTCTCTGGCAATTCTAGTCCAGCCACAAGAACATAAGATGGCTGAGTCCCTTGGCTGTCCACCTGAAACTATTACTATCACAGTACTGTTAACTGGCTATACTCCAATATAAAATGCAAAGTTTTCCTTAAACAAAAGAAGAGTTATGTATATTAAGGCTATTGCTTGGCTTCAAGAGTACACCAGAGTTCAAAAGCACAAGAAAGACTGAGGCGTGACCTTTAAGCAAATAAAAAACCATCTCTGCTTTCAGATGTGCATATGATATAAACATATTAATACAAGCATAAAACACAGACTATCAGAGCAGCTAGGTAAAAATGTAACTCTTGGTGTTCTGCCCAAGTGACTTTCTCTGTACCAAGTACCAAGTATTAGTCGCTCATGTCTGACTCTGTGTGAACCCATGGACTATGTAGTCCATGGAATTCTCCAGGCCACAATACTGGAGTGGGTAGCCGTTCCCTTCACCAGGGGACCTTCCCAACCCAGGGATCGAACCCAGGTCTCCCGCATTGCAGGCGGAATTTGCTCAGTTGTGTTCAACTCTTTGCAACCCCATAGACTAGAGCCTGCCAGGCTCCTCTGTCCAGGAGATTTCCTAGGCAAGAATACTGGAGCGGGTTTCCTTCTCCAGAGGATCAAACCTGAATCTCTTATATCTCCTGCACTGGGAGACAGATTCTCTACCACTGAGCCCCTGGGGAAGCCCGATGTGGGATATAAGCGGCCACTAAATGGGCTACGCTGACCTTGAACAGTGACGAGGAGTCCAAGATCTCGGTTGGTCACCACACCAGTGGTCTGCATCTTTCCAACCCACAGTCACTCCATGAAGAGTAGAAGAATGGACTGAACGTCAACTGAATAAGAAATGTAGCTTGAGAAGGAAGCAAGGAGAGAGAAATGAGGCACTGCACCAAGAGAGAAGTCAGCTCTTCCAGATTAGCCACACTAGATTTCCAAAGTGGATTTGCAGTCATATTTGCCTTCATGACCTATGAGTTAATGACAGGAAGTGTCCATTTCCTAACACAACTTGGCTGTGCATATAGTATAATTTGGACCCAAATCAGGTACATTTCCAAGTCCACTTGAGGTTGCCAATTAAGACTTTTTCACAGGCTGCCCTGGGCTGGTAACACAAGATACAGAGATCGGGGCCAGTCCCACCTTTCCAGGTTGCCTCAACCCCTGGCCCTATGCCATCTGGTGAGACACTGCCCGTGGCTCAGGAGATGCTGATGTCTATAAGGAGAGGTCCACTGGATGACTAGCGGTCCCCCATAGCATGCAAGACCAAGAGAGAAAAAAGAGCACAAACACTTGGCTTTGGTTACTGAATCAACCCAAAATGAAATGTAGATTAAATCAATATTTAATTCAGAAGAAGTCCGCTTCTGTGAGAATATCATGACAAAATTTCAGAGAGTGGAGAGGGTATTTATGGGAGCAGCATCTTGGAACTTCAGAGCTGTTTTACTGCCTTCTTCAGTGGGAAGAATGGATTGCTGTGGCTTAACATGGGAAATGATAAAAATAAACAAATAAAATGCATGTGGCTACCATTTACCTGTATTAACAAGCTGTATATAAAAGCACAAATACATTTTACAGTGACAGTGAGGAAGACACGTCTGCACTATCCCAGTGTATGTTCATTCACCTGAGGTCAGTTCATCTCCTTCCTTTCAAGGAACAATTTAAAGAGTGGATCATTAAAGTAGAAAAGCTTTCTGCATAAGGATGGGATATTTCTTCTTGGATATAGAACAGATAAGAGAGGTATCGGTTGGAACCAAAACAACTTACTAGAGGATCTGCAAATAGCCTTTTTCATAGATTTAGACACTTGATCACAACAAAACTATATGTTTATATTGTATGGCTGAGTCCCTCTGCTGTCTGCCTGAAACTATCACATTATTAACCAACTATACTCCAATATAAAATAAAAAGTTTAAAAAAACTATATGTCTTCTAACGTCAGACCCTGATTGTCCTTGTGGACCAGTTCCATCAGGTGGAGAACCAGAATTCCCTGTAGAATAATCCATCAGACAAAGAACCAGAATTCACAGGAAGACTGCCACATCAGCATGGAGAAGAGTTCCTTTCCACGTGGGGAAGCATGGATTCTTCCTTTTAACCCCTGGCTTCACCTCCTCTCCCCAGCGCAGATGAACTTCCTACTTCTCAAAAGAACTGAAGCTATCCTGTGAGACTTCTCTTAACATCTATTCCGCGTAAATACTTCATTCTTAGCAATGGCAGCCCCATCCTCTCTGTGCCACAGAGTTGCCCAGTCTCTGCCCAGAGCTAATCCCATTCCCCTTCCCTTCACCCCTGCAACCCTCCAGACTGTGCTTCATCACTTAGCTACACCTGGCTTAGTTGCTCCTCAGCATGTGAGATCTTAGTTCCGCCATCAGGGATCCCTTGCATTGCAAGGGGGTTTTCTTAACTAGTGGACCAGCAAGGAAGTCCCTCATGGTGCCTTCTCAATGTTCAACCTCACCTCTCTGCTTAAAAGAATCTTCCTGGCTCCCCAAATCATAAATGGATTGTATTCAGATGGTTATTAAACTTATCATGGTGATCATTTCATAATGTATTTAAAATTGGCTCAGGAGATGCTGATGTCTATAAGGAGAGGTCCACTGGATGACTAGCGGTCCCCCATAGCATGCAAGACCAAGAGAGAAAAAAGAGCACAAACACTTGGCTTTGGTTACTGAATCAACCCAAAATGAAATGTAGATTAAATCAATATTTAATTCAGAAGAAGTCCGCTTCTGTGAGAATATCATGACAAAATTTCAGAGAGTGGAGAGGGTATTTATGGGAGCAGCATCTTGGAACTTCAGAGCTGTTTTACTGCCTTCTTCAGTGGGAAGAATGGATTGCTGTGGCTTAACATGGGAAATGATAAAAATAAACAAATAAAATGCATGTGGCTACCATTTACCTGTATTAACAAGCTGTATATAAAAGCACAAATACATTTTACAGTGACAGTGAGGAAGACACGTCTGCACTAACCCAGTGTATGTTCATTCACCTGAGGTCAGTTCATCTCCTTCCTTTCAAGGAACAATTTAAAGAGTGGATCATTAAAGTAGAAAAGCTTTCTGCATAAGGATGGGATATTTCTTCTTCGATACAGAACAGGCAAGAGAGGTACCGGTTGGAACCAAAACAACTTACTAGAGGATTTGCAAATAGCCTTTTTCATAGACTTAGACACTTGATCACAACAAAACTATATGTTTACATTGTATGGCTGAGTCCCTCTGCTGTCTGCCTGAAACTATCACATTATTAACCAACTATACTCCAATATAAAATAAAAAGTTTAAAAAAACTATATGTCTACTAACGTGAGACCCTGATTATCCTTGTGGACCAGTTCCATCAGGTGGAGAACCAGAATTCCCTGTAGAATAATCTATCAGAAAAAGAACCAGAATTCACAGGAAGACGGCCACATCAGCACGGAGAAGAGTTCCTTTCCACGTGGGGAAGCATGGATTCTTCCTTTTAACCCCTGGCTTCACCTCCTCTCCCCAGCGCAGATGAACTTCCTACTTCTCAAAAGAACTGAAGCCACCCTGTGAGAATTCTCTTAACATCTATTCCGCGTAAATACTTCATTCTTAGCAATGGCAGCCCCACCCTCTCTATGCCACAGAGTTGCCCAGTCTCTGCCCAGAGTTAATCCCATTCCCCTTCCCTTCACCCCCGCAAGCCTCCAGACTGTGCTTCATCACTTAGCTATAGCTGGCTTAGTTGCTCCTCAGCATGTGAAATCTTAGTTCCCCCATCAGGGATCCCCTGCATTGCAAGGGGGATTCTTAACCAGTGGACCAGCAAGGAAGTCCCTCATGGTGCCTTCTCAATGTTCAACCTCACCTCTCTGCTTAAAAGAACCTTCCTGGCTCCCGAAATCATAAATGGATTATATTCAGATGGTTATTAAACTTACCATGGTGATCATTTCATAATGTATTTAAAACGCGGTCCACGTTTACATGAAACCAATGCGGTCCGTTGTTTACATGAAACCAACAAGATACTGCACATCAACTTTTTTTCAGTTAAAAAAAAAAAAGAACAGTAAAAGTCAAACAGCAAAGTGGGTGAATATAATTTGATTCTCACCACTGGTATCCGAGAGTTCATGGTGTTCCACACACTTGTCAGGACTTGCCATTATCAGACTTAAAATTTTTTGCTTATCAGGTAGAAGTGAGTTTGTATCTCATGGAGGGGTTTGTATTCGCATTACTCACAAGGTTGAGCAAATTTTCATTTTACTGGTTCCTTGTGGTTCCTCTTTATGAAGTGCCTGTTCAAGTATTTCACCACCCTTCTCTACTCCTGGATTTTTGTTTCATTTGTCAGTCTATCCTCCTTATTAATTCACAGGCTTTTCTTACATATTCTCCTCTGTAAACTTATGAGTGTGTCAGATATTTTATCTTTTCACTCTCTGTATAGCCTTTTGATAAAGTTCCTCATTTTTAATGTAGTCAAAGTTATTGTTTCCTATGTGATTTATACTCTTTGTTTCTAGAGTAAGGATTATTCCCTACTTTGTGTAATGAGGATATTATTAAACAAANATATTCTCCTCTGTAAATTTATGAGTGTGTTAGATATTTTATCTTTTCACTCTCTGTATAGCCTTTTGATAAAGTTCCTCATTTTTAATGTAGTCAAAGTTATTGTTTCCTATGTGATTTATACTCTTTGTTTCTAGAGTAAGGATTATTCCCTACTTTGTGTAATGAGGATATTATTAAACAAACATATTTAAAAACACAGGTCATATTCCAAAAGCCCTGTATAAACTAGAAGCTATACTTAAGCCCACAATTATGCCTCCATTTCACCGACATTTACTGTGTATATAACATGTGTCAGGCACTGTGCTGGGCCATCTATAATGTCCTGAAGCAGAGTTCTCTTCAGAGAATGTCACAGAACCAGCGCTACAGTCTAACCATCATTTATCCTCCACCCGTCCAACAGATGCTCACTCAGCACCTAGCATGCATCAGACATTGTACTGGGCACAGAGAGTGCAACAACAGACTCAGACTAGCCCGCAGGAGGTTCATAGTCTACCCAGGGAAGCCGCTTTTCATAGAAAGGGAAGAATTCATTCCTGCTGGGAAGAATGCTCAGGACTCTCCTTCAGACACACGTGCTGTCTACAGCCAGACTTCTTGCCAGAAAAAAAAAGACAATTTGTCAACATGCGAGTAACAGAAATAGAGAAAGAACTTAACTCAGTTGAAGTCTTCAATGCATTTAATTACTTTGATTTACTTTTGTTAAATCCTGCAAAACAGTGTCTATTTATACTTTATCAATTTCTATTCAGAAAGCATATATTTTGTCCACTCTACCCTCAGTAAGAAGAGAAGGCTGATTATAACCTCTCTCACTAAGTCTTCTCCTTGTCTATTAACTGTTTGTGAGCTGCTGGCAGAAATGTATTCTCTTAATATATTCTAATATTGGAATTTAAAAACCTCAATGTCATAACAATTAACCTCTGCAAGGAAAAGCTACCTTTCTTTAGCTGAAGATTCTTCATGAAATTTGATAATGGTTTCTATCTAATATATAAATATCAATCCTGATTAATTCTTGGAGAAAGTTTACAGTCCTGGACAGCAAACTCTCCTTCATTTCTTCAGTCTGGCAAAGTATGAGGACAGCAAGGTACTCGCCATGTGACTTAACCAAATGGGTGCAGGTGTCAGAGATCAAGTAAATACAATGGAAAGATTTAACAAGCAAAGTGGCTGGTGTCGTTGGCACTGACCACACAGGGACACAATCAGAGAAGTTTGGAAACCCCAGTACTGCCCCACTGTGACACAGCCGGGACTCAAACCCAGACCAGTACGACTCTGAATCTAACACCCTCCTCCCCCACCTCTTAGAATACACTTGTGTCACCAAGGGCATAAATGTGAGACAGAATATTGATCACTTTAATTGTACTATCTTCTCATGTTTCATGCAAAACTAGTACAACTAAACTTCAAGCCAGCACTTACTCCCTTTCTATTTCTGATACTACAGGACCAGTACAGTTAAGCTTCTGACATAGTTCCTGGCTAAATATTTGTTGAAACTATCTAACGTTTGTGTTAGAATGCTTTTATTCATTTCTTTCAAATTCCTATTTATGTCTATTACTTTATTGAATAAATGAGAAAAATGCCTTTTAGAAACGTCTTAAACTGGTACAGAAACAGAATTAAACATTCAGGCTTAGATATGTCCAGTTAAGTTAGGCAATCACTTTATCTGCTTGTTTAGAATGTTTCAGGGCTTCCCAGGGGGCTCAGTGGTAAAGCATCTGCCTGCCAAGCAGGAGACTCAGGTTCGATCCATGGATTGGGAAGACCCCCTGGAGAAGGAAATGGCTACCCACTCCAGTTGCACTCATCTCACACGCTAGTAAAGTAATGCGCGAAATTCTCCAAGCTAGGCTTCAGCAATACGTGAACTGTGAACTTCCAGATGTTCAAGCTGGTTTTAGAAAATTCTTGAGAGTTCCTTGGACCGCAAGGAGATCCAACCAGTCCATTCTAAAGGAGATCAGTCCTGGGTGTTCATTGGAAGGACTGATGCTGAAGCTGAAACTCCAACACTCTGGCCACCTGATGCGAAGAGCTGACTCATTTGAAAAGGCCCTGATGCTAGGAAAGATTGAGGGCAGGAGGAGAAGAGGCCAACAGAGGATGAGATGGTTGGATGGCATCACCAACTCAATGGACATGGGTTTGGGTGGACTCCAGGAGTTGGTGATGGACAGGGAGGCCTGGCGTGCTGCAGTCCACAGTCCATGGGGTTGCAAAGAGTCGGACATGACTGAGTGACTGAACTGAATTGACCCCACTCCAGTATTCTTGCCTAGAGAATCCCATGGACTGAGAAGCCTGGTGGGCTATAGTCCATGCGGTCGCAAAGAGTTGGACACAACCGAGCAACTAAACGACAACAACAGTAAGGAGAGAGTGCAATTCACTGTAGGTAACTAAAAGTCACAGATGTCTCCCGGATGACAGTTCCTAAACTGATCTCCTGGGGCACGACAAAATGTGACCCAGGGAACAAGGTGTTAGCATCATGTGTAAAGCCAACAGTCATCAACGAAGGAGAATATTTAGCCGAAAAACAGTGTTTGGGTTCATATTCTGGTGGGTGGCTGTAAGTGTCTCCCTACCTCATTTCCTAAGAAGGCAGAAGGGAGAGACTACAGCCAAGACGTCTAAACAGAGCCTCAGCCTGTATCACATAAGGTACAGAAAACACATCTGCTAGGTGCTTTTTTTTTATTTCCAATTTTAAGTATTTTAAAAAATTCCTCTAAGCTTGTTACTTGGTAGACTATAAACAATATCTTAGAAGAAGAAAAAAAGCCACTTTCATAATCTGCAGTCTATTGGAAAACCTTGTACTTCACTTAATAAATGAGAAATTATCCATTTCTTTCAAGGATCATCTAGAACAGCATTGTCCAACAGAATTATGTGAGCACGTAGTACATTATTTTGAAATTTTAGGTGCAACATTAAGAAAAGGAATTAATTGCAATAATATTAACTCAAGATAAACAAAATATTATCATTTTCATATCTAATCAATATAAAAAGTATTAAAATGCTGACATATTTTTTTCTAATACTTCAAAATATATATGTTGCATTTACAGCGCATCTCAATTCAGGCACTAAATTTTCCTCAGAAGCACTTAATCTAGATTTATAAAATTCACAGCTGAAAAGTAGATGCCCAAGTTGTTCCCACAAATACATAAAAGCTTACCAATAATTGAATATCAGTTCTAAATGGTAAAAGAACCGAAATGAAACAAAATGAAAAATTCAGTGCCTCAGTCACAGTAGCCATATTTCAAATTGCTCAACAGCCAGATGCAGCCACCACATTGGACATCACAGATCTAGAACTTTCACTTTGCTTATCTGGTCAGCTCTAGTAAGAATTCCCCCGGATGAGGAAAGATCTGTTTACTTGTGAAGAAAATCCAGGAAGAACAAATCCCAACGCTCCCCTCTTCTAAATGAGTGAGTATCACATGGCAGGATACAGTCATTCTCAGTCTATTCATGACAAAGATGATCCTCCCTGGTCTAGACTAACATAACATGATAGAAAAGGCAGTGCAAGAAGCTGAGGTTCAAACTGGAGACATTTTAAAACCATGGATATTCTTTTGAGTCGGCCTCTCTGCTTCCCTTCTAAAAGGATCCCGGCAAAGTGATTGGCATATTTCTTGAGATTCACTAAGTACTCGTTCCGTACACCCTGCTCTACACACAATCATTTAATCTCATGGCAGTCCTATGAGATGGGGTGAGAGCCAGAGAGGGTGTTAATAATTTATTCAAGGTCATATACCTAATGATAAACTGCAGATCTAGGATTCAAGCTCAGAAATTCTGATTGAAAAAAAAAAATGCCTGCCATTAGAAACCCCCTCATTCCAACCATATACCCTAAGTTCCTACTTTTCAAAGGCTCTGCATAATTGTCCTGGAGTAGGCAGGGCAGAACAGAGTGGGAATCAGTTTTCACTTTACCAGTGAGGCACGGGAGCTGTCTGGCAGAGCTGACCTCCCCACCCTACATCCAAGACATCTGGTATCAGGAGCCAGGCACAGGGTACTTGCCATCTACTGTGTACCCATACACATTGCCATCTTTGCTGCATTCAATCTTCCAAACCAGTTTGAAGGAAGTCATATCCACACATGAAGAGATGAGAGTTCCATCAGGTACAGAAGCCTGTCTTCGGTCACATGGCCAGCTTGTACCACAGTTGGAATTCTAAGCCAGATCTGTGTCCAGCCAAGGAAGAGTCTCAGCCTAGGGCCTTCTGACGTCAAGGCTCTCCCCAAACCACAAAGACTCTCTCTGCTTCAGAGAAAACTTCCACCAAGCTGATATAACATGAGTGATTATAGGTAACAGAAAGCAGATCAGATTTCTCTGTAATTCAAATGCTGTTAATCAGAGTGGTTGTTCTTATGTCCCTGATTTGGAAATGTTTTATATATTTATACAGGATGAATCCACAATTCAAAAAAACAAAAAGAGAGATACACAGCAGGTTGGTTTTATCTGGTTAAATCTTCAGAGACAGGGATTTCAAGGGCATACACAACTTAGCTGTTGAAGGCACCGGCAGAATGGAATTGGCTTTTCCCCGGAGCTGGACTGAACAGGCCAGCCTGGCACTGATCCAGAGTGACAACTCACAGAGGGTCTTAAATCATCATTGGAATGCCTCGGAAACACGGAGCCACTTAAGTTGGGGGTACACTCGACTCCTTACATAACGGGCAAAATGGCAACCAGACCTGTTTCCACTCAAGGAGACAGTGCCTCTGAGTGGAAATAAACACTCCTCAGCAGCACAGGCCTGTCTCTGTTGAGAATATTCCCCTCGTAGAGCCATATGAGCAAAAGCAGGCCCCACACCAACTCCATGTCGCCTGGCTGGCAGGCCTCGGCAAACCTGGACCTGAGCAGGGCATGGCAGACTATTATTATCACCCAACTTTTAACAGGTTTCGGAACAGCACGGGTAATAAATCCCTTATTTTCAACATTCAGGGAGAGGCATGTATTTTTCATTAGTAGTCTTTGTTAATAGTTTCTCCCACCCCCACTAAATAAATACAGAGCAGGTATTTAAAGATTATCAGTTTGATAAAATGCCAACAGGACACCCACCTGTCTTGGGTCAGCCCTGGCTTTCCCACAAGCAGGAACTTTTCTCAAATAATTCCATAATTCATCAGAGCTTACAGTTTCCATTAAAGAAACAAAGAACCAGAAAAACAAGCCAAGCTTCCCCAGCTAACCCAACCAGCAGTCCTTAGGACAGTTTTAAGAACATTTGAGAAATCAGTACTTCAATTCATGATATTAACAGCAATTTTTCCTTCTCCAGAATCGAGAAAACTAAAAAGATAACCTTTCCACAAATGAGATGGTATCTGTGAAAATACTCTGTAAATCCCCTGCACACAGCGGACCCTCCTGGGCAGGGTGTCTGCTGCTGCTGCTAACTCGCTTCAGTCGTGTCCGACTCTGTGCAACCCCATAGACGGCAGCCCACCAGGCTCCCTCGTCCCTGGGATTCTCCAGGCAAGAACACTGGAGCGGGTTGCCATTTCCTTCTCCAATGCATGAAAGTGAAAAGTGAAAGTGAAGTCGCTCAGTCGTGTCTGACTCTTCACGACCCCATGGACTGCAGCCTACCAGGCTCCTCCGTCCATGGGATTTTCCAGGCAAGAGTACTGGAGTGGGGTGCCACTGCCTTCTCCAGGGCAGGGTGTCAGTCAGTCCCAAATACATACCAAGCACTGGCTCCTCGGCCTGAGTCCCACCCAGAAGTTCATAACAAGAGCAAGGACCCTTGAGCAGCAGTCTCCAACCTTTCTGGCACCAGGGACCAGTTTCATGGAAGACAATTTTTCCATGCACCAAGGTGGGGTTGGGGGTGGGAATAGTTTCAGGATGATTCAAATGGATTACATTTACTGTGCATTTTTACTTCTATTATTATGATATCAGCTCCACCTCAGATCATCAGGCATTAGATTCTAGAGGTTGGGGACCTGCCCTGTAGGCCAGGTTGAACAGGCCTCTGCCCTCTGAGAACCAGACTAGAGCAAAGTCTTTGAGGATGATTATTATTTCACTGTCTTGATTTCATTGAATGCATATTGTAAGAGGTTACTCAGCCTCAGTATTGTTACTAATATTCTCTCAAAGTGATGTTTATAAGTTAAAATCTATAGAGTTAATCATAAATCACTTATTGTTAGTCAACTGTTTTCAACTTCTATTTAAGCAAATCCTCTACCCAAGCTGTCTTCAAGTGATACAATTGGGTAATTTGAATTAGCCATCTCTTCTTCCCCTTTCAGAGAGAAATGATAACAAAGGGTGAATGGTCCACAGAGAAGCTCAAAAAGAAAGACAACTTAAAGCCAGCTTTTCCCATTATAAAAAGCCCTGAAACTTGTTTATAAATGATGACAGAACAAACCATGTCAGATTGAAATAAGGAATTTACAACATTAAACTTAATAGCATTTATGAAACTTTACAGAGTCCTTTACAATATTCATGTATGTCCATCAAAGTGGTGTATCTAGCAAAAAATAAAAATAAAAAAAAACTAGGGCCCCAAAGTTTGAAACACAGTACCTCTTTCAAGAAGTAAGTTGCTACCCACCTGGAAAGGGCATCTGATTTCACTGACTCACCTATTATAGCTGTAGGAATGCTGAGAAGTCTCCACGAGCAACTTCAGAAAAATGCCACCTGGAGAAACAAATTGAACAAAGAATTACTTTTTATTTTAAACACAAAAGGAAGACTTACCATGCAATTTTATATCTCATTAAAATATGTGATGTTTCAAATATAGGTCCCCAGGATGCATATAAAGTTTTGCTTGTATTACAAAGGAGCCACCCCTTCCTAAGAACACTGATGCACTAACACAAGATCCAAACCACTGGAGAACTAGAAAAACTAAGAGGACAGTGAGGAAGGTCCATGAACACACGCTTTACGACATCCTTCACAACCTGCTGAGGGTACTTTAGAAACAAACACAAGAGGCCCAAATAACCCAGAAATGAATTGTAGGATGACACAGAAAATTATAAACGAGGACTCTATCCTGGCAGCACTTTATATCCTTTTCACTTACTCTGCTAACTTCTTTTAAAGCTAAATTCACTAGGATGTCAATGACTGGAGAAATGGAAAAATGGTCAATAAAACTCTAACACAGTAAATAGTAGAAGAATTTTTAATGATTAGTTTATCTCAAAATCAAGTATTCCTTTTGGTGTTCTCAAAGTCTTTAGGTAAACTTAGAAAATTATAAGCACATTAAAACGATTATAAAATAAACCAAAATGTCTTTCAGCATTGCTTTGAAATATTAAACATAAATGGAACAAATTTCTAATATAAAATGTCACAGTTGCCATTTGTTGGGAATTTATTGTACACCCAGGACTGTGTGGCACCAGATTATAACCTTTCCAGACAGACAGCATATCCATTAACATATGATGAAAGAAGCAGAGAAATTTCCCTAGTATCATAGAGAAGCAGGGCTTCCAAATCATGCTCTTTTCACTCTGCCATGTGGTCCCTTGAAAGCACCCCTTTCTCTCTATGTAGTCTATTCATCACCTCCGCAAATAGAAATCTGGCATACCTTAATGTAAAAGTCTGGAAAAGAAACTGACTAGCTGATAAAATTAACCTGTGCTTTATGTATGTTTAAAAATGTTTACCCTAATCATGCCATGTAGGACTATAACATAATACAGTATATGAGTAAAAGCTTATATCCAGATAACTAGGTTAATATATGCAGCATCAACACTAACCTAGACTGGACCTGAGGTTGAAAAGCCAGCATGGGACTCAAAGGCTCCTCAGTCTAAAGAAACCATTTTAGTTCAGTTATAAACTTGAAGATACTTAATAATACTCCTTGGGTTTCAGTTAAGAAAAATACACACATAAAAGAATTCTGAACTCATAAGGTCTTTTGTTATATAATAGCTTAGGGGAGTTAACGATTTCTTTAAAAGGTTCTTTATAAGTTAGTTACTAGTGAAATTCCAAGCATTTCCCACAGTTTAATTTTACCCCTTCAGGGAACATCATGGGAAGTCATGATCAGTATTTTTACCTGGAAATAGCTTCTGTGAAATAAGCCACTAGGATTACTATGAATGGGTCTGTTAGAAATGAAGTTCTTGATCAATGTTTCATTATCTCTAAAAGCGAAATGGGTTACAAAAATACCTGAATTAGAACACTTTCAAATCAAAGATAACATTTAAAAATCTCTTTTGTAGAGATTTTTACACAAGCAAAGCTCTGGCCAGGTAAGGCAGAACTCTGGAGGCCCTAAGAGCAACAGAGAAGGCAGAGCTGAGCCTTGCGCGTGCGTGCTCAGGCGCACGGGACGCTTGTGACACCCTGGAAGGTAGCCCGCCAGGCTCCTCTGCCCAAGGGCACTCTCCAGGCAAGAGCACTAGACTGGGTTGCCAGCCCTCCACGAGGCAATCTTCCCCACCCAGAGATCGAACCCGAGTCTCTTATGTCTCCTGCACTGGTGGGAAGGTTCTTTACTACCAGCTCCCCTAAAACCATCCCAGTCCCCACTTAAAGTTTTCCAAACTTAGACCGCAAAGAAAAAAACACCTCCGGTAATACATCAGTTCAGTCACTCTTTGCAAACCCATGGACTGCAGCACGCCAGGCCTCCCTGTCCATCACCAACTCCCAGAGCTTACTCAGACTCATGGGCATTGAGTCGGTGATGCCAACCATCTCATCCTCTGTTGCCCCCTTCTCCTCCTGCCTTCAATCATTCCCAGCATCAGGGCTTTTTCAGTAATACATAAATTTGGCCTGAGATCCAGAGAAGTAAGGTATTTGGGAGTAAGCTTTCAATATCATGATAAAGCTTTTCTGACAACCAAGTCACATCTGGTGAAATTACCAAAGTGATCAGAAAGATAAACGATGCCAATTCTGTTACTAGATTTGCTTGGTAAACAAGATGTTACAGTTTATTTTTATTTTTTGATGCTATAAAAAAATACAGCAGACTAAAAAATGTTATATCACAGAGCCCTCAAAAGCTCATAAAAAATACTTAATGTGTTAGACATTAGCTGTCAGGCACTGCTCTATTGTACTTCATGGAAATTAACTCATTTATTTCTCACAAAAACTCTAAAGTAGATACTAACCAATGCTTTTTTAAAAGATGAAGCAGACAAAGAGAAGTTTAAAGAATTTTCCAAGAGTTACATGGCGTATAGAAGTGAATATTTGAATCCACATACATTATCATACCTAACAGCTATATAATATAGGCAGTGCAGAAAATTTTAGCCCCATTTTAAACCCGAGGGAAACTAATTCTGAAGAGTAATGACTGACTTCCTCAAAGTCACACTGCTCATCAGTAAGTCCACTTGTAGATTAATAGTCCACTGAGCTATTTCAATTATTCCTAGCCCAAAAAATGCAGGTATTATTTCTTCTAGCAATAATTCTAAAAAAAAGAAAAAAATGAAACCACTATATTTTTGCACATGAAGGAGTTAAAAGTTCTTGCTTCCCATTCATCCCCATTTGGTCCCCTGCCCTTTGGTTCCACTTCCGGAGATCAGGAGGAGAAACAATAGCCGCCTTCAGAGCTGGAGCCAGCACCCACGTGATAGGCCCCAGCTCTTATTTATTGAATTGAATTGCCAAAAACAGGAAGCTGAGTTTAAGACCCTTTCTCAGCTATACATTTCTACAACTTGACATGTGCACTGATTTGAATTGTTTCGTGTTACTCTGTAAAACGAGAACCAAGAAGTGTAAATTATCTTGGAAGTTGGGAGGCTGGGTTTCAGCTTAACTGAAGAAAGAATGTCATCAGAAACAGCTGTCCCAGCGAGGTCCAGGCTGCCCCTGGGTGGGTGAAGACGCAGCTGCTTGTTAGCACAGATACCCGTAGAAGGGAAAGCCTCAGTAACTGTCCTTGGCAGAAAGAGGCATTTCAGGGACTCTGCACGAATTCACAAAACCCATCCTTGGCGAGAATGGGGCTCCCACAGCAGAGCACTGTGTAAGTTACAGGACACTCTGCAATTCATTTGTTCACTTGATCCACAGTAGGAGTAGAGGTCGCTGGAGTTGGGGTGGGAGCAGACCTTATTTATCATCCCCACTTTACAGAGTAGGAATCTGACAACTTAAGTTGAATCACACAGTAAATGCTAGAATCTGGGCTCCAACCTAGGACCTGTGACTCCCAAGTCCAGTGTCTTTCCAACCAAGAAACATTGCAACAACCGAGACACGATGTTTTTAAACCATCATACTTAATTTCTCAAGGACAGGGGCAATGATGGCCCCCAAAGATGTGAAGCATGGAGGTGAATACTAAAGCAGATTAGCTGAAAGCAAAATATGCTAAAGTGAAGTCGCTCAGTTGTGTCCGACTCTTTGCAACCCCATGGACTGTAGCCTATCAGGCTCCTCTGTCCATGGGATTTTCCAGGCAAAAGTGCTGGAGTGGATTGCCATTTCCTTCTCCAGGGGATCTTCCCGACCCAGGAATCGAACCCAGGTCTCCCGCATTGCAGGCAGATGCTTTACCATCTGAGCCACCTATTTCACAAAGTATCCCTCCTAGCTCACTAAAGTTCTCTCTGTTTTTGGTAGACACACTTCTCTAAGGCTCTGCTTCCATGTGTCAGCTAAAGGAATTGTCCAAATCCTACTTTACTGTGCTATGTTGATATAATACATGCTTGGGGAATTCGGTTCACATTTTAAGGAAAGTTGCTGGCAGCGTAGTAAACACAAAGAGCAGTGTCCAGTTTCAGCATTCAAAGTAAAAACTGTCACTCAAAGACGAGGCTGATGGTTTTTTTTTAAAAAGTCAATGAAATGCACTGACTATTCTGACAGCAGGTCTGAGATAACCTCACACTTGGGTCTGACAGCAGGAATTTAACAGAAATGGGTCAGCCGTTGAAGGACTGCTGAACTTACAAGGTTTTCCAAGAAAGATGTAAGAGTGTCAAATTTCATAACCTGTCTACCAAGTAGAGAGGGTGGCAGATTGCCAAAGGCTGGACTGTGTTAAATCATGTGAAATGCTGGGAACCTGAACCTCTACAATGCCTGCCCCATCACTCAGCCACACAGGGAATGACTGAAGTTCAAGTTTTCAAAGACCTCACAGACTATAAGCCAAATGTTCATCACAGAAGCTTCCTTTTACTCTTAAGGAAGGAGAAATGACTCAATTCAAAAGTCCTGACATCAACATGAAGCTCTTAAAGGGTAAGGTTTAAAATAGCTGGGTATCACAGAATAGCCTACCAATGAACCGGCAACCAGTGAGGCTCAATTAGACTGGCTCTGACCACGACAGGTTTGCGCACCAAGCCTGCTATTGCTACGCACGCAGAGCCAGGCTATGCCCATTCACGTGACTGTCGGTCATTCCCCAACATTCAGTTATAAATCTACCAGACCAGGAGCTCCTTGTGAAGAAAATTAACTCTAGCTTACTGGGATTTTATCTCCTACACTGAGCATAGCACAAGGCAGGGGGCACATTTTAGGAATGTTTACTGTGTAAACCAATGGATGATTGCATCAGGAAAATGCCCCACAGATCATCAGAAAAAGCAGGATACGGGGCAGACAGAACACTGGGTTTATAGGATGGAGAAGGTGATCCGGCAGAGGTGACAGCAGGATTCCAGGAGGAGGAGAAAGCCCCAGAGGCACCAGAGGACACAGAGGGCATGGAAGAACAGGGGGCGAAGGTCACACTGGCCTCGCAGGGCGGTCCTCAAGTGGGCACATCTTCAACACACCAGCTGTCTGCATCGCAGCACTGTTTATAACAGCTAGGACACAGAAGCAACCTAGAGGGCCATCGACAGATGAATGGATAAAGAAGTTGTGGTACATGTACACAATGGAGTATTATTCAGCCATTAAAAGGAATGCATTTGACTCAGTTCTAATGAGGTGATGAACCTAGAGCCTATTATACACAGTGAAGTAAGAAAGAGAAAGACAAATATCATATATTAATGCATATATATGGGCTTCCCTGGTGGCTCAGATGGTAAAGCATCTGCCTGCAATGCGGGAGATATATGGAGATATATATATATATATTCCAGGACTGATATATATATACATATCTTTGCAGGGCAGCAATGGAGATGCGGATATAGGGTACAGACTTGTGGACACGGGAAGGGAAGGAGAGGGTAGGATGAACTGAGAGGGTGGCACGGAAACATATACATTACCATACGTAAAATTAGACAGCCAGTGGAAATTTGCTGTGTGACGCAGGGAGCTCAATCTGGTGCTCTGTGAAAACCCAGAGGGGTGCGATGGGGTGGGAGATGGGAGGCAGCTTCAAGAGGGAGGGGTCAGACATACGCCACTGATCTGTGTTAATGTATGGTAGAAACCAATACTATATTCTAAAGCAATTATCCTCCAATTAAAAACAGAAAAAAATCAATGTCTGGACCAACCTCCATGAATGTCTTCTGTCCTGGAATATCCTTAGAATACAGGTGGTGGAGGAGGGTGTGCATAATTAAAAAGCTCTTTAATTCTGAAAAACTTTCCTCTAAGTGACAACTACTCTTAATATTCTTGTTTATTTTTTAAACTTGAATATAGGCATATGATCATTTTGCAAAAGAGAAGCAGTTGTGAATACAGTCAGGAATTGGCAATGAGCAAACGTCATCAAATACTCCCAACAATCACTTGTTCAAGAACAGATCATTTCAGACTGACAGACCCAGGTCATCACAGGTGGGCAGCACAGCACGCCCAGGGCACACGCCAGGCCAAAAGGCAGCCCGTGACGAACTTGGGCTATCAGTGCTGACAAGCCCTTTCTGTTTGACATTTCTTAGCAGCCTACATTCCAAATCTGGACATAAGCCTTAAGTAATAACAGACTAGTGTTCTGAAAAACAGACGCCAAGATTTAAACTCAAAGAAAGTCTACTCATTCAAAAGCTTTCCAAAGAGGGTAATATGGACTCACACAGGCCAAGGCATATGTACTGCAAGTAAAGACACTGCTCCAAGGCTGGCCATCAATGATAAACCCTGTGAAGTCCAGGAATGAGCCTTTTTGACCTGAGGAATGCTTCTTGAAGATCCTCACATGGCATCGCCATCACAGAAGTGAAGGTCATTGAGGGGTGGGGCTGTTACACCGTCAGAACATGCCAGCTCGCCATTCTGGAAATGCCTTTCCTTTAAAGGATTTGTGATTACCCAAAAACACAGGAAAGAAATCAGAGAAAAGGAGACTGTCTCTAAGCAAGACAGCCCTACTGATAGGATAGTTTGCTTTTGAAAACCCAGCTTAAAATACTTACCCTTTTCATTATCTTACATGTGCATGGAAGCATTTACCTGTCCATTAGTTTATCCACTCTCCACCCAGAAATTACTGGGCACCTGGGGAGGCATCTGCCAGGCACTGAAGGGAGGCTGTATTTGCTACTTTCCAGGAAAGGACTTCCTCTCATGTGCTGCTAGCAACCATCTGCCTAGATGCCCTGGCACTGCGCCCCCAAGACCCTGCAGGAAGGGCTGGTGCGCCCCCAAGACCCAGACTGCAGGAAGGGCTGGGAACGGTGGCTTACACCACAATGTACGTGGGTCACTGTTGCCATTAGTACCTGAAGCTTCCGTCTTCAGAATCAAAGGCTTTGAGCTTTGCTAAACCTTGGACCTTAGTGAGCAGGTAACGGGATTTTGGTGGTGCAGAGACAATGAAAAGGATCTTCATTTATACCACAGACAGGGACACCAGGGCACGAGTGAGGACACCCTCTGAATGAAGGCTGGAGGACAAAGTCACTTCAAACATTAACTGCATGAAAACCGCATGACACAGCTTTCATCAGTTTCAGGGACAAACATTTCGAGAAATTTGTAAAAACCCATAGCACAACAAAGCAAAGGGGACATGAACCTTTGATAAAATATTCTTAGGAAGCTTACGATGGCACTAAATCTCACACAGTAACATCCAGTATAACATCAATAAAAGTCGATCCCACACTGGTCAGCCCTGGGTATTCTTTGGAAAGAATGATGCTAAAGCTGAAACTCCAGTACTTTGGCCACCTCATGCGAAGAGCTGACTCATTGGAAAAGACTCTGATGCTGGGAGGGATTGGGGGCAGAAGGAGAAGGGGATGACAGAGGATGAGATGGCTGGATGGCATCACGGACTCAATGGATATGAGTCTGACTGAACTCCGGGAGATGGTGATGGACAGGGAGGCCTGACGTGCTCTGATTCATGGGGTCTCAAAGAGTCGGACACGACTGAGCGACTGAACTGAACTGAACACTCCTCGGCAGAGGAGCCACATAACGAGGCCTGCTTACGACAACCACCAGCCCACAAGGAAGAAGGAGGCCCAGCAGCTGCACTCCAGGGAGGGAGGGAAGGAAGCATGCTGAGGATCTGAGCTCGTCAACCAGCTCTGCTTACCTGAGCAGGTGAACCTGCGTGCCACAAAGAAATGCAAAGATTTGGTATTAAAGAATAAAAACGATTATATACACCAGAATTCTTATCATGGAATCACTGTATAAAGTCTTCCAAACAAAACTTAAAGTGGGAGGTGGCGGAAACCTGCCCTGACAAATTAGAGAAAAGGAAGGCAAAGACAGTAAAACCAAAATAATGTCAAAGCTGAGTATGGAAGACACCAGATCGTTCCAGCAGGGTCCCCACTGCACATTCACCCCATTCCCAGTGAGTGTCCAGAACCAGGGTGACCCCAGAGCCCATGTCCCTTCACTTAAGAGAGACGACCTGTCCTTCCTCCCAGACAGCTTCACCCTGGGTCAGAAGCAAAGGTCAGCTCCGCCTCCCCTCCCTCGAGCTTCTGAGGGTCACCAGGTCCCTTCCTGGGGGCACGACACAGCAGAGTTTATTCTCAAAACACATCATGACTGATCTTCCAGTGAAGCTGTCAGAGGCTTCTGCAATAGCCTCAGATAAGGAATCCTTGCTGAAGCTGTCTTCAAAAATCAGAAAAGGCACCGGATAAGGGGGATAGAGGGAAGGAACATTCTTGGTGTGGGGTTACCTGGGAAAGGGGTAAAGGGGAAAACCCAAGATTTTTTCTCCCTTTTGTCCTTTCCCAAGGACAGCATTCAAGGTCAGATTAACGAATTTATCCTCTTAGAACACACACCTATTTCCAGGTCACCTGTCCTAAGTTTGCTGACCACTCCCCATCACAAGCCACAGTGCTGTGCTCCCCTTCTTGGTGGGCTGGTTTGACCCCAAATCTGATGCTATGTCTTCCAAATCAGTCCCTGTTTACCCCTTTATGCCCCCACCCCCCAACTCCACATGTGGAACTCCGCTCAAGACCGACCTCAGGTGTAATCTTCCGCGAGACCAACTCTAAACGTACTTTTGCTTTTGCCTTCTTGCCATCTGCTTCTTCTCAGAGCCCATGCAGACTTCCAGGCATGCCTGTGCCACACCCAGCACCCTGGGTGATAATTATTTCCTTATCTGTTCCCAGGTCCAAGTACATCCATCTGCTGGCTAACAGTTACAAGCTATGGCTCGGGCAACATTAAAAAAACAGGACTCAGTCCTTGAGTAGCAAGGATTAACAGAGAGTGAGTCAGGCCTGCCTCCAGATCACAGATATGCATATGGCTTATCCCCTCACTTCATTCAAGTCTCTGTGCAAATACCACCTCCTTCCCTGACTGCGCTTGCTGAAGAGTACAACACACATCCCGTGGTCTCCAGAACCCTCACCCTGCTGTATTTTTCTCCAGGTGTCTCACCACTGCCTGACAGCCATCCATACAAAAGGATGAATGGGTAGATACAGACATGTCTAGATATATAGGTATTGCTGTTGTTCAGTTGCCTGGTCGTGTCCGACCCCTTGTGACCCCATGGACTGCAGCATGCCCCGCCTCTCTGTCCCTCATGATCTTCTGAAGTTTGCCTAAGTTCATGTCCATTATTGGTGATGCCATCCAGCCATCTCATCCTTTGATTGCCCTCTTCTTCTGCCCACAATCTTTCCCAGCATCAGGGACTTTTCCAATGAGTCATCTGTTCACATCAGATGACCATAATACTGGATTTTGAGCTTCAGTATCAGTCCTTCCAATGAGGATTCAGGGATGATCTCCCTTAAGATTGACTGGTTTGATCTCCTTGCTATCCAAGGGACTCTCAGGAGTCTTTTCCAGCACCACAGTTCAAAGGCATCAATCCTTTGGTGCTCTGCCTTCTCTATGGCCCAACTCTCACAACTGTACGTGACACTGGGAAGACCACTGCCTTGACTATATGGACATCTGTCGGCAGAGAAATGTCTCAGCTTTTTAAAACACTGTCTAGGTTTGTCATAGATTTCCTTCCAAGAGCAACTGTCTTCTGATTTCATGGCAATCACCATCTGCAGTGATTTTAGAGCCCAAGATGAGGAAATCTGTCACTACTTCCACATTTCCCCCCTCTATTTGCCATGAAGCAATGGGGCTGGATGCCATGATCTTAGTTTTTCTAAAATTTAGTTTTAAGCTGGCTCTTTCACTCTCCTTGACCCTCAGCAAGAGACTCTCTAGTTCCTCTTTGCTTTCTGCCATTAGAGTGGTATCAGCCACATATCTGAGGTTCTTGACATTTCTCCCAATAGATAGGTATACAGTTTTTTATTATTTTAAGTTAGTTGTTTGTCCACTAAAGTGCAAGCTCCATTAAAGCAAAACCTTGAATATGCTTGAGTCTGTGCTATATGGACACCTAATACCTGGAATAGCACCTGAGATAGAGTGAGTTCTCAGTGTCAGTTGATGAATACATGTAGAGGAAGATGGTAATGTCTGGATCAAGATAAGAAACGCAGGGGGGGAAAAGGAGATCACATGTGGGTAGCCTCTATCTGCTCACTGAGGCTTTTCAAGTCTGAAGTATAGCTGTCCCTCTGCATTGGCAGGTTTTAACCCAAGGCTGGTTGAATCTGTGGATGCAAAACACAGGGGTATGGAGGGCCAACCATAACTGGTTAGGTGGCCAATTAGGGGGGATGCCAGTAGGCAAAGTGCAGGAACTGAAGAGTTTAGAGCAGTCCACAGAATTTGGGAAATTATCAGGAGGTGACTGAAGTCATAGTTGAGGGTGAGATTATCCCAGAGTAAGGGAAGCGCTGACTATCGTATAGTTAAAAAAGAAATAAAATTAATAGCATCTACCTTACAGGGATGCATACTAAAGGCGTGAGTACAAGTGAAACAGCTGGTCTGTCTCCTCCAGGCTTAGCCAAATTACTCTAGACAGAAGGTGCTCGAAGAATGCTTTGCAATATGCGAACAACTCGTCAGACTAAGACCGACAATCCTTAGTGCCGCCCTACTCTCAAAGCATTGATTCAAGAATCGTGTATTTACAGGAGGCTCTTTCCCTTGTGTAGCATTCTGAGTTACTCCAGTCTAATCAGTCTGATTAAGAGATACTCCAGCATCACCCACCGTGTGAACTAATGCTGTATTATTATGTGTTATTCCAACAGTGGAAAGCAGGCAGTCAGGAACACAATTACTCAGAATGCGGCATAAAAGGAAAAGCTCATTCCTACTAGGTTGGTGAACATGAGCATCTAACGTACCGCAAGCACTGTTATTACAGATTTGAACGTAAATTCACTGGGAGAAAAAAATGTGCTCGCAACACTAAAAAGTAGTGACAAATATGGCATTTGAGCCAAACTCAAAAGATGAGTCAAGTGGAAAGGTCCAATTTCAGGACAAAAAAAAAAAAAAAATCACTGGTTGGTTTAGGTGGTTTGCTTTTAAGTTTGTGACTAACTGTCGCTTAACTAAAAATAACCACCCAGAGTCAGTGCTGGGGAAACAGACGTCACCAGGAGTGCTCCATTCAGAAGAGTTAGTCAAGGAGGCGAAGGAAGGCCCAGCACCGACGCACACACCCGCTGAAGCCACTGGGTGAAGCGCCAGTCCCAAGCGCGGCTGCAGAGAGAGGGTCCTTCGGCGCGGGGCCCTGGGGTGTCGCTGGCGGGGCGGAGGAGGAAGAGTCCCCAGCCAGGACTGCAGTGTCTTTGCGGTTATTTTTTTTTTTTTTTAATGTTAAAATTCCACTGAAAATTTTGTTTGTTGAAAGCACTCGCTATTAAAACAAACACTTTGGAAGCCTCTGGCCTGAAACAAATTAATTCTGGGGATAAAAAACCAACAGATGTCTTAAAATTATAATTTTTATACCCATGTTCACCACTGGCTCGAGAGCAGGACCATTTACTGTGAGGATTGGTTGGTGCAGAGATTAAGAGGTACGTAAGGTTTATCCTTCTGTAATTTTTACAAAAATGAACATATCTCTTCTCAAAAAAAGTGTTGGAGATACTTTAGCTCAGATGACTTGTTTTTTCTATCTTTCATAGAAAACAAATGCCAGTTGAAGCTAACTGCTTCCCTCGGCAAAGATGAAATCCTATGTAGGCTTCATACATGACTGTATTTATGCTAAGGAACAAGAGAAACTGTTCCGTGTTTAATTAGTAGTAAAATCTATTCATACAGAACCATTCTCTGGGGGAACTGTGAGCACTGGAATCATTTTTAAAAACAACTTTCATAAGATTCCTGTACGTTATTCTTTTACAGATGAAAACCAAGTGTTTCAATTTTAATTACAAAGTGGTGTTTCAGTGAAGAAATGAGAACAGCCACAGAGAACAATGGGCTTCAAGGAGTTAAAATACAAACAGATCTATTTTCTAATGCCAGCTCTTCTCCCAATTCCCAAATAAGGAGGAGGCCGGCATTCACAAGAACTATAGAGCATTATTTCAGTAATCTCTATTGTAACTTAGCCTTGAAAGTTCTGTCTTCAAACTGGAAAGACCCACAGTCAGAATTCACTGAGACCCTGGCTCACAAAGAGTATTTTAGATTTTCAAGGCTGTTCAAGATGGAGACTGTGTGCTCCCCCAACCCCCATCCCGTACCCACAAGATAAGACACCAAGCCCTCCCTGACCAGGACCTGCCTGCAAGGTCCTGGGAGGAAAAGCTGAGTTCGGAAATCCAGGCTCTCTGACCCTCCCTGTGACCCCTGGCACACATGTGAGGAGCAGCTGGTCAGGGTTAAAAGTACAGTCTGGCTCCACAGCCCTGCCCAGTTAGCTGGCCCACTGAGCGAATGACTGAACCCTGACCTTGGCCGCACCATCCCCATTCACTTAACCAAACGTGTTAACTGAATGCAGATTTCTTAACTAGGCCTCAGTGCATTTTCTAACACACACACACAGTGACAGGAGAGAATTTTCCCTAGTGAGGGAACATCATTTTATTTGTCAACAGCCCAGTGTGGGCATGTGTACTTACTCACTCGGTTGTGTCTGACTCTTTGCAACCCCATGGACCGTAGCCCGCAAGGCTCCTCTGCCCATGGGATTTCCCAGGCAAGAATACTGGAGTGAGTCACCACTTCCCCTTCTAGGGGATCTTCCAAGATGCAGGAATCGAACCTGCGTCTCCCGCATTTGCAGGCGGATTCTTAGCTACTGAGCCACCTGGGAAGCTCTAATAGCCAAGGACTTACCTCTGCAGCCCGTGGCTAAACAGCAACCCCCAACTGGCTCAGACCCCGCCCTCTGCTCCCACTCCCGTGTCAGAGGATGCCTCACTGAAATCTCCAGAAAACACTCTTCAGAGACATCTCTTCTGGTGCATGACTTCTGGCTCCTGCGCTCTCGCTTGCATGAACCCTTCCTGCTGGCGCGGGACAGTCCTTCCTTGAGCCAGGCCTCCCGTTCCCGGCGTCTGCGTTCCTCGGTCACTGAGCTTTTCACGGCCTCAGAGCTCTGCGAACACTTCAGAACTGCCGGCTGTTAGGAGCGCAGAAAGAACCTCTGGGATGCTCTGATACAAAGCCATTGTTTTTTCAAACAGGGAACTTAAGTACAGAGAAGTGAAGTGAGGAGAAAATGTCTGGGTGGCAAAGCTGGAGGTCAGCAAACTGCACACTCTCTCCTAGTCCTGTGCTCATGCCAGGGGATTAAAAACCAGGTTCCTCGGGCCCTGCGGTGCCCACCCGGGCCCTGTGCCTCAGGCACCAGGAGACGGGAGGAGGCTGAGGGGAGACCCCAAGAACAGCTATATTTTCTCTGTTTCATATATTAAAGTTAAACACAAGATTTCATTTGAAAGAAAGGGTTTCACTGTAAATAAACAAACATCTGGAAAACCACCACATGGCAGAGCCAACTTCAAATGAATGGAAAGTTAAAAAAGAGAAACAACTCAAAACACAGGGTCTTAGTTTAAGGGATGTGTCCTTTTTTTAAGGGAACAAGGAAAGAAAACAGCACTAAAACCAAATGTTATAACTTAGCGTTCTCTCCTTTACTTTTGCCTATCCAAGAAAATAAGACAAACAAAAGAGACAAAGAGAAGTAAAACAAAGGGAAGGTAGTATATTTTCGTTTCTAGGTCCCTAGGAATGTATTAAATCCATGCTACACTGACTGGACAATTTTAAGAAACAGAGTCACACCGGACATCAGCCTTCCTAAAATTGTTAAATTTTCACTAAAAAGAATGAAAGGTTTTCACAAGTTACTGGTACACACACACACACACACAGAATCCTTCCAATTTTACCTTTTGTTTTCCTGTCTGCTCAGCACCTTTAATGGCTTGTAACTTCTTCCATTTTTAAAGAAACTAATTCTTTTTTTACAGATGCTCACAAGCCAATGAACAGTGTCTCTTTAAGGTGAGTAGGTGGGAGGGAGGCTCCTTCATCACCATGTGGTAGGCTAGCGTTCGCAGTCTGCAGAAAGCAGAGGGCCCCGGGGACACGGGGAATTCATCAAGTCATCAAGAGCTGTGCTCACTGTGGTTTGGCATGTCACAAAATAGCTTTCTGACTTTTTCATTTTTGTCATTACGGACTCACAGTGGAGCTAGATGATTTAAAAATCTTGTTTCCGACTATCTTCTTAACTTTGTAAAGTTAACAGCTTCCAATGACAATGAACCAACCAACCTCTTCTCATTTTATAGACTGTTTAAAGCCAGCAAGCTTGATCATTTAGTAAAGCAACAGTTCCTTACAGGAAGTGCCCTCAAGCTAAACGCTGCTCTTTGGGGAGTTTGTTAATATGCTCAGGCAAGCCAGCTCTGTAGAAGCCAAGTGACCTCCCAGTGCCATCCTCTGAAAAGATCGAATGTCATCTTCTAAAAGGACTTCCTCCTTCCTCCCTCCTACTCACTCCCAAATTTCCACAAGCAACATTAGCATTACAACACAAATGAGAGACACAGTCTTTCCAGGGCATGGAAAAGTCAACACATATTTAAGAAGCCAAAAGATAATGGAACAGAAGGATAAATTGGGAGGTTGGAACTGACATATACACACTGCTATATAATAAAATAGACAGCTACTAAGAACCTGCTGTATAGCACACGGAACTCTACTCAGTACGCTATAATAGCCTATACAGGAAAAGAATCTAAAAGAAAAAAAGAGCGGATGTATGTATATGCATAACTGAGTCACTTTGCTGTAGACCTGAAACTAACACAATGTTGTTAAATCAACTGTATTACATAAAAATTTTTTAATAAGTTTTCAAAAAGATAATGGGACAAAGTACTGATTTTCCTTGTGTTCTAAGGACATAAGAATATTAACATGAGTTGTTTTATGAACTTGGAACTCTGTGAAGTGTCATCTTGGTTAGCCCCCAAACAGACTTTCTTAAGTGACCTAACTTTCATGCTCTGCTTTTGAAGATCTCTGGGACAGAAATTCCACAATCTCCACTGGTAATCTGACTTGTGGTTTAATTTCCTTCAGAGTCAAAGGGGACTGTTGCTTTCAACTTTATAAAAAAAGTTAAGCAAGAGCTTAGCTCTTGTTGAAGATGTCATCTGAACCCTGAAACTAGTAACTGGAACAACACAAAAGTGGACCACAAAGAACTCTGCTATAGGCTAAACCACACACGTTGGACATGTGCCCGAGTTTCAAGGATGGTTTTGTTGTTTGCTGTTTTGTTGTTCTCTTTGCCCAGGTGACCCTATATGCACCATGGATGTCTGCATTCATGACTCAAATCCACAAGTTTAAGAACCACCTTCCAGGAATCATTCAGTACAAGGTTTCTGACATGATTACTCCATGGCAGCATGCTTTCTCTTAGCTATATGTCCTATAACAAGGCAAAACTATCACCCGATCCATCGATAACATACATGAACACGGTGCAGGCTCTGGAAAGAAACATGTGTGATGAAGAGGTCTCTCCTAGTCACCCTGGAAAATCATTCCCAGGCTTCCACACTTTTCACATGAGAAGAAATTGGGGTTTTGGTGTCCTTTTCCTTCTCTGTTTTTCTAAATGTCCCCTAAGTAATGTCATACTCAGGTTTCCTAAATTTCCTAAATTATTTTAAATTCCACTGAGCTGTACTCCTGGAAACAAGTCTTCTGGAGATTTTGCCCTTGGCCTCCTGGAATTTTTCAAAGAAACTCGAAAGAGATGTTTACCTGACCTCAAATGCTATCCCAATGAAAGCTCTGTTTTTAATTCCTTGAACTTTTCTCTCCGTCTTTTCTTGTCGTGCCCTCTGGGAAAGAAAGACAAGTAGAGTTGTTGGCTTGACCTCAACTGGCAAACACCAAGATAATCCAGTTCTAATAGTTTCTCAAGAACTTGGACAGCATCACAAAGACATTAATTATGTTCCTTCTCTGGCATGGTCGTTTGCATTTCACCTTTTTACAGGATCAATGTAAAGATAGGAATGCCAGCACATAACCTTTGTGACAAAGACAAGACATCAATCACAGAAAGAATAAAAGGAATATTACTGAGTTTTTCAAAAGCAATGAGAAAGTAGGAAAAATCTATGACCGAAGAGGAAGAAGCAGGAGTAAGACCTCCTTCTTTTTTCTCTTTTGCCAGCTAGTCCAAATAAGGCTGAGTTCAGACTCTCTCTGCTGCTGCTAAGTCGCTTCAGTCGTGTCCGACTCTGTGTGACCCCAGAGACGGCAGTCCACCAGGCTCCCCCGTCCCCGGGACCCTCCAGGCAAGAACACTGGAGTGGGTTGCCATTTCCTTCTCCAATGCATGAAAGTAAAAAGTGAAAGTGAAGTCGCTCAGTCATGTCCAACTTTGCGACCCCATGGACTGTAGCCTACTAGGCTCCTCCATCCATGGGATTTGCCAGGCAAGAGTAGTGGAGTGGGTTGCCATTGCCTTCTTCAAGACTCTCTCTAGCAGGGTTTGGAATTGATCGCCCACAACCAGGGTACAGTTGATAATCTCATTTTCTTGTAAGAAAGAAGATTTCTGGTATGGAGATTTGGGGAGCTCCATTTCAAATAGAAACATTTATCCCTGTTTGGGAATGGCTTGGGTCATATATATTTCAGAGGCTTCTTCCTCCACCTGGGGTACCTTCTTCCACTAAGAGATCAAGGGGTGATATGAACAGCTTCAATTCATTGTCAGTTTCCTCTGGGAACCACCTTCCAGGAATCATTTAGTACAAGGCTTCCGACACCATGACTCTGCACTCCGCCTTACATGCTAGGTTTCTGGTATCAGGCTTTTTCTTAGCCACAGGTCCTCTAATAAGGCAAAATTATCATGAGACCCATCAATCGCATACACGAGCACTGTGAGGGCTCAGAGACTCCAGGTCCAGCTCTCTGCTACCTAGATGCTATGATCTGGGAGAATGCTTACTCATGAAAGCTGTGTTTCAAGCAGACTGTTCTGAGAAGGTACACTTGGTATAATACTAAAGACTAACTCAAATCTCAGTACCAAAGTGTAATTTATTTC
This sequence comes from Cephalophus harveyi, assembly GCA_006410635.1. Taxonomy (NCBI): domain Eukaryota; kingdom Metazoa; phylum Chordata; class Mammalia; order Artiodactyla; family Bovidae; genus Cephalophus; species Cephalophus harveyi. The sequence continues at coordinate 248,245 of SJYT01048718.1, read as the reverse complement.
CCCCATCTTTCTGCATCTGAGTCGCTCAGATGGTAAAGAGTCTGCCCGCAAAGCAGGAGACCGGGTTTGATCCCTGGGTTGGGAAGATCCCCTGGAGAAGGGACTGGCTACCCACTCCAGTATTCTTGTCTGAAGAATTCCATGGATGGAGGAGCCTGGCAGGCCATACAGTCCATGAGGTCACAAAGAGTTGGACACAACTGAGCTACTTACACTAAAAAAAAAAAAAAAAAGATGAAAACTGGCCTCAAACAAAGCAAAAAGGCTTCTGAAGGGTCCCAACTTCAGTGATTTTGCCATTTTACTCTCTGGCCATTTCCCTGTACCATGGGTCAAACAGAGCAACTACGAGAGTCACAGTGGGAATAATTCCAGATTTCAGGACCCAGCCAAGCTGAAGTGCCTACCATAATGCGTGACTTACACTGGCTAACGGAGTGGGCTGACTGATTTGTCTTAAAAAACTGCTCTTAGAATCTCACTTAATACTTTATTTATGTTCCAGCTTAGCATACCTAATCAAGGACTGTGACAGGGATCTTCAGGTGAAGTAAAAGACCAGGTAAGTCCCTGAAGCTTCCTCATTTGTAATAATCAGAAGGAAGATGCTGGTTGAGAAGCCCATTCCATTCGCAATAACAGGAAATGAGAAGGCAAATAACTCAATGGTTTTCAACTTTTTTGTTCATCTTTATCTAGCTCAACTCAAACTGGCTACTTCTTTATTCCTGGGTCACTTTGCATGAACAGAAGCCCTACAATTAAAAATAAGGGAACTGATTTTGTCCTCATTACATTCAAATTTTCATTTATTCTGTCATATCAATGGCTTAGTTTTTCAATCTCTTTTTTTTCTGAAAGGAATGATAAGAGATCTTTATTTGAAATGATCCAGCCCAAATGACTCTGAACTCTTGGCAAGCAGTTAAGAAGGGCGACTTTGAAAAAGGAGATGGCATTTTAAGCTCAAGGAGATTTCAGTTGGGAAGGGCAGAGCTGATCAGTTTAGGAATTTCATAAAATTTAGATTAATACTGAAAAACTAGGAATAGTGCCTCCTATATTCCTTCTGCTTCCCATAAGCAAATGAGAAAGCAAAGACAGCCAGGATGAAGAACTTCTTAAGAAAGGTAAAGAGAACAGCAGCATTTGTCAGGAAGTACTTCTCGTTGACAATGCAAATGAGGGAAGCAGTGTGACTCAGCTTTCAGGTCCTCCTGTGGGCCTGTCTCTACCTGTTTCTAGGAAATGAGACAAGAGGATCATGCGTTCACTCCCGGCTAAGTGACACACAGGGATATAAAGCATGTGGTTCTGCTTGGGACAAAAATGTTCCATAAATCTTTCAAGGATGAATTAAAAGCTTAGCTCTGGACAGAGACTATGAGTACCACTGGCCTTAGAAAGGCATGAGGGTGAGCAAGAACCAGAGGCCCAGCTGTCTCCAAGGTCTGATGAGGTAGAAGAATCTTGAAAGTTTGAACCTGGGGGTATGTGGAATGAATGGGAAACAGACGATGAAAGAGGTTCTAAAGCTGTGATCCCTGGAGACTAGCCCCCAGGAAACTACTGTGGGTGTGTGTGCAGTACCAGAGGGTCAGGAGTAAATAAGTGTTCCGTGTAAAAACATCCCAGCCATTCATCAAGGGAGACAGAATCTTCCAGAACTCAAACCTCAAGAGGACTGAGGACCTTAGCAGTTACAACAAACCTCCTCCTCCTCATCGTGGACGAACCGAGCCCTTGCATTCATCTCCCTGGATCACTCACAACAATCACAGAGACAGGCTATTGACTCCATGCTACCGATGGGGCCTGCGGTCAGACCCTTCTCACACGAGCTCCCAGTGTCAGAGCTTCAAGTGGAAGGGATGGCAAGGCCATTTTCATCCGAGGCTGCACCTCTCTGAAGGACCTAAGGAGGAGGAACCGCATCAACTCTGGAGTGCAGACTCTTGGGGGTAAGTATCGGCTTCACTATTTGCAGTGGGGACATAATTACCACGTGGGGTCAAAAGCTGCCCTGTCGGTCTCCTTTCCCCGGGGCAAGTGACTCAAACCTCTAAGAGCTCTGCTATTCCTAACACGGGCTCATCAGCGTGCCACCTCACTGGGCAGCTGTGAGGATTAAGTGAGACGGTTTCATAATGAGGCAGTAGGCAAGTACTGGCGGTGGCTGTTCCATGTCATCCGCTTGAGTCTCACGTTGCCTCATTTAGAGAAGAGGGCTAGCCCATCTGGTTTTGCAGAAGCCCTGAGTGTACAGAGGAACCGCAGAGTCTGAACGCAGGAACTGCAGCCCAGTGCGTGGAGCTTCCCAGAGTGGTGTGCTTCTGGCTCTCAGCCTCTGTCTCTGCTTCCTCGGTCACCACAAAACAGTGACACACTGGGGCAGTCAAGTCTGTGAAGAGACTCCCACTTGGCATGTGTAAGTGTTCCAGGGGTGAGCCTGTGCAAGGCCCCATCCTCCCCAGCTCCTCTCCCCAGCAGAGCAGGCAGGCACATTCAATAAAGCAATGGCAGAAATGTCCACGCTTTATAGGAGGGAAAAAAATCAAGTTGATCCTTAAATTCTATTCCACCACTCAGTTTAGGGTTCTCCACTTATTAATCTAGGATAAACTGTGTGTTCTAGCAATTACTATTTGAAAAGCTCTAGAGAAGGGTGTTTCAATATAACAAGAATGAGAATATCCTTTTTATATATACTAAGACTTAGAATATTATTTTTAATCGTTTTTGTTGCCTAATGAACACTTCAAATTTTTAAACTCAGTAACCTTACCTCTTTATTGGAGATAAGGAGAAACCTAGCAGCTTTTGCTTCAAAAAGAACAACTGCTAGTTTATTATAATTACATCTTATCCTTTTGATCTTGACCTTCATTATTAATAATAAAATAAAGGTATTTCTGACAGTCATTAAACTCCTTGCCATTTGAACTGTGGAAAAGAAATATCAAACAAGGCAAGGCCAAATACTTCAAACTCCGCTAACAATGGGACAATGTCTGTTGCATAGCCAATTTAAGTTGGCCATAGAGACTCAAGGCAGAAAGTGAGGAGGAGCTGAGGAGCCTCCTGATGAAAGCGAAAGAGGAGAGCAAAAAAGCTGCCTTAAAACTCAACATTCAAAAAATGAATATCATGGCATCTGGTCCCATCACTTCATGGCAAATAGATGGGGCAACAATGGAAACAGTGACAGACTTTCATTCTTAGGCTCCAAAATCACTGCAGATGGTGACTGCAGCCATGAAATTAAAAGATGCTTGCTCCTAGGAAGAAAAGCTGTGACCAACCTAGACAGCATATTAAAAAGCAGAGACATTACTTTGCCAACAAAGGTCTGTCTAGTTAAAGCTATGGGTTTTCCAGTAATCATGTATAGATGTGAGAGTTGGACCATAAAGAAAACTGAGCACTGAAGAATTGATGCTTTTGAATGGTGGTGTTGGAGAAGACTCTTGAGAGTCCCTTGGCCTGCAAGGAGATCCAACCAGTCCATCCTAAAGGAAATCAGTCCTGAATAGTCATTGGAAGGACTGGTGCTGAAGCTGCAACTCCAATACTTTGGCCACCTGATGTGAAGAACTGACTCATTAGAAAAGACCCTGATGCGGGGAAAGACTGAAGGCGGGAGAAGGGGATGACAGAGGATGAGATGGTTGGATGGCATCATCGACTCAATGGACATCAGGCTCTGGGAGTTGGTGATGGACAGGGAGGCCTGGCGTGCTGCAGTCCATAGCGTCACAAAGAGTCAGACATGACTGAGTGACTAAACTGAACTGGTAAGAGACTCAGGTGGCACTAGCGGTAGGGAATCCATCTACCAATCCGCAGGTTTGATCCCTGGGTTGGGAAGATCCCCTGGAGTGGGAAATGGCTCCCCACTCCAGTATCCTTGCCTGGGAAATTCCATGGGCAGAGAAGCCTAGTGGGCTATAGTCCTTGGGGTTGCAAAGAGTTGGACACGACTGAGCACAGAGACTCACACTTTCCACAGTCTATCTGCTGGCATGGTTGACGCCTGTTGGCAAAGAAGTCACGTTGAGTCTTCTTATTAAACAGGATAAAGGGATGACAGTGTTAGGCACTGTGAGCTAGCTGTTACGGAAGAGTTCTCCCACTGGTAAGGGTCTGTGGGCCGGGAATAAGTGACATAACAGGAAAAGACCACCATAAAATGCTGACACCTCTGCTCAACATCCCACACCTCCTGGTCACAGGGACTCAGGCCTGAATCCTGAACACTCTGGGTCCACGTGTAAGCTATTATGAGTAACTGCACTTGAAATTTAATGCCACATCTGTTCTTCCGCAGCCTTTGGAAGTCTTACGAATTTCTCTGACAACTGTTTGCAAAGGCCATAATCACAGGCATCTGAAACTGGATCTCCAGCTACAGGGTAGAACGCCACATAATTCTAAAAGGCTCCTGGCCCAACCATATTTGGTTTCCTTTCTCTCTTGCTTTCTTTAAAATTGCGCTGAGCCTTCAATTTGCAGAAAGTGTGATTAGCATGGGAAGAAGGCGGCCCGTACCATCCTCACCACACAGGCCCCTTATCATCTCCCTTCTGGTTGCAGCAGAAGGCAACCGGGGCTCACAGCAAGTGCTCACAGCAACCTGCTCCAGGGCTGCTCCTCCATGACAGCTTCGGAATCCAGGAAGTGGCCTGAGGAGGCACCCTAGCCAGGGGACCAGAAGACAGACTGCATCGGTCCTTCCCAGCCTTTCCACTTGGGTTGCTCAGAAGTGGTGTGGTTCTGAGGCTGACGAGCCCTTTCTAATTATGCTGGCCACTGACAATGCAACAGGGACATGTGACACTTTGAACGATGCATGCAACCTCCCTGAGTCTGTTCCATATTTGAAACATTTAACAGCATTCACTTATTAAAAGGATTTCTGCACTGATCTACCTTCATCCTGTACACACAAGATTATCAAGCAGGAAGCGTTCTTGCACCAATTCAGCCACGGACGGATTCAGTAACACTGAGCAAGTCACCTCCCATCAGTCTTCTAGCCCCATTTCTAGCCATCTCCTATTTTTCCTTATGAGGAACAAACATAACAAGGTACACAGAAATGTTCCTTAAAGGATGAGGTGCTGGTATTAGTGTCTCATTGTCCTCTTCGGAAGCTCCATTCGGACAGTTAAGAGCTCTGGAGCCAGACTGGCAGAGTTAATTCATGTTATGGAACTGCTCTCACTTCACTTTTCTCATCTGTAAAGTGGGGATGAAACAGCCCCTAGGTCTGAATTACTGAATTAGATGGGGAAATGTAAAGAAAGCACTTAGTTCAGAAACAATAAACAGTGCCTAAGGTGAGCCACTCTCGTTATCCTGTCATTAGCCTTGCCTTCTTTCTTGATTTCATCAGGCAGTCTGGGGATACAGACTGTACTTCCAAAATACAATACCTTTTTTAAGGTATTCAACTTTGGTGCACAACTGGAAGAGGAGGGACTGATAATGATCATTGCATTGGCCACCTCATTTCATGCCCTGAACCAACACACATCGCATATTTCAGTATCCCTTTTCATCTTTAGTCCAGAAAGGTCAGGTGGCTATTAGGTGGCAACCAGGATGCGAAGTCAGGCCCTGACTATGCTTTCCATTGCCCTGTTTCCATATGCATACAAAGTGGGAGTGTAATAAAGGTTTCCCTAAAAAAATGACCAAGTCACCTAATTCATACAGGCAGTACATTTCAAAGGCTATAGTGAAAAACAGCTTTAGATTTGGACTTCAGCAGTCAAGGCCCAGCTCAGCTGGTGCCTCGTCCTGACCTGCCTCCCAGCCCCTGCTTTACTGCAGGGAGTGGTGAGTGCTGGGCAGAGGCCTCCGTGGCACACTCTGCCCAGCCTGTAGACTCAGCGGTAGCATGCCTGCTGGTTCCTGCCTGTGTTCTCCAAGTTCACCTCACGTGCCCAGGGACCCAGCTGACACCCAGCCTGGAGCGGCACACAAAGTTGTCAGCCGAATGGATGCAGGAATCCTGGCCATCTGTGTAACCCCTGTCATACCGAAGACGTGTTTATTTGGTGATCATGAGAGGTTAAAAGGGTCCAGAATTAAACCCAGCCCCTGCAGGGTGTCATGGCAGAATATAACCTGTGTAGTTTGCAAGATCACACCTCACAAAGAGCATTTCACAATTCTATGTAGTTAGAAAGACAGCTAACCAAAATATATTTATACAGTTATCAAATTTGGCTTGTCATGTCTGCTACGAAATGCTCTTGCAGCATTATATTAGGCTGATGCAAAAGTAATCTGCAGTTCTGCATTGTTGAAATTTGCCATTTAATATTGGAATATATTCTTAAATAAATATGGTTATGTCATACATCATTTTAAAGCTCATTTCTTGCTTTATGTTTTTTGCTAATGACTTATCACTTGCTATTTATTTTATATGTATTTTAGATTATGGAAACGACGCTAGGCAAAAAGCAAATTTGAGCAATTTTCTTATTGGAGTTCAAAATGGATTGTAAAGCAGCAGAAACAACTTGCAACATCAACAACACACTTGGCCCAGGAACTGCTAATGAACGTACAGTGCAGTGGTGGTTCAAGAAGCTTTGCAAAGGAGATGAGAACCTTGAAGATGAGTGCAATGGCCGGCCATCAGAAGTTGACAACAACCAACTGAGAGCCATCATCGAAGCTGATTCTCTTATAGCTACACAAGAAGTTGCAAAAGACTCAGTGTTGACTATTACGGTCATTCAGCCTTTGAAGCAAATTAGAAAGGGGAAAAAGTTTGATAAGTGGGTGCCTCATGAGCTGACCAAAGATTTTTAAAAATCACCATTTTGAAGTGTCTTATTCTCTTACTAGATACAACAACAGCAAACCATTTCTTGATTGGATTATGACATGTGACAAAAATAGGATTTTATACAATAACCAGCTCAGTGGTTGAACCGAGAAACTCCAAAGCACTTCTCAAAGCCAAGCTTGCACCAAAAAAAGGTCATGGTCACTGTTTGGCCATCTGCTGCTGGTCTGATCCATGAAAGCTTTCTGAATCCCAGTCAAACCATTACATCTAAGAAGTATGCTCAGCACATTGATGAGATGCACAGAGAAGGGAATGGCTACCCACTCCAGTATTCTTGCCTAGGGAATCCTATGGACAGAGGAGTCTGGTGGGCTACAGTCCATGGGGGTCGCAAAGAGTGTATCCACTGAGCAACTTTTACTCACTCTTTCACAGAAAACTGCAACGCCTGCAACCAGCAGTGGTCAACAGAAAGGGACCGATTTTCCTCCACAACAACCCCTAACCACATGTCACACAACCGATGCTTCAAAAATTGAACAGATTGGGCTATGAAGTTTTGTCTCACCCGCCATATTCACCTGAACTCTTGCCAACAGACTACCACTTCTTCAAGCATCTCAGGAACTGTTTGAAGGAAAAACTCTTCTGCAGCCAGCAGGAGGCAGAAGATGCTTTCCAAAATTTCACTGAATCCCGAAACACGAATTTTTAAGCTATAGAAATGAACACACTTATTTCTCATTGGCAAAAATGTGTTGATTGTAATCGTTCTTATTTTGATTTTAAAAGATGTGTTTCAGCCTATTTATAAGGTTGAATTGATTTAGAAGGCTGAATTTAAATTGATTTAAAATTTAAAATTCAACGTCCGAAACCACAATTATATTTGCACCAACCTGTGCTGCGATTCATGGTGTCGCAAAGAGTCGGACACGACTGAGCATCTGAACTGAACTGAACTGAACTGAATACAAATGCACAAACTTCACAAAGATGGCGGTATTATACCTAGTACCACATTTTTTTTGGCAGGGGGCAGAAGGATAGTCCAGGAAGACCAAGTCAATGATAACAAAACATTGGGCAATACTTTTAAAGGCATGTTGTAATGAAAGGTTATCTTTGGATCATCATGTTTCCTTTTGACAAGTACCTGGCAAGAGAGCAAATAGGAACTTACATAAAGGTATTAACTGATTATATAAGTAAAACAAAATCCAAGTTCTTTCTAATGTACTTAGCCCCTCAATTTAATGTGCCTCTTGATTTTCACTTTTACTGACTATATAGAGTTCATTTTTCCTTTCTCACTTCATACATTTTTATAACTAATGAATACTGCAAGCAAATTTTCTATCAAAGAAAGTTTCGAGTGTGTTATTTTTTTTTCCAGTCTTCAGTTGGGTCTACCTCCTGAAAGACTGAGAGTCACAGAGACAGACAACTGACTCTTGACATTTAAATGAAGCATTGCTGGACAGTTGCTTTTTAAACATCTATAACGCTTACCCTTGGATTTAATAAAGATCAATACATTTCTGTAAAAAAATAATACATGAAATAAGTTTACACTTTACTAAACATTCAAATAAAACCAAGAAATAGCTATATCCATGCTGGAACGTTGAGTCTTACCAAAATTATGAAGAACGTGAGGTCATAATAATCCCAGAAAAATTTCATACAAATGAAGAATGCAGATTCTGCCTTATGCTATCTCAGGTTTATAGCTAAGAAGGCTTCCTAGTCTCTTTAGCCTTTGATCTATTTTAGGATCTCTGACCCTTTATTCCTGGGAGCTAATGACACTTCTGAGTACTGCTGCTGCTGCTAAGTCGCTTCAATCGTGTCCGACTCTATGCGACCCCATAGACGGCAGCCCACCAGGCTCCCCCGTCCCTGGGATTCTCCAGGTAAGAACACTGGAGTGGGTTGCCATTTCCTTCTCCAATGCATGAAAGTGAAAAGTGAAAGGGAAGTCGCTCAGTCGTGTCTGACTCTTTGAGACCCCATGGACTGCAGCCTACCAGGCTCCTCTGTCCATGGGATTTCCCAGGCAAGAGTACTGGGGTGGTTTTCCATTGCCTTCTCCGAAACAATTATGTCTCGGTGCCAACCTAGTGACACATTTAATGTGCTAGTTTGTGGTGGAAGGGGTAAATCTCATTGACTGTTTTTCATAAAGGGGATTCCCTGCTGGCTCAGCAGTAAGAATCTGCCTGACAAAGCCAGTGACGTGGGTTCGATCCCTGGGTTGGGAAGATCCCCTTGAAAAGGAAATGGTTATCCACTCCAGTATTCTTGCATGGGAAATTCCATGAACAGAGGAGCTTGGCAGGCTACAGTCCATGGGATCACAAAGAGTCAGACACAACTCAGCAACTAAACAACAATTTTTCAAAACAACCACCTCATATTCAGCCCCTGTCCATAAAGAGACTGCAGAAGTCAGACATCCACACTTGGTATATATGTCCAAGTTCTTCACAGAAGGGAATTCAGATGAGGACATAAACCCCAAAACTCTGTCTGTTCCCATGACCAAGCAACAGACAAAATGCAAGGAACAAGAGGAAGCAGTTGACCTACAAGGGCCTGAACATTTTTCCCTCTGCAGCTTTTGAAACAGTTTACAGTTTCTTTATCTTTATTAGGACATTTTCCTCATCACATTAATGACTCACTAAACAAAACGCTTACTAAAATGTTTACGGTTGGGAAAAAACTATCTGTTAAGGCTCCAGCAGAAAAGATAAGTCATAATTCGTCATTGCTTTTCAGTGAAATCATCTGGGAAAGGCAAAGCTGAAGAGCTGGGATAGAAACAGGATAACAACTTGCAATTCAATAGAAATTCTGAGACCAATGCAAAGAAAATGCCTGCAAATCCTTTTGGCCCTATAATCCTTCCCATCATCATCTCCACCCTCCCACCTATACAGAGCTCTTTCTGACAAGTGTCAAACACAGACATTCTTTTGGAATAATTGGCATTGTTAAAACCAAGTCCTTTGGAAGGTAAGTGAAGGGCGTATAAGGTAGTGAAGATTTGGTCTTGTGAGGATATAAAGGAGCAAATAGTGGAGGTGATGAATAGATTCAAGGGATTAGATCTGGTAGACAGAGTGCCTCAAGAACTATGGATGGAGGTTCCTAACATTGTATAGGAGGTGGTGACCAAAACCATCCCCAAGAAAAAGAAATCCAAGAAAGGAGAGTGGTTGTCTGAGGCCTTACAAAAAGCTGAGAAAAGAAGAGACACCAAAGGCAAAGGTGAAAGGGAAAAATATACCCAACTGAATGCAAAATTTCAAAGAATAGCAATGAGAGATAAGGAAGATTTCCTGAAGGCGGAAATGGCAACCCATTCCAGTATTCTTGCCTGGATAATCCCATGGACAGAGGAGCCTGGTAGGCTACAGTCCATGGGGTCACAAAGAGTCAGACACTACTGAGCGACTTCACAGACCTATAGTTAGAGGCTAAAGGGGAGGTGACGTTGCGGTGGGAGCATTCCAGCCAGGGAACTCTGGAAGAAACCAGAGGAACCAGAGATGGTGAGGCATTCGGTCCCAGTAGTTCAAGAAGGATGGGGCGTACCTCCAGCAAGGAGAGAGAGAGGATGAACGCTTCATGTGGCAGAAGGAAGCCTCTGCAAGCTGCAGCCAGTTGTGTGGAGGGGATTCCCCTCACTAAAGACACACTGATAATTCTGTAAAGGAAGAGCTAACCTGGGTTTATCTCCTGGGTGGTTTATCGTTCTCCAGGTAAACAGCATGAATTCTCTGCTCTGTGCGGGGAGTGACTCTCTTCCCCCTTTTTCTCTAACAAAGTTTCACAGTTGTGTGGCAAAGAGACTCTGCCCTCTCTTTTTTAACATCTTTCACTTCTTCCCTTCTAATTTCATCTACATTAAATCCTCAACTTAATGAAAAATCCAAGTACACAGAAACACACACTTAGCCAGATTACTCCTGACAATTGGGTGGCTATTCTTTCTGAATTTCAAAAAAGATTCAAAGCTGTATAAACAGAGGTTCCTTTACACAATCAGTCAAAACAGAATCTACTCCTGGGTCCTTGCTGTTCCATCAGAACAAGAACCAATATTCACAGCAAGATTCATGGCAATAGCCAAAAGCTGCAGGGAATCCAACAGTCCACTGAAAGATGAATGAATAAATAAAATGTGGTTCATACATACAATACACACAATGGAATATTGTTCAGCCTTAAAAAGGAAGGAAATTCTGACATATGCTACAATATGGATGAACTATGGGGACGTGAACCATGAACTTCCAGATGTTCAAGCTGGATTTAGAAAAGCCAGAGGAACCAGAGATCAAATTGCCAATATCCGCTGGATCATCAAAAAAGCAAGAGAATACCAGAAAAACATCTACTTCTGCTTCATTGACTACGCCAAAATCTTTGACTGTGTGGATCACAACAAACTGTGGAAAATTCTTAAAGAGATGGGAATACCAGAACATCTGACCAGCCTGAAAAACATGTATGCAGGTCAAGAAGCATCAGTTAGAACTGGACATGGAACAACAGACTGGTTCCAAATCAGGAAAAGAGTACATCAAGGCTGTATATTGTCACCCTGCTTATTTAATTTATATGCAGAGTACATCATGAGAAACGCTGGGCTGGATGAAGCACAAGCTGGAATCAAGACTGCCAGAAGAAATATCAATAACCTCAGAAATGCAGATGCTGCTGCTGCTGCTGCTAAGTCGATTCAGTCATGTCCGACTCTGTACTACTTCATAGATGGCAGCCCACTAGGCTCCTCTGTCCCTGGGATTCTCCAGGCAAGAACACTGGGGTGGGTTGCCATTTCCTTCTCCAAGGCATGAAAGTGAAAAGTCAAAGTGAAGTTGCTCAGTCGTGCCCGATTCTTAGCGACCCCATGGACTGCAGCCTCCCAGGCTCCTCCATCCATGGGATTTCCCAGGCAAGAGTACTGGAGTGGGTTGCCATTGCCTTCTCCAAAATGCAGATGACACCACCCTTATGGCAGAAAGCGAGGAAGAACTAAAGAGCCTCTTGATGAAAGTGAAAGAGGAGAGTGAAAAAGTTGGCTTAAAGCTCAACATTCGGAAAACTAAGATCATGGCATCTGGTCCCATCACTTCATGGCAAATAGACGGGGAAACAACGGAAACAGCAAGAGACTATTTTTTTGGGCTCCAAAATTACTGCAGATGGTGACTGCAACCATGAAATTAAAAGACGCTTGTTCCTTGGAAGAAAAGCTATGACCAACCTAGACAGCACATTAAAAAGCAGAGACGTTACTTTGCCAATAAAGGTCTGTCTAGTCAATGCTATGGTTTTTCCAGTAGTCATGTATAGATGTGAGAGTTGGACTATAAAGAAAGCTGAAGATGGAAGAATTGATGCTTTTGAACTGTAGTGTTGGAGAAGAGAATCTTAAGAGTCCCTTGGACTGCAAGAAGATCCAACCAGTCAATCCTAAAAGAAATCAGTACTGAACATTCATTGGAGGACTGATGCTGAAGCTAAAACTCCAATACTTTGGCCAAAGTAAGTTCCAGGAGTTGGTGATTGACAGGGAAGCCTGGCATGCAGCATGCAGTTCATGGGGTCTCAAAGCATTGGACATGACTGAGTGACGGAACTGAACTGATGAGGACATTATTAAGTGAAATAAGCAAGTCACAAAGGGACACCATAAGATTCCTCTCATACAAGGTCTCTAGAGTAGTCCAATCACAGAGACAGAAAACAGAAGGGTGGCTGGCTTGGGCTGGGGAGACAAGGAATGGGGGGGCTCCCATTTAAGGGTACAGAGTATCCGTTTCACAAGATGAATGAGTTCTGGAGATTGGTGGTGATGATTCAGTTCAGTTCAGTCACTCAGTCATGTCCAACTCTTTGTGACCCCATGAATCGCAGCACGCCAGGCCTCCCTGTCCATCTCCAACTCCCTGAGTTCACCCAGACTCACGTCCATCGAGTCAGTGATGCCATCCAGCCATCTCTTCCTCTGTCGTCCCCTTCTCCTCCTGCCCCCAATCCCTCCCAGCATCAGAGTCTTTTACAGTGAGTCAATTCTTCGCATGAGGTGGCCAAAGTACTGGAGTTTCAGCTTTAGCATCATTCCTTCCAAAGAACACCCAGGCCTGATCTCCTTTAGAATGGACTGGCAGTCCAAGGTAATGATTATTGAACCAAAAAAAAAAAAAAAAAGGATGGACATGATGCCACTTAAAAATGTTAAGATGGTTAATTTTATGTCACATGTTTTTGTTTTTGTTTTTTTTTACCACAATTAAAACAAACACCAACACGACCAGGTTTCCACAGCTGGTTTTGGCCATTTGCGGCATAACCTTCCATCAGTGAAGGTTTCTGGCTGGGAGGGGCATTCCTCAGTGGTGCCAGGTCCCCACCAGCCTCTGGCAGTTATGTGGGGCTGAAGGAGCTGCCCAAGGAGCTAGGCCACCACTCCTCCCAGGGAGTCCTTTCCCAGAAAGCTTCTGCAGCAGGAATGCCTGACTCACTTCCTTTCCTTGTGGAAATCAGAAGAGAACTGTTTCACTGCCCTGAACAGGGTGGGTAATAAGATCTCAGGTTCCCTGAATAAGCAAGAGGGGAGAGCTGAAGTCAAGAGCCCAAGGCCCTGGGACCCTGGTGATGCGCTTCTACCTGGCTGCATCACGGGTGAGGAAGACGGGCCCGGGGACTTCAAGGCCACCCGCTGCCTCCCCCAGGCGCCTTTCCCTTTACCCCGAGGTCCCGTAACAACAGCGCTTCCATGATTAAATGCTTTTAAAAAAATTGCTCTATAAGGTTCTCACAGACTTGGTCCTCACCTCAAGGAGGTCATAGTTTATGACACATCATGGTGTCCACACGAGCTGAAACGTCCAGATGACAGACTGGGACACGCAGTGGTTGATGGGCTGTGATGTACTGATAGCACGTGTGGTAGAGTTTGAGGACGCACACATTTTTGGGGAGAACAGGCAACTGAGCCAGAGACCAGGCAGACCAAGGATGAGTGGAAGAACGTGGGAGCAACACCTGGTCCAGGAGGTCAAGGCTGGACTGCAGTCGAGGGGGCGCCCGTCAGCAGCTGGCCGTTCACGACCCTCCCTGCTCTGAAGCAGTCTCATGAACTGACCCAAGGCCACATGTTTGATGAGGCAAGAAAAGAGAGATGGGAATGATCTCTCATTCTAACCGAACCTCAGGATAATATACAAGAATAGCAAATACTCTCATACTGCTTACTATGAGCTGTTAACACTTTATAGATATTAATTTATTTGAGGCCCAGAACCACAGGCACTGTCTTAGCCACTGATGGAGAAAGGAAGACATAAAAAGGCTAAGGAGCTTGCCCAAGATTTAAGAGCTAGAGAGTGTGAGACTTGGGCACTGTCCTTGCTCTAACCACTATGCTATCCTGCTCCTCTGAAAGAAGACAAGGAGAGAGGCTGGTGGATGGTCAACACGAGGTAGCATGCCAGCTCTTCCCCCTCTTTCTTACGGGGAGAGGCAATAGAGCTTTTGGTTGAGACGCACTCCCAGTCACATCAGCGAGGGTGAAATGTTAACTCTTATAGCTCTTACTTACTAGCCTGTGGCCTTGGGCATAATTAACCTGTCTGAGAAGAAGCTATTTACTGTACCTATAATTTATGCTGTCTAGTGTACCTGTGAGGATTAAATGAAGCTCCTGGTATATACCCAATAGATAGAAGCTATTATTTGACCAGCTGAAGGCTCTCAAAACAAGCATCTGACACACAGTCACCATCTAATAAATTAATCAAAATACTGTCACAAAGTAATAAAGGCTGTAAGTCTACAATGGGACGCAATAGTGAGTTCATAGCCACAATGCTACAATCTTCAACGGCTCCTATACCACACTGTTTGGGGAGAGGTTTGATCATTTCTCTGAAGTGTTCCCCTGGGACAGTTAAAAACAAAGACAAGACCAAAGAGACAAGTTTATAAGTTAGCAGAATGTTTTATTTAAAAACAAAATGCAAGGGTTGAAGATAATTTTTAAAGCCACATTTTACAAAAGTCTTAGTCTGATGCTGCTGCTGCTGCTAAGTCACTTCAGTCGTGTCCGACTCTGTGCGACCCCATAGATGGCAGCCCACCAGGCTCCCCTGTCCTTTTAACATTCCACAATTACTAAATCACCTAGAGAAGATGGACAGCCTCCAATAACCAAAGAAAGGACGTAACTGCACATCACATCCCAAAGTGCAGAGAGAAACCATCTGATGAGGCTAACCTTTGGAACTGGAATGAGCGCGGTGTTCCCCCTTAGAGTGGAGCCTGATCACAGGTGCCTGGTTGGCCCATCCTCAGAGTGAATGGCTCTTTCTCAGCTACCAGATAGCCACCTTTGTACCCAGCACGTTCTGAACTCACAATCAAGAGTGTAACCCCAGGACTTCACTGGTGGTCCAGTGGTTAAGAATCTGCTTGTGGCTTCAGGGAACAAGAATCTGACGCCTGGTCCAGGAAGATTCCATGTGCCACCGGGCAGCTAAGCCCATGTGCCACTATTACTGAAGTCCGCACCTAGAGCCTGGGAGCCACAGCTAGAGAAGCCCGTGTACTGCAACTAGGAAAGAGCCTGTGTGCAGCAACAAAGACTCAGCACAGCCAAAAATAAACATAAAGGAAGAAAACTATGCTTTAAAAAAGAATGTAACCACAGCCGGCAGTGACACCAACACACTCGCTGATGGACAGCTGCCAGGACCACTTCAAACCAGGATCTAAGGTAAAACAACAAGTCAGATGAGTCCCGTGTGGACACCCTACCCCTGGTCAGGACGCAGGGATTCTCCTTCCTGGAGACAGACCTTATTTTTACAACGGGTTTTTCTATTTTCCTTGCAGACTGCTTCAACTGTAAGAACACAAACCAAACATCTGAAATAATGAGTCACCTACTGGCTTGAATCCGAAGCACCAGGTCAAAAGCAGTTGAAGCCACGTCAGTGCCTGAAGCAATTCGAGTGCAGTGAGTGGACGGATTTCTGCCGTCTGGAATCTGCACACTTTCTATCGTGATGGATGATGTCTCAGTTAACGAGAGGCATGCCGAGAAGTCCTGGCCGTTCAGGATGGCATCAGAACAATCTATGGCATTCCTTCTCTCTGAAATTGCCTCTCTTTCCTTAGAGGAGATTCCAGACAACAAAAAAATGGAAAAGACACTCAAAATCAAATAACATTATTTTTTCCTTAAAAGCACCTCTGGGAAAGGGTAGCCTGAAGGAAAGGTAGGTGTAAATTACCAGTCATGGCATTAATTAATAGCACTCTGGATTTGTGAATTTAAGCTAAATTTATTCTTAATTATATTAGATAATAAAAGTGAAACATTCCTTCATCACCTTTTTTTTTTTTAAGTGGCATTCTCAATTCTCCACCTGTTCTGAGCTGAAGAAACAGGTCATGAGCATTATAATAAATTACAAGCAACTTCATATGACATCCAAATTATACACTGCTTTTCCTTCACTATCATTATAACGTCTACATTTGAAGGCATTTGAAATTGAATTGAAAACTTGCGCGGCTACAGAGAGAGAAGGCTGGGCTTCCAGGACTGACAGGCCAGCTTAAGATAACCTGCGTCTGTGCATTAGACGCCCAGTGGTGTCCAACTCTTTTTGATCCCATGGACTGTAGTGCTCCGGACTCCTTTGTCCATGGGATTCTCCAGGCAAGAACACTGGAGTGGGTAGCCTTTCCCTTCTCCATGGGATCTTCCCAACCCAGGGAATGAACCCAGGTCTCCCACATTGCAGGGAGATTTTTTCCCATCTGAGCCACCAGGAAACCCCTAGCTGGCATCATCTCACAGGAGGTGAGAAGCACTCAGAAGACGACCTCTCAGAGAGATTTAGATGCTGCTGAGTAAGAGAGTGAAGCATGCAGGCACGCAAGGAATGAGTGATTAACATTTGAAGGAAGTAACCCTGGAAATGAAAAGTTTGAAGACTATTTTTCATGAGTTTCACAGTGCCAGGTTTTCCTTTACACATGAGTTGGGTCTTATCTCTTCCAAAATATTGGAGAAAGAAATGGCAATCCACTCCAGTATTCTTGCCTGGAGAATCCCATGGACGGAGAAGCTTAGTAGGTTACAGTCCACGGGGTTGCAAAGAGTCGGACACGACTGAGCGACTTCACCTTCACCTTCCAAAATATACCAGAAATACAATCAAGAAAAACATAGCAAAATCACTGATCTTCCTTGGGCAATCCTTGACAGTCTTATCTAATCACTCCAGTTCTGCCTAGGGGTGAAGGTGTCACTCCGTACATAAAAATGTCCAGTATAGCCATGTCTCAACTGTCCAGAAGTCAGGCCCTTAGAGCCTGACTATTCAGGCCTCAGCTAAGAATCCAAAGGAGAAAGAGCCTCTGAGCAGGAAAACACTCAGCTGGTCAACAAACCATATTCGGATGCTCAAGCGAAGTGAGGTAAAGTGAAGTGAAAATCTCTCAGCTGTGTCCAACTGTTTGTGACCCAGACTATACAGTTCATGGAATTCTCCAGGCCAGAATACGGGAGTGGGTAGCCATTCCTTTCTCCAGGGGATCTTCCCAAGCCAGGGATCGAACCCAGGCCTCCTGTATTGCGGGCAGATTCTTTACCAGCTAAGCCACCAGGAAAGCCCATATTCGGAGGCTGCTAGGATATAATTTATAAATTAAGCATCCAGAAAAGACAGAGGCCTCTTTTTCTGACAGTGCGGATAGTTTCTTACGTTCAAGTCTCTGCCTTCTTCCCATTAAAATTGACTCTAAGTTGTCCATACTCCACAGTCTGTAAAACTCATATGAAATCAAAATTCAAACATTTAAAAGGAAACTCAAATAGAACAAAGAAACCAAAAATAGACCCATACAAATATGATCCATTGATTTTTCACATAGGTGCAAAGGCAATCAATGGAAGAAAGATAGTTTTTACAAGTGGTATTACAGCAACTGGACATCCACAGGGAAAAGTAACCTAAGTCTCTCACCATTGAGGAAACTGGCTAAAGGATATGTGGAGTCTCTGTGTGTTATTTTTTACTATTACAGGTAAACCTATGATTTTCTCAAAATGGATATTTTAATTAAAAATATTTTTAAAGATAAAAGGAAACTCAATTTGTAAGTACTGAAATAAATAAATCACAAGGTATTGTTTAACATATTAAACAAGATAACTGTCTGAGCAAAACAAATTCCCAAGCCCGGTTCTCAGAATTACCGGTGGGACTTGGAAAACTCCCAGACGCTCCTGCAGCCCCCTGGAAATGAGGTGGGCCTGGTGTGGAGATGGAGATGCCTTTCCCACGCGTGGCTTTTCACTCCCTGAGTATCTGTGGGTATCTCACATCTCTCCCCCGTGTTTCCTCAATTCTGAAACGGAAGCACTTTTGCTTCCAAATTATAATCTAGTTAGTTCTCTTCCAGCCCAACAGATGTAATATTTTTCAATTTTCTCCCAAACTCAGAGTTTTCCCTACTTTAGGAAATGTACATCTCTTGGTGTGGGACAGAAGTAAGGAAGTGTTAATTGCTTGGTCATGTCCGACTCTTTGCGACCCCATGGACTGTAGCCCACCAGGTTCCTCTGTCCATGGGATTCTCCAGGCAAGAGTACTAGAGTGCGTTGCCATGTCCTTCTCCAGAGGATCCTCCTGACCCAGGGATGGATCCTGGGTCTCCTGCACTGGCGGGCAGATTCTTTACCATCTGAGCTACCAAGGAAGGAAGGAAGGATAGAGACAAATGCATCAAGTGTATGTCTCAGAGGATACAGGTGACTGATTCAACAAGATGAAAGGATGGGTGTGGGAGAGTGAGGAACTGGCAGGGGAGACAAGGAAAGCTGCAGTCAGGAGTTTTGGAAAGTCACAAAACTCTCAGACCCAATCTTTCCCCTTCTCCTCCGCTTTGGAGAGATGGAACAAAAGAAGTTGGGAAGGAGAACTGAAGAGAGAAATGAAGTAATGGACAACAAATAAGTTCAATACATTCCATGAACTTTTGTCAAAGATACATTATGATCTATTGCAGGTATAAGAAGGGGTTTAAGTGAAAAGCAACATGGTCCCTGGACTTTAGGGGTTTGTAATAGAATTCTGTGGTTACCAAATTCCATGTGCATTAGTATTACCAAGCAAGCTTGTTGAAAATACAGGTACCTGGGTTCTACCCACTCATCCCAAACTTACTGAATCAAAATTTCTAGGAGGCAAAGTCTAGGAATGTTTTCGTTGCTCACCAAAAATGGACAACAAACACAATGCAAAGCAACTTTTGGATAATGCAGTTAAATACATAGGCTCTTTCAGGCAACTCCAACTTAGTGCTAGAGAACCAAGTTAAACCTTAGTTCTAGTTAAACTTTAGAGAACCAGGTTAAAACCAGGTTTCCCACAGTATGTCCCAAGGTGCCCTGGTGAACCAGAGTGAATTCACAGGAGGAGGGAGGGGTATTTCAATTTTTCAAAGAAAACACAATAAGATGTTGGACACTGTAGAAATGACTGCTGCTGCTGCTAAGTTGCTACAGCCGTGTCCAACTCTGCGACCCCACAGGTGGCAGCCCACCAGGCTCCGCCGTCCCTGGGATTCTAGTTCAAGTTAATTTACAGATTGTACTATATTCCTTCTGATGACATTCCATCTTTGTGAAATTGGCTGTTTTTTTAAACAATTGCTTTGCTTTGATAACAAGTATATCTGAAAATCAGTGGGCATAAAAAATGAGGGGAGCAGTGTCCATTTAATTCCAAGGTTTAGTGCTCAATGGGTGCTACATCCCACTAGTAAATGATGGTGGGTATTTAAGAAAGAATAAATTTAAAAATTTTATAAAGAGAAAAATATATATGTTTTTTCTAATTTATATGTATTACTTTCTTAAAAAGCAACTGAGTTGTTAGGATATAAGGTTGTTTGTACTTATCCACTAAATAAACAAAACCGCTAGGTATTTCTTTTGAAAACATTAATAAGACACTTGGGGCACCATGAAGACAGACAATTTGGGAACTGCTGGGTGAAGGCAGCCTCACTATGCTCACAATGAGTTTATTTTCACGGCAGAACAATTGAATCACTTGATCAAAACAGATCTAATCTATCTCACGTCACATTCTGGTAGAGAAAGCTTTCTAGTGGAGTTCCACTAGAATAGTCCTCTCCTGAGTATTCTCAAGTAAGATCAAAAGATAGTCATGAACGTCTATCCACTATTTAACCAGTAATCTCATGAGGTATTTTATATTTCAAATAATATTCCAAATTAAAAAAAAAGAATCTCGTTTTCATGGTTAGCATTATTACATTTGTGCAAAGCCCTCAAACATGAAAAAAATCTCACAGTTCACAAAACTGGAACTTGCAGTCATTTCAGTAACAAGCTTGTTACATAATCCAAGTCCAGTTATCCCTGGTTTTTCAAGCAACAGGTCACAGGAAATGCCACACTCTAACGCTTAGTGCGTCTGTCAGCCTGGCATCCTGATCCTTTCTGACACGGCCGTGCTCTTGTCCTCCCAAGGGTTATAGATACAGTTTTATTTTCTCAACTGCTTTGAGAAATTGACTTTATTTGAGACTTCCATGATTCCTACAGATTAAAAAAAGTGAAAGTGAAGTTGCTCAGCCATGTCTGACTCTTTGCGACCCCATGGACTATAGACTATGATGCTCCTCTGAAATTTTCCAGGCAAGAATACTGGAGTGGACTGCCATTTCCTTCTTCAGGGGATCTTCCCGATCCAGAGATTGAACCCGGGGCTCCCGCATTACAAGCAGACGCTTTTACCATCTGGTAAGCTACCAGGGCCACTGGGGAACTAAAAAACTTCCCAAGATTAAATGTTAAGGAAAAACCCTCCTCATAGCAGGGAGAACTTATGAAGAAGAAGCCCTATGGCTACATACAAGCTCTCTCTGCCAGTCCAACAGTTAAATAAGAAACATCAAGGCTTACTGCCTAGCTCTGGCATCTTGACTGCTTGTTAGCTGGCACAGAAAATGAGATGTCTTTCTGCATGTGTGACCGCCTCAGCCTTTCTAATGCTTCTTAGTCCTTGAATCTGGGATTTTTCAAATTGTCTCCCAAATTATTGGCAGTTTCTGGAGTTCTATTTAGAAAACGCCTGAAATGACAGAATTTTTGAAGTGACTACTCAAAAGTCAAATCTCTGCCTAAAAGAAAACGTTAAGTGACCAAGCAAATCTTAATAGTGACTTTAAGTAATTAATTAGATTAATAATGAACAAGCAAGGTACTCTTCAGAAAGAGATGCTTCCTAGGGAAACAGAGGAGATAAAAAAATACAGGCAGCTTTTTCCACTTGTGAAAATTATTCTGAAAGACTAAAGTTGACTAAAGACTAAAGCATTGCAGTTACTAAATTTCCAAAGAGTCTGGAAAACTTCAAGGTGAGGTTTTTCACTTAAAAGTAAGGCCTTTCAAATAAAATTAGATATATTCTTGTCAAGTAAGCTAACTAGATACTAACTGTAACAGAAGCACTGTTACTTCATGTTTTTCTCCCAATATACGATCATGTCCAAGTTCAGAGTGAGAGCTCATCAGTAAGCCATTCAGTTTGGGGTGACGGGTTAGGAAATGAGAAATTAAAATTACAACCAAAGTCAACCAGTAACTTCTCTACTATGAGTTTCAAAAATCAAACATAAAGCTCTCATAGAGAGAAATGACTAATGAACGCAAGCAGATGATACACTTACTCCCTCAGAGAGCGATTACTAATAAAATACTAGGAACTTGGTAACTAAAGTCAATGTTCTGAGGAAATACTTCCCACAATGGAATATAAACTTAGCAGGCGGCCAGGACCACATTCTATTTTAGCCAGTGTCTGAACTTAAATTAGCTGTTAAAAAAAGAAAAAAAAAAATTTAACTGAAACTCCCCAGACACCAAAAAGTAAAAGGCAATCCCAGCTAAATCTGCTGAACACTTGACCAGCATGTTTTGCCATTTGCCTGACCCCGCGGGCCAGGAGGGCGCTCAGGTCCAAGAGATCAAGAACAGCAGCAGGGAAGCCTCGGAGGAAAAACTGTGAAAACACAATTAAGTAGAACAGCTCCTACCATTTGGTCTGGTGATGAAAGGAGAGATGAGGTGTCAGTGAGGATGATAGATATTTGGACCCTTGACATCTTTGTGAGGGTGAGGTAACAGATCAAATGCCTTCTCTTGAGCAGGCGATTCGTTTTACCCTGAGATGTGCAAGGCTGAGACGAGTCTATCATGGTTACAAAACAACACGGAGAAGGCGGATCCCACAGCAGACGGTCCCGAGAGTGCAGGGTCGTGGATCACTCACTGAACTCCTCTGCTCAGGTTTGTATAGGAATTAAGACTCACCGTGAAGGGCCCTGGTGAGGGAGGCAGAACCCCAAGAGAAAGATGTTAGTTCCTTAAGAACCAACAGAGAGGGGCTTCCCTGGTGGCTCAGTGGTAAAAAATCTGCCCGCCAATGCAGGAGGTGTGGGTTCGATCCCTGGTCTGGGAAGATCCCATATGCTAAGGAGCATCTAGGCCCGTGCACCACAGCTGTTGAGCCTGTGTTCCCGAGCCTGCGTGCCCTAGAGCCTGTGTTCTGCAACCAGAGACGCCACGGCAGTGAGAAGCCCAGGCACCGCAACTAGAGAAAAACCCACGCAGCGACAAAGAGCCAGCCTGGCCAAAAAACTAAACAAAAACCGACAGAGAATGACTACATCTAAGGAGAGTATCTACATCTCTATGTAGCAAACACACACCACCAAAGAATTCAACAGGATTGTTGGTGTTGTTGAGTCACCAAGTTGTGTCTGACTCTGCAACCCCGTGGACTGCAGTGCGCCAGGCTTCCCTGTCCTTCACTATCTTCTGGAGGTTGCTCAGACTCACATCCATTGAGTCGGTGACGCCATCCAACCATCTCATTCTCTGTATTAGAAGAAAACGACACAAAAGCCTTCCAACCGCTCACACATATTCCTCAGGGCGAGGACCAACCCAGGATGAAATCCCCCGTGTTGGCTGCATTCTCCCCACGGCCCTTGCTAACTGGCTGGAGAAAGAAGGGACGCCGTCACGGAGGAGGGGACAGAGGTCACTTTCCCAGCTTTCAGTCTTCTCATGCTAAAGCTGTTTTCCTCAAAGCTTCAGTTTCTCCATTGGTGGAAACGCAGGTGTAGAGAGACACACATCCCTAGTTAAATACCTCTGAACGAACGTAAATGTTGCAGCTGGACCCTCAGTGTGAAGGAGGAAATGGGTGGGGATGTTTAACTCTCTTAAAACCAAAAAGCTAAAGCGGCTCCTAAAGAATTCATTCATGCAGAAAACACATTAGTTTAGACTCTTCCTCTCAAAACATTAATGAAATAAGGTACCATATTTAAAAGACTTTCCACTAAAATCCAGAAAAGGAAGGCGTATCTGACACGCAGAAAGAAAGACAAATCATTGATCCAAAAATACATCCATGGTTGGTTGGAGGGGATGTTGAAGGCAATGAACAAGGGAAATGGGGTGGGGGGTGGGGTGGGGGTATAAATTAAGGCCCAAATGACACAGACACTTAAAATTAAGTGGTTTTAAAGAATCCTATCAATGTCACAAGACAGTGAAAGGTGCAACATTTTCTTACAACTTAAAATTCTTATCTGCCAGCTTCTCTAAAGACATTTTATTCGAGCTAAGAAAATACAGGATTAAAAGGAACTCAGCCTTCTCAAATTCCCCATTTTTTCACCAAACAAAAAAGGATGGTACCAAAAAAGAGTGGCAAAAAGTTGGCTACATAGAGATGCTGATACTCCTATTAGAGTCAGCCCTGTGGGGGGGGTCAAAGCCACAGAAACCGTTCCCCGTCTATGTTCATTCACACACAAACCTGAGAATGGGGCAGCTGACGTGGAGTTCAGTGAACACACCCAGGAAGGACCCGAGAGCCCAAGGACTCGGGGGCCAACCTGCCCATGCTCCATCAGCCCCACCCCAGGGGTCGGCTGCCCCAGGCCCGCAGACACACCACAGCGGCTCTCACTCACAAGCACTGTGGACAAGCCAGACCTCTGCCAGCGAGTCACTTCACAGCACCTCACTTCATCTAAACCTCACCACCACCCACAAGGAGGTGGGTGTTAATACATGCAGCTCATGAAATGGAAACCCGAGGCTCAGAGGGCCAGGTAACAGGTGAACCCACAGTCTGGGCTCTGAACCGCTGCTGCTGCTGCTAAGTCACCTCAGTCGGGTCCAACTCTGCGCGACCCCAGAGACGGCAGCCCACCAGGCTCCCCCGTCTCTGGGATTCTCCAGGCAAGAACACCTGAGTGGGTTGCCATTTCCCTCTCCATGAAAGTGAAAAGTGAAAGGGAAGTCGCTCAGTCGTGTCCAACTCTCAGCAACCCCATGGACTGCAGCCCACCAGGCTCCTCCGTCCATGGGATTTTCCAGGCAAGAGTACTGGAGTGGGGTGCCATTGCCTTCTTTGGCTCTGAACCTCTACATCCAACGAATTCATCAATCAGCAGCAGGCAAAGTCTCCCCATTCAGAGATCTGAAAACTCTCCTCTTACCAATTTGAAGGTTTCAAACCTCAGAGACAACTCCTTTCCCTCCAGTCATCTTGTTCTTTCTTATTACATCTCCCCAGAGGGTGCTTGAAGCAAATGGGAAGCCGCAGGAGAGCTACACGAGTCCACACCCTTTACCAGGAGGCATTTCTCTTGGGGAAATATCCCTAAGAACAGACTCCAATGGGAAAGGCAATCTGCTTAAAAATGTTTGCAGCAGAACTATTTATGCCAGCCTCAAACTGAAAAGAACTCCGATGCCCTAATATAGGCTAGTGGAGCAGACTATGAAGCACAAAAGGATGAAATACGGTTGAACCCTGAACAACTCGGGTTTGAACTGCACGGGTCCACTTACATGTGGATGTTTTTCAGTAGCAAATACTACAGTACTACATGATCCCTGATTGGTTGAATCTGCAGATATGGAGGAACCAGAGACACAGAGGGCTGACTATCAACTATACTCAAATCCCAATTGCATGGAGGCACTGGTGCCCCTACCTCCCTCACTGTTCAAGGGTCAGTTTCTTACATGGGCTATTTAAAGTGAGCTGAATGTGGTCCGTGCATCCATACAGAATATAAATTACAATAATGCTACATATTTAAAATACAATAGTACCTGCTCATTACTTCCAACCACAGAACAATCCCAGGTGAACAGAAGCTCAGAATCGAGATCAGAGACAGAATCGAGAGAATTCAACGTGTGGCAGTGTGGTGACTAGTGACTATAAAGCTGCTGAAGAGACACAAGCTGTAGAAAGTTAAAGCAGAGACCAATAATAGATTGCTATGTGATCAAAGAAACCTGTACTCACGCCAACATCACATGTACACTCTGACCATTTAATTTTTTAATTTTATTAAAATACACCTCTGCTCTGGGGCTTCTTGAAGATTGGCTTCACAATAAGGCCAACAGAATCCCTGGGCAGAGTCATGAGGAATGAGGTTCTACATTAATGCTGTTTAGGACACATTCCTTCAATCCTTTTTGTTTATTCTATTCCCTGCACTTATGAACTCCCTCAATCCCTCTACTTAAACCATAGCACTAAACCACTAGGATTAAAGACATGGTGAATTTTCTCAAGAATGTACTTAATTTTACATCTGATCAATGTGTTTACAGATTCATACATTAGTAATTTGCTAACAAACCTGTACAAAATAATGCATCTGAAAACTCATCTCTTAAAATGTCTTTTATCAGAAAATGTGATGGGAAGTTTCCATTATCTTTGAGGTTAGAAAAGCCTTTCCAGCCCCATTGCAGAACGCAGCTTTGCCTGCGTTCATGGGCTTCTGAAGCCAGGTGACAGAAGCATTGGTTTGCCTAGGGTTTAAATTATGTTTTAGACATTATTAGAGAGAGGAGTTTAATGAAGCGTTTCTATGAACTGTTGATTAGCTGAAAAAACATGACATTCTACAGGACATCCAGGCAATCAATGCAACTTCAAAAGCGGGTGGCCATTAGGAGCAAGACATGCACCGATGTATTCCTCGGTATCCAAACAGGATGACATCTATCTGGGAAAAAGATGGCTCCAACCTGGGCATCAGCCATTCTTGGAACCTGTTTCATGGACCACTTCTCTATGTCACTAGCTGTCAATCATTCCTTCCACCATCCTTCAAAGTACTCACCAGGATTTGCAGGATCTTTTATGTCACCATTACCACCACCGTGACCACAATACAATCTAAACTGAATAGAATTCAAACGGGTCATGTGATGACATATCTGGCTTCTATGATGGGCAAAATCACTAGAAAAGGCAACCACTGTGTTCCTTTTTTAAAGCATCAATTTTAACTAAATCTATTTCAAGACTTTCTTCCTTTGATCTGTGATAAATTTTACCCAGGAATCAAGATGCAACAACCCGCAGATGAGTTATCTTTAATCAGTTCTACAATTTAGAATTCCCCAGAACTTCAAATAATCCAAGATCAATTATTTCTACATAGTATTGTCAGTGGACAATATTAATTACCCTACATTTACGGTCTGGTTTGAGGCCCTTCCAAAGCTTTCACATTTGCTATTTAACCCTCACCATCACCACATAAAGAGAAATTTCTCTAGTTAATGACATTTAAGAACACATTTCACAAAATTACCATCTTCAGTATGAGCTCTCATGAAAGAGGAAAAAAAAAAAACAAACAGCAAAAAGTCATCAGCAAAAAGTCTGTCCTAAAATGCATGACTCCACTCAACTCAACAGGTATTTACCAAGTGCCCACAATGCCCTAGGCAACAAGTTCTCAAGGCAGGCTTCTTTAGCAGAACAAAAAAAAATTTTTTTTACAAAATCAAAAATTTAACAACCTTAAATATATCTCTAAACACTGAAAATCAACCAACCACCACAACAGAAACAGTTTCAAAGAATACCTAGTCTGTGAAATCCAAAAGTACAGATAGCACCAACTGAAAGATTTTATTGCACATTTACTTGCTTTATGCCAAAGTGACTGTCTGGTTTCAGATGCACATTCCTAGAAGAGGCATTGACTTTTTCCCACCACTAGGGACTAGGTCATGAATTACTGCACAGAGCTACTTCAGATGTTTATTAAACAGCAATGAAGTAGTAATTAGCAAATGGTTCCCCAGTGGATCAAAGACTTGGTAATTAACTACCACTTACTGCACCAAGAGTGTGAGTTATTAAACAGCACTGGAGGAACGGTTCGGTAGTACCTTGGTGTCCTGAAAGATTCATTTTAATACAACTCACCATGAGCAGGCTTAGACACTGGGGCAATCCAGCTATTTGCTGGAAAACAACATGAGTGTCAGAGTGTCAATTTCAGCCCAGACCCCTGTCATTTAGTTAGATGGACACGCAAGCACTTTATTCAGTGTGGCCCACTGCGAGGCCCCTGCACTCTGATTTGCCTTGCAGCCTGAGCATGGGTGTGAAAAGGCAGCAGCCCCACTGAGTCTATCACAGACCCACAGCTTTTATGAATCTGCACCCAAAGTTGTTGGGCATCTGCTTCCATAGGTTCATATCTTGCCACTCTGATGAGAAAGACCTTTAAAAATAAGTGATTACCTAATTACAAATAAAATTTGCCATATTTGCTCCAAAGACCTTCTCCAAAATGTCTTTTTTGTATATCCAAGTTACTCCCTTCCTCTGGTTCCCCACCTCTCGTTCCCATTTTATTCTAGACTAGCCTCTTTACTAGCCATCCCTGCCTTCCAGTTAGTGATTCCAGTCTTTTAAATCAAAATTCAACATGAAAAGTCTAGCTCCTTTGAAAGGCTTTACCTAATGAGGAGACAAGACATTACGGGAAAAAAACTCTGTCAAACCACTTTAAAACTCATCCATTCAAATTCCAAATAAAAGTCCAACCAACCAAAGTTGGTATTGTTTTTTCCCTTAAGCTAAAGTTGCCTACACCCTGGTGTTGCAATAATCTCAACGGCCAAAGTCTGTGGTTTGTGGACTTGTGTAAGGCCCAGGTAAAGGGAGCACGTAATGAACTTCAAATGTTAAATCACTCGGGGCAGTAAAAGAACACACACCAAAAAAGCTTTTTAGGAAGATACATGATACCCCTATCATCAGACGAACTCAGGAAAGTGTGGAAGATAAGCAATTAATCAGTGAACTGGTAAAAAGTTTCAGGTGACACCAGGGGATGGACAAATGAGATCAAGGAGATAAAGTTCAAAGAGGCAGAACAACAGGTCATGAATCACACGGATCTAGGAAAACTCACAGACGGAAAGGAAGGGAGAAAGCATTCGAGAAAACCAGAGCTAATCATGAATGCAGTGCTTCCTTAGCAGAAATGCTGGAACACTCACCTGAAGATTATACCTCCAAAGAAGAACTTAAGAGTTCCTTTTTAAAATCCCTACCAAATTACAAAATAGTATTTGTTATTTCTACTGTCAGTCCTTTTTGGCAAAGTTTTGGGAGTAACATGAAAATATGGAGCATGACAGGTTGTCCAAACTAAAGATTGGAAAAGGGCACTGTTTTAACTGCATAACCTCCAATGTAGAGACTCTTTAATACGCAAGCCAAAGACATAACTGCATACGAAAATAATGTCAGGGAAAATGTACAGTGGCTATTCATTTTTGGTTTTTAACCACTGAGGCCACAGAATTAATCATTAATTTTCATCATACAAATCTCTCCTTAAATGGTTATCTCAAATAAATTTGCCAAGAAAAAAAAAGTAGCAAAAAAGTTTACGAAATGATGCAGTCATTTAATAAAATGCATTAATGTACAACATTAAAGAAAGTCAGTAAGGACTTTCCTTCATTATGGGATAATAAAGAATGGTTCAACTTTTCTGACGGTAGTCAGTTAACCCACATGAAAACCCCAAATACTCTAACTCAGTAGCTTTACTCCATTTACCCTATGAGACAGAGGATAGTACAAGGATGTTTAATGGAGCACTATTCATAACAGGGAAAATATTCCATCTATAAGAGACTTAATAAATAAACCAGAGCACATTCATTACACGGAATATTCTTCAGATATTAAAAAGGAGGTACCTAAACTTACTGACATGGCAAGACTACCACAATTTATTGTGAAGCAAAGAATGAAACAATGCCTTATGGTTTCATATATCTGAGGTTGTATGTATCTATGTGTAACAATCATAAGAAATATGGGCAATAGTTGTCTTGATAAGGTGAGTACTTGCCATGGTTTGCCCTTTACCTGTACTTTTATACACTGTTTGAACTTTCTACATTAAGCTTTAAAAAAAAAAAAAAAAAATCAAAACACACAATAGAAGAGAAACCAGAAAATTAAGCTTCTTCCACTGGGCGGGGGGTGGGGGGTGAGAAAAAGTCATTAATATACAAAAAAAAAAAAGAATCTTTTCTCCTGGAGAGGGTGACAGTCACCCTTTTTTACAGGATGAAAATTCACCGCCGTACATCACAAGTTTCTGAATGGACGCAGCCTGACCTGCAGGCCCAGGAGCATCTCCCTGACTTAGCAGCTCCCGCACTATTGCAGTCACCGTCCCAGACTGGCCTGGATCCCAGGCTGAGCAGAGCAAGCACCGGTCCGCCCCACCCAAGCTCACCAGACCAGCCTCCTGGCAGCACACGCCCACCTTCCTGCCCTAGTTCAGGAAATGCCAGCTGGGTTCCCTGTACTCAGCATGTGCCCCGTCCAAGCAGGGGAGGGTGCTAAAATGAAGCTTTACCAGGAGGTAACAGAAGAGAGCAGAGAGGAGGCAGTCTGAGCACACCCACCAACACAGTTGACTCTTGAACAGCATAGGCGTTTGAACGGCATGGGTTCAGCTACACACATTTTTTTTTTTTTAATGAAACATACTGGAAACTTTTTTGGAGGTTCGAGACAATTTAAAAAACTCACAGATGAACGATGTAGCCTAGAAATATCAAAAAAATTCAGAAAAAGTAAAGTAGGTCATGAATGCATTTAAGTGGATTCTAGTCTATACTTACAAAGGTATACGATGAGTAATATTTAATATAAAACTAATAATGTGTTTATTTTCTTATCAATTTATAACTTTGCTTTCAAAGAATTATATTACACTACAGCATGACTCTCTTGTAAATGGAGAAACTGCATATCAGCCTATCATCACAGATGTTTTTAAGTAACAATGCTTCCAATGCTATATTGTGAATATGAATATAATACTGTATGCTATAAAAACTGTATAAAGATTCACTCATTAGGGTATAGGCTAGGCTACCATGAAGCCATCATATTGATTATTACATCAGGCTACCAGAAAGCCATCACATTGCAAGGAATTTGGACTTCATCCTCTCTGTAGTAGGAAAGGACCGGAAGATTCTAAGCAGGAATGAATACACTCTAAGGTTCACTCCGTACAATCCTAACAGCTGCTGTGTGCATAATGGATCATGTGGGAGCTCAAACTTTGAGGTTTACAAAAATCTGTTGTTAAAACTCAGAATGTACGAAGGCCACAAAGAGGAGTCTTTTTCTAATGCTGTTCTCCCCACATGAGGTACAGACAAACCCTTATACTCACACACACACACTAGGTGCTCAATTCTTTAAAATCCCACAGTACGAGAGAACAGCAAATTTTATGTTGTGGTGTCTTTCTTGACAAAAGGCAAAAGGGAACAGTAAGAAAAAAATATATATTCCTTTAAAGTAATGGACACTGCTTTCACTAGACATTCTGTTACAAACTAATGCAAAGTTGGCTATTCGTTGACAATGGAGCATTTCCAACTATCTACTTACTATTCAAACTTTGATACTTTGAAAACATTTCCTCTTAAACAGATTTTTTAAAAACCAGTCGAATACAGTTATGGAAATATAAAAATCATCCCAGTCTTTTGCACAGGAGGCTCTTTAGAAATTAAGAATCGGAAAATAGTCACTAAAGCAAATGGTTAGTAGGAAAGGGCGATCTGCCTCTTTTAGGACTGGAATGCCACTGGAGATCCATTCCTCCAAAACTCTGAAAGTATGACCACTATTTATCCAGAGCCTTCTGGTAAGCAGTTAAAGTGCTTTACAAATATCATCTTCATAATAACCCCATAAAGAGAGGAGAGTTTGCTATAAAAGTTCATTGGGCATGAAAACTTGGCTCAGTTATTCAACAGCTTGATCCAAAAGCAATTATTAAAATTAATTTTTAACAGCAACAAAAATAATTTGGCTGAAAGAGTAAACTAATAAGCAGTCAACTCCCTACCCATGGTACATTTCCCCGACACAAAGGCTGCCATTTCATTCCTTGCCCCAGGACCCAGAATTACTTGTATGAAACCAGCTCCTGTAACGATGGCTCAGAGGCCCGATGCCAGGGGCTGAATCAAAAGCACTGGACTCCATTTTATAGCAGCACTTGGTCCTCTATCTACACTGCCCTCAAGTCTGGCACCAAACGAGCTGGGGAGATAGTGGTTTCCTAATGAATTAGACCGAGCAAAGAGCCATCCTTTATGATGCTCCAATGGCCCACTAATTGCTCAAGGACAGACACATCCCAGCTCCTCCTCCCCAGTGAGCTCCACCACATGTACGCCTGGCAATCCTCAGGGCCTCTGGGCAGATAAGGCACCAGAAGGATGGCGTGGCTCAGTGGACAGGCAGCTATGCACTGAAGCTGATGCATTTGCTGTGTAAAGAATGCCATTCTCACTGGCTCTTCTCCAGGTTCTTCAGAGGAACCAGGCCAAGTTCCTGGAATTGACAACTTAGAGGTCATGCCTCTTTTGCCAGCCTTCTCCCTCCTCCTTGTGGACTATTTCTTTCTTTGTGCTCAGATGCTCAGTTGTGTCCAACTCTTTGCGACCCCATGGACTGTGGTCAGCCGGGCTCCTCTGTCCATGGGATTTCCCAGGCAAGAATACTGGAGTGGGTTGCCATTTCCCTCTCCAGGGGATCTTCCTGACCCAGGGATCGAACCCCCGTCTCTTATGTCTCCTGCATTGGTAGGTGGGTTCTTTACCACTAGCATCATCTGGGAAGCCACATTTCTCTCTTTAGCCATGGGTAAGTTTCACCGATGGAAAATGAATTCATAGTAAAGGCTGTTGATTCCATATGACAGCAAGAAGCCTGGAACAGACGTTGGGTTTTCCTGGGAATGAATTCCAGGATTTTCCCATGTACCCTAGGAGTGGAAGTGATAGAACAATGAGACCTTCCCAGCCTTTTCACAGTATCATGTGGTAAGAATAGAATTTATATCCCTTCTTTTCACCTACAGGTTGTGTTATTTACACAGGCTACTTATACTCACTGAGCCTCTATTGCCTCATCTATAAAATGGGTCTAATACTCCATAGGGAAGTTATAGCACCTGGCACGAAACAGATGCTAATTATTACTGTCTTCTGTTTACATAAAGTCAACCTTCTCCTATCTTGAGTGATTTCCATTTGTCTGTGCTTGCTGGTTATTCTCAGTTTCAAATTCTTTAATCCATTTGAAACTGGACTATCCATGTCTATTTCATACTAAGAGAAAGACCAAAGTAGTGATTTTAAATAGGATTTGGATCAAGCAGAGATGTGGTCCAAAATCCAGTTCTCCTACTATTGGTTATACAGTCTTGGGGAAGTTGTCAAATTTTGGGGGCATGGCCTTGTCTGGGGTGAGGAAAAACTATTTAGGCATAAGAAGTTTTTAGGAAGCTTGTGGGGGAGAGTTGTCAAACCTGTGACTCAGTTTCATCAGGTACAAAATGGGGCTAAATATCACAGGCACTAAATATCACAATTAAAGGGTTACTGGGGAAATAATTGGGAGGAGTCAGCAGCCATCTTTGTAAGGGAGCCCTGGGGTCAGTACCGTCCCCATAGCCTATGAAACAAATGCCACTTAATAATAACATCCTCTTTCTTAGGTGGCCAGAGAGTGTTCCACAATAGCTCAAGAACAGAACCTAGAAACAACGCTTGCTGACTGCGGACTGGGGCGCTAATGGCATGTTAGAGACACCAGTGGGTGATGGGGTTTAGCTCTAAATTTTCAAACCCTTAATGGGTAACAATGCCTGAACAGTCCTGGCCTGAGCCTTGTCTCATCTCCCTCCCTCAAGGCTGTGGGCAGACCAGCCTGGTGTGCACAGGTACCACTTCTAGCTGGACTCCCAAGGAAGCAGGCCCAATAGACAAATGCTACCATTATAGAACAGCTCTCCCCACCTTTGGGCCTCCCTGATAGCTCAGTTGGTAAAAGAATCTGCCTGCAATGCAGGAGGCCCTGGTTCGATTCCTGGATCAGGAAGATCCGCTGGAGAAGGGATAGGCTACCCACTTCAGTATTCTTAGGCTTCCCTTGTGGCTCAGCTGGTAAAGAATCCGCCTGCAATGCAGGAGACCTGGGTTTGATCCCTGGGTTGGGAAAATCACCTGGAGAAGGGAAAGGCTCCCCACTCCAGTATCCCTGGCCTGGAGAATTCCATGGACTGTATAGTCCATGGGGTCCCAAAGAGTCGAACACGGCTGAGCGGCTTTCACAGCCACCCATCTTCTCTGGCTAGGGTTCTCATCTCCATTAGGTATCAGGAGGGTGGGGAAGTCAAGAAAGCTCATTATTACACGCCCACACTCTGAACATCTGAGGCTCTGGGTAAACCCACCCATTTCAAGAAGAAAGAATGTACTTTCCAGTTCCACCTCTAGAATTAGAAAAGCAATCCTAAATCTAGTACAAGTTCTTCTCACGGTATCTGGGATACAA
Source organism: Cephalophus harveyi (assembly GCA_006410635.1). Classification (NCBI taxonomy): domain Eukaryota; kingdom Metazoa; phylum Chordata; class Mammalia; order Artiodactyla; family Bovidae; genus Cephalophus; species Cephalophus harveyi. Next base: position 214,558 of record SJYT01048718.1, on the reverse strand, counting down.
ATTTTGTTTCTATTACAAGACTCTACCCATTTCATTAAAAGTCTTCAAGAAATACTCTTAAATCATTTTGTTATATTTGAACTTAAAATTGTGGTAAAATTCATATTGGTTCTGCAAATATAAATATGTGCACATCAATCAAGGCTGTATATTGTCACCCTGCTTATTTAACTTATATGCAGAGTACATCATGAGAAACGTGGGACTGGAAGAAACACAAGCTGGAATCAAGATTGCCGGGAGAAATATCAATAACCTCAGATATGCAGATGACACCACCCTTATGGCAGAAAGTGAAGAGGATTGAGTCTGAGTAAACTCCGGGAGTTGGTGATGGATGGGGAGGCCTGGCGTGCTGCGATTCATGGGGTCGCAAAGAGTCGCACACGACTGAGCAACTGAACTGAACTGAACATCAATACAGCTCATATTTAGAAAAAGGAAGCAACAAACTAAAAGATTTAAGAATAGGGGGAAGGCCTTGAGATGATTTAGAATGGTTTTCTATTAGAAAGAAGTAACTTGTCATTGTTGTTCAGTTGCTAAGTCACGTCTGACTCTTTGCAACCTCATGGACTATAGCACGCCAGGCTTCCTTGTCCTTCACCATCTCCTGGAGCTTGCTCAAACTCATGTCAATTGAATCAGTGATGCCATCCAACCATCTCATCCTCTGTTGCCCCCTTCTCTTCTTGCCCTCAATCTTTCCCAGCATCAGGGTCTTTTCCAATGAGTTGGCTCTTCGTATCAGGTGGCCAAAGTATTGGAGCTTCAGCTTCAGCATCAGTTCTTTTAATGAATATTCAGAGTTGACTTCCTTTAGGATTAACTGTTTTGATCTCCTTGTAGTCCACAGGACTCTCAAGAGTCTTCAGCACCACAGTTTGAAAGCATCAGTTCTTCGGTGCTCAGCCTTCTTTATGGTCCTCTTCCTTTATGGTCCAACTCTGACATCTGTACCTGACTATAGGAAAAACCACAGCTTTGACTATACAGACCTTTGTTGGTAAAGTGATGTCTCTGCTTTCTTCCAAGCAGCAGCATCTTTTAATTTTGTGGCTGTAGTCACTGTCCAGAGTGATTTTGGAGCCCAAGAAAATAAAATCTGTCACTGTTTTCACTTTTCTCCATCTATTTGCCATAAAATAATGGGACTGGATGCCATGATCTTCATGTTTTGAATGCTGAGTTTTAAGAAGTAACTACTGAATACTTAAAATATGCCAAGTATTGTTGTAACCTGTTTGATTGTCCCAAAAACCTATGAAGTATTATTAACCCCTAATTACAGATGAGAGGGTTGAAGCAGAGACTTTAATTAGTGTCTCAAAGATCACCCAGCTGGGAAACATTAGAGCTGGTTAACTTCCCAAAGATCACCCAGCTGGGAAATGTTAGAGCCAGTTAACTTCCCAAAGACCATCCAGCTGGTAAATGTTAGAGTTAGTTTCAAATCTAGGCAATTTGGCTCCAAAGCCTTGCCTTTTAACCACTCAAACCCCACTAGCTTATTTTATCTTAGCTAGTCAGTTAATAAATGAAGGTTCAAGATTCTTTCTCTACCATAAACTGTGGAAGAGCCTTTGACTTGCATGTATAATGCAGGCAGTATTAATCAACATTTCAGGAGGGATTCCAGTTAATGTTAGAGCCAGTTAACTTCCCAAAGACCATCCAGCTGGTAAATGTTAGAGTTAGTTTCAAATCTAGGCAATTTGGCTTCAAAGCCTTGCCTTTTAACCACTCAAACCCCACTAGCTTATTTTATCTTAGCTAGTCAGTTAATAAATGAAGGTTCAATAAACTGTGGAAGAGCCTTTGACTTGCATGTATAATGCAGGCAGCATTAATCAACATTTCAGGAGGGATTCCAGTGCAGATATTTAGGGTTCCTGGTCCCTATTTACTAAAAGTGGGGATCTTAAAATCCCCATTCCAGATCCAAACACCTTTGGTATGTAGAGGGGGCGGGGAGAGCATTCAGGTTTGACTCAGTTGAGAACCATTACAGTAAACAGAAAAGCACATCTAAAGGACATCAAGTAATTTAAACCAAAAAATACCTGTTAGAAAGCAAAGGCAGATGAAGAAAGGAAGGAGAGACAAGAGGACTACACGTGCCAGATTTCCTCCCTTTCCTGCCTCAACGCTGCACTGTCAAACTGGCAGTTAGACTAAAACCAACCCAAATGTTTGAAAAGTCATCAGGACTCAGCAGCTAATAGAACACTGTTTTCTAAAAACAAATCCATATATGGTAGACATTCTTAATCTGTTCTTTCATAAACTCTAAACCCAAGATTTCAAATGAAGACCTGCCAGACAATCTCCAATCAACAGAAGAGAAGTCCTTTCCTCTGTTCATCCTTATGCAAAAAAAACCTCAGATTGTCCCAAAACAAAAAATCCAACTTGGATTCAAAACCTGGTGCCACTTAATAAGAACCTATATTCTGACACATAGGGAACCACTCACTTGGTTCCAAAAATGCAAATAACCGAAAAGTCGTAACGATGACGGATAAGCAAGAAACACAACCAGCAAACCCCTTCCACAGCCTGCCCTCTCTTCTCTGCCACTTTGTGGGGTGACACGCCAGCAAGACCATCTGAAGGTAGCTCCCCTAGATGGCAACAGAGAGCATTCCCCTTGGTGCAGCTGGTGTCGGGATGTGGATTCCCGGGACCAACAGTCAGAGCGTCCCCCAGCCTCTCACCTCTCCACCTCACACCCACCCTCCTCCTCCTTCCCTCCATTCCTCTCTTCCCCACTCCGCCATTCCCTTGGCAAATGCCAATCTCCTTTCTCAGGTTTTCTTTGCAGCCATCCTGACTCAGGATTGGTTCTCAGGATATTCTGCACAAAAATCACAAAGCCGGGAGGGGATGGTGGCAAGAATTCCAGGGTAGTCCTCTCCCGGGAGATTCTTTACTGCTGAGCCACCAGGGAAGCCCAGTTTAATTTTTTAGGGGTCATTTAAACAACTTTGATAGTGTCTCACATTTTGTGTACCAGGAATCTGGGAAAGGAGCAGCTAATGTGATGCTTCTCTTCCACATGGCAACGGGGTCCTTAGGCAGCAGGAGGATGTGCTAGTCTGGAGGGTCCAATATGGCTTCATTCACATGTCGACGGGGGTGGCTGGAAGGCTGGGTTTAGCCAGGACTGTCCTCTGGGGCACCTGCCATTCTGCACAGGGCAGACCCCTTACATGCCAGCTCAGGACTTGAATAGCAGTGTTCCCACCAACAAGGCAGAACTTGTATAAAAAAAAATTCAGATTCTGACAAAGGTGGTTGGCACTGAGCCTTGAACATATCCTTTCAGATCTGCCTGTTTGGGGATGTTGAGCCTGAGAAAAAGGAACCAGAATGACTGCTTTTCAGAAAATTGGTCAAAAACAGCAGGGAAACAGCCCAGTGACATTATCCAGATGCAACCAACAGACTTGGGGTTAGAAATTGGCCACGAGCCCCCACTATTACCAAGAAATAGAGTCAGTTCTGAACTGACAAGGCAAGGATTTCTACAAAAGGACCAATCGCTTTTCTTTATAAGGTTTTGGCCTTCAGAAACTTCTAGATTTCACTGAAGTTGAGACGTAATCCCTAATGCTGTAAACTCAGTAAACCCTTTGCAATTTACACTCATTAGGCCTCACTTTTTATTTGCTTTTAACCCAATCATACCCAGTAAGGCAAGATGATGCATCAGCGCACCTGGAACCCAGATCGCTTCGGTAACAACACAGGGAAAAGAATCTCTAACACTCTCACTCCAAGGCACCGGTTGTCAGCCAAAAGGATCTTGCCTTTGCCGGCTTCCTGCCCCCGGCTCATAGAGGACAAGGGGCCATGTCTGGAGATGGTTTGGATCTTTACAACTAGGGGAAGTGAGTTCTGATAGCCTCTAGTCGGCAGAGAGCGGGGATGGTGCTAAAGAGCCTGCAACACACAGGACAGCCTCATAGCCAAGAAATGATTTAGCACAAAGGTGCCCGTGGCGGCAAGGCTGAGAAATCCCGCTATATAGAAAGCAGCAATCCCCAATCTTTTCGGCACCAGGGACCAGTTTCGTGGAAGACAATTTTTTCCATGGACTGGCAGTGGGCAGGGGTGATGGTCTGGGGATGACTCAAGTGCACTGCATTTATCGGCAGCTCATCTCTATTGTTATTAAATCAGCTCCACCTCAGATCGGCAGGCCTTAGATCCCGGGGGCTGGGGACCGCTGCCCTAAAGCACTTATTAACAATAAGTTAATAAGAGCACACTGTTAGCAGCTCCACGGCATTTTCATCTTCACTTCTCTCCCCCCTATTTTTGCACTGTGCATGGGAAGCTGAATTTCTATGAGCTAAATGCACAGATGCCATGCTCCACTGGAAAGTGTCAATTTAAGGAAAGCGTTCTCTTCAAAGTCGGAAAATCATAGTTCTCATCTTGAAATCATTTTTTCACTTAATTTTTAAGAGTCACTTTTAATTTAGATGACCCAGTTACATCAGCAACACTACAGACAGACAAACCAAAAAACAAACTTTAAATGAATCAGAACCAAAGGGCTCCCATATGCTCTGGTCTTTTGTTTCTGAAAATAATGAGCTGAAATGTTTATGCATGGGTACAAGCAAACCCTGAGTTATAGATTAACAGCCGCTCTTTCAGGACGGCCTCTCCCATCTGTCATCTCCCAGCAGGGGAACAATAGCTGCAATGACACAGACATGGCCTAATCTGACCAAACACAGCCGGTCCTCTGCCACCTGTCCCTAAGCCAACACAGACGCCTGCCTGCCCGGCCCACAGCCTGGACGACTTTCTTCCTTGCAGGAACATTCGCACAGGCCCTGCTTTGTTTGGGGCAGTCCTACTTTGGTTTATACTTACAAAGTAAGAGCTGTCAGCTTACCAGGAAGAAAACACTATTGATACATGCTGATGTTCACCTTTGGGGAACTTCTGATACTCATTTTTATTGGGTCTCTTCCACCACAAATTTGTAAGGCTAGTAGTTCTTGTTTCTAACATTAATTGCTATTTTCCTCTTGAAACAAGGTTTCAGTGACACCTATCCAGGGCACGAAAAACCACAATTCCCTCAGTGAAATAAATTACATTGCTGGGTTGGTGCTCACTGCAGTGTGAGCCAGGCCTGTTAATGGCCTGTGATGTGTTACCCTTCTCCCAGGACAAACATAAACACTTTTTATAAACTTTTATGCATTCTGCAACCCGTTTCCAATGAAGATTTCCCCTCCTGGAGGGAGACCCTTAGCTGTCCCACACATTGCTACTGAACAAGGGCCTCACGCCCGAGGAACACACACCCAATAACAAATCCGACCACAGGATGAACTCAGCTTTTAAATGACCATTAATTTTACCTCATGTCAAAATTCTCTAGAACGCCTTTGATCCTTAAAGCAAAGGAGGCCCTGGGAGAGGCCAGTTTACAGAAGCTGGACAAGCAAGACAAGGAGCACCAGGAAACTCAGAGGTGAGTGGGAAGGGCCTTAAAACGCCAGCTACACAAGCGTTTCGGGCACCAACACAGGAAGCCAACAATCTGGGAGAAACTTCCAGAGTTCTTGGATTCCCTTAAAGTCAAACTTGTTCCTGTTGTATTACCAACAGTGGTGATAACCACTGCTAACTGGGTTCCAGATCTGCCTACAGAAAGCTACTTCCTTTATTATTATAACAATTCTACCCAGTGAGCATATGATTATCTCCATTTTACAGATAAGGAAACTAAGGCCTGGCGAGATCCGTAACTTGCCTGGGGTCATGGATCCTGGCAGTGGGAGGTGGAGCCTGGAGCCCAGGCCTGCCTGACTCAAGGCTGATCCCATCCCACCACAGGTGAAGGTGAAGGTGAAGGTGAAGTCGCTCAGTCGTGTCCGACTCTTTGTGACCCCGTGGACTGTAGCCTACTAGGCTTCTCCGTCCACGGGATTCTCCAGGCAAGAATACTGGAGTGGGTTACCATTTCCTTCTCCAGGGGATCTTCCCGACCCAGGGATCGAACCCAGGTCTCCCGCATCGGAGGCAGACGCTTTAACCTCTGAGCCACCAGGGAAGCCCATCCCACCACAGGTCCTGTCCAAACACAGAGCCCGTTCCTCCTAGGGCAACCCAGGGCTCAGAAGGGCTGTCTCCCAAGCACTCATTCCTCCAAAGAGTCTGATATATAGTTCTCTTGTGCTTGTTAACTGGTAAAAATCCTCAAACGGGCTGCACACTCACCAAACAATATCTAATCCTGTGTGTTTAATCATTAACATGTTTAGGTTACAGAAAATGCATGCCCTTGTGATTCAAGGTGAGCCAGGCTGCTTGCTAGGTACAACTGGGATCCAGAAAGGACCCAAAGACATGGACCCAGTCATCCCTGGAACCCAGCCCAACTTCAGGAAGAACCCGGTCCTCTCGTGAAGACCCTACGGTTGAGGCCTCATAAACAGGAGCTAATGAAACTGCATTGATGATCAGGGATTTATCTTGGCTCTGAGGAGACAGCAAGGCAGAAGAGGAAACAATCTATAGAAAATACAGAGGTATACATGGAAGAGGGCATCAGAGGATGAGATGGCTGGCTGGCATCACCAATGCAATGAACATAATAAACTTGGGCAAACTCCGGGAGATGGTGAGGGACAGGGAGGCCTGGCATGCTGCAGTCCATGGGGCCACAAAGAGTCAGACATGACTGGGAGGCCGAACAACAACCGCATACACGGAAGAAAGAGAGAAGAGCCCATGAAAGACCCATTTGATTTGTGTTAACAAAACAGAAGCAAGATGCTTGCAAAAGAACTACAAACTTTGATTCTTACACCCTTACTCCCCATTAAACTGCACTTAACATGATTTATACCTAGTTGGGGAGTAAAATGAACGTATATATACTATGGTTTCATTTTACAATAAGAAAATCACAAATATGAATCAATCTTATAACTTTACAGCAATTTGGAACCCTATGAATACAGAATTCCATCACATTTCAGCATTTAATTTTGTAAACACGAATGCTACTATATAAACTTCCACTAGTCCTTTTCTTATCATTGTAGTTACAGATCCCCATAGACTGCTTACTAAGAAAAAGGAAAAAAGAAAGATAAAAAGAACTACTGAATTGAAACAATGTCACATGCAATAAAATAATAAACAAAAAGTATGCCTTCACCAGTAGGCAATACCCAAACACCTTTCTACATAAAGGTTTGCTTTCTAAATTACTCTTCATAAAAGCTCAAGACTCAGAGCCAGGAAGTCATGCACTCTCATCTCACTCTTCTGTGTACTTTTAAGAAGCCTGCAGAAGATAATCAAGCTTCCCCACATGTAACTGAATTCAAGAAACCAGATGACCCAAACACACTGTTTTTATCAACATATAAGTGTTCTTAAAAATTGAATTTGTTTTTAATTTGCATGGTTTTTCACATAGAATGTTTCAGGTTCCAGTGTAATATTTACTGTTTGCTGCCAAAGCGCTATGCTAACATTGGACAACTCAGAGCAAGATCACAAAGAACCGTACCAGTGCCAAGAACAGCCTCCACGAAAAGTGCAAACACTAGATCCTGCCAGTACTATCACAAGATCACTTCCTCAAGCCTGACTTTCACCAGAAAACAAAGTAAAGGTTGATGCCACTGTGCAAGATTATTTGCTCTTTTCACTCAAGACCACACAACTTATCCAGTGGTCATCATTTCTCTTGCTGCTATGGAGACCCAGTCAGACCCACCTCTGGCCTGCAGGATGCGTGCCAGCTTTAGATCAATAAGCCCTGTGATCTATAAGACAGAGCAGAAGCTGATAACTCAGCAGATTCTTCCTGTAGCCATCAATCAGGGTGAGACTACAGCTTGTCTTCTGACCCACCAGGAGACTGGATGTCTGCAGCCCATTCCCTAAACAGAAGCAAAGAGGTCACATGAAGCAGCATTCATATCCGTCTCATGAGCCTGTGAAGGAACTTTTGGGTGAAACAGGTTTTCAGAGGGAGCTGTGCTCTCTCCCTCTGAGGCAGCAAAGAAATTCCACATGGAACTGGTCAGGTGCCAAGGGTTTCAGAGGAAGCACACTTGCCCCTGGTATCAAAGTCACACAACGAAGCTAAGATGTTAATTTAAAAAGATGTAAACACACCCAGCCAAACTGGGAGAATGTGTCAGAAGGTGTGGATGAAACTTACCAAGCAGTAAACAATAGCATCACTCCAGTGTTCGTGAATTCAAACAAAATATCCTGACCTTAAAAATTCTCTTTGGCAGCTTTTTATCTTCAATTAATCTCCTATTAACCAAAACACTGCAGATGGTGACTGCAGCCATGAAATTAAAAGACACTTGCTCCTTGGAAGGAAAGCTGTGACAAAGCTAGACAGCATATTAAAAAGCAGAGACATCACTTGGCCAACAAAGGTGCATATAGCCAAAGCTATGGTTTTGCCAGTAGTCATGTATGGGTGTGAGGGTTGGACCATAAAGAAGGCTGAGTGTTGAAGAATTGATGCTTTTGAATTGTGGTGTTGGAGAAGACTCTTGAGAGTCCCTCGGACAGCAACGAGATTAAACCAGTCAATCCTAAAGGAAATCACTGAATATTCTTTGCAAGGACTGATGCTGAAGCTCCAATACTTTGGCCAACAGATGCAAAGAGACCCTGGAAAAGATCCTAATCCTGGTAAAGATTGAGGGCAGGAGGAGACGGTGGTGGCAGAAGGGGAGATGGTTAGACAGCATCACCAATTCAATGGACATGAGTTTGAGCGAACTCTGGGAGATGGTGAAGGACAGGGGAACCCAGCATGCTACAGTTCGTGGGATTGCAGAGTTGGACATGACTCAGTGACTGATCAACAACAAACTGTTTTAAATTTTAAAATTCCCTTGCAATGGTAACTCTGTGACTTAACTGGGACGTTAAACAAGGGAGATAAATGAATCATGATGCTTTGAATTACAAGCCTGAAAGTAGCTGCATGCTTGCCACCGTGGGTCTATAGGCATGTGACACGGCTCAATTCGGTTTACTTGGCTTGGGGCCCCTGACAGCAAGGCTGCAATTTTCAAAATAAGGCTGGGAGTGGTGGAGAGCCTGATTTACTGGCCAACGGCATCTATCAGTGTGGGAGACTGAGTGCTTCTCCTGTGGCCACAGCACTCAAAGTATCTGGACGTTCCACTCACACGCACAGTGCCATGTATACAGATAGACAGACAGACAGACAGAGACACACACACACACACACACAGCCACAAAAGGAGGGTGGGCTCTGGCCATCGAGTACTGTTCTTGGGTAGAGGGGTGATTTCAAGCCCAACTTCCACCACTGTTCTGACTCTGCCAGGGAGGCAGAGCAATTGGGGCCACCTCCTCCACAGGGCACCCCTCACTCAGGCGACCACGTGGCATCCTGCCTCCCAGCCACCCCTGAGCCTGAGAAAGCCTGTCTTCCCCTCCGCTGCACTGCCGATTGTAAGGAATCAGTTTAATCTTGCTACGTCTCACTTTTCTAATCTACATGTAATCTCAAGAAAGTCTCAACTACGTACAAGCTACTCGACACCATTTTTTACAGACTTTTCAGCCTATGAAAAGTATCTCAAGGAGCACTCGACTAGGAGTTGGGAGTCATAGCTTCACGTGTATCATGCACTCAAGTGCCCGTGAAGCACCTAACACGTGCTGGGGACCAAAGACACGAAGCTGTCCAAACACGACATGCAGGGACAGAGGTTTAGCCAAGCCATTCAGTGTCTTGAGCTGAAATTAAAAGGCTTGAACAAGAAGCTCTTTCAAGTCCTCCTCTGCTCTCCTATTCTCCACTCTCTCCTTTGGTGCCAAGAGGGGACCGAAGCATTCTGGAATGTTCTGCTTCCCCGAACAGATGCTATTTTTACTCCATATTCATATAGCTCAGGCTGCAGACGTGTGACTTCTCTGCACTCTGCCAAGCACAAACGACGCATTTTCATCCCAGAGTTTAGGAGCCTACGCGCAGCCCTAATCTAGAAGACCCACGGCAGACGCGGCTCAGGCTCCTTGGCACAGGGGCGACCATGGCTGCGTTCTTTCTACGTGGAGGAAATCTGGTTCCTTGAGATCAGAACGATAGAAAAACAGGAGCAGGGCAGCCAAGGCTTCTTCACGTGTTGCCTGGGTCTGTTTATTTCTTCTTCATCAACTCGTATCATTTCTGACACTGCACTTCAACTTCCTGGACACGGCCAGAGAGAAAGGATTTTAAGAGACACTAAAGTCTGGCCAACTTCTGATTAGCCACAGTAATGAAAGAAAGGAAGAGCACGTGGCCAAAGAAAGGGGGCTCCTGCCTCTGAGGACTGCAGCGCAAAGATAATCTGTATAGGATACGGAGAAGCATTAGGGAAACAAGTGAAAACCTCCCGTCCCCACCCCACCCCCACCCCCTGAATTCCCCTCAGATAACATTTCAGGAACACACTGGCTGGAGTTCCCAAGGGCACCACATCCACAAAGGGAGGCATCCACAGTCTCCACGATCAACTTGAAAAGATCAGCTCTTCAATCAATGGGATAGATTTTTATAGCAATTAAACAATCTGAAGCTGTGTGGTGAAAGGTGCTTACTAGTGGTTAAGGTTTTTATTAGCACATCTTGATAGAAGTTTTCTTTTGATTCCAAGCTAAGTTCAAAACTAAGCAGAAATGTCTACAGTAGAGAAGCGGAAGCTGGAGACCGGAAAGTGAGCAGATTGAAGATAGTAAGAGTGAAAATAAAGATGCGCGTGGCTGCGGTGCTGCGCTTAGTCACGCAGTCCTGCCTGACTCTTTGCCACCCTGTGGACTGCAGCCCGCCAGGCTCTTCTGTCCATGCAATTCTCCAGGCCAGAATATTGGAGAGAGTTGACCATTCCCTGCTCCAGGGGATCTTCGCAACCCATGGAGAGAACCTAGGTTTCCCACATTGCAGGTGGATTCTTGACCATCTGAGCCACCAGCGAAGTCTAAGAACACTGGAGTGGGTCGCCTATCCCTTCTCCAGGGGAACTTCCCAACCCAGGAATTAAACCAGGGTGCCCTGCACTGCAGGCAGATTCTTTACCAGCTGAGCCACCTGGGAAGCCCTCAGAAAAGGCTGTGCCCCAGAAATAAATTAGTCTGAATCAGTGATGCTAACAGTGGGTGTCGAGGCCTCTCTGATCACATGCACGGGGTCTCCATATGTTACTGGACACTTTACTTAGGACCGTTTAATACAAAAAGCCTTCCTATCCCACCCCCTCCAGCCTCTCTGCCCTGTCCACCTGTGCTCACCCTCAGAAAGAAGCCAGGCTGCCCGGGGGAACGGTGCCTGCTGGTGACTGGTGCAGAGAACTATCTATTGATCATCACACTTTTCTCTCCCCTCTGTTGCAATCAAAGATGCATAATTCATCCCCTCCTCCTCTTCCCTCTGTTTCTTCTCATTACCATCAGGGAGGACTTAATCTGAACGTCTGAGGTCCAGGGCTAGAATCCCAGTTCCTGCACTTCCCTGCCAGAGATGGAGGTAAATCCACATCCCCTCCCTGCCTCGCTCCTGTCTCTGGAAACGTGGACAGAAATCCCTGCCTGCCCAACAAGGCCTTTATGAAGCAGTAGAAATGCAAGTACACCACGAACAGAATTTGTTGTTGTTCAGCCACTCAGTCATGTCCAGCTCTTTGCACCCCCATGGACTGCAGCATGCCAGGCTTCCCTGTCCCTCACCATCTCTTAGAGTTTGCCCAAGTTTATGTCCACTGAGTCAGTGATGCTATCCAACCATCTCGTCCTCTGTCGTCCCCTTCTCCTCAATCCTTCCCAGCATCAGGGTCTCTTCCAATGAGTTGGCAGCTCACATCAGCTGGCCAAAGTACTGGAGCTTCAGCATCTAGGGCCCATCAAACTGAAGGCACGGCCTTACTGTGCTGCTCACCCCCAGCACCTAAACACTGCTCGGCTCATGGGAACTCCAGCACTGTCATGCTCTGAAGCAGTGACCTCAACAGCAGATAACTGACAAGCCTTCCGTAGAGTTAAAGACACCATCCCAGCTCTGAACAAGCTCCCTTGTTGGAGAGATGTCTGTATTTTCAGTGTGAATACCACATGCCTCAGCGATGGGTCAAGTGGTCCACCGGGCCCTGTGTCAGCTGAAGTCACTAACGTTCACTTGCAGCAGGGGAAACACTGTTCCTGACCACGATGCCCTAAATGGTCACTGGGCTTCCCCAAGGCTCCCGGTGCTATGGAAATTGGGTTCTGTGTCTACCAGGAGGGAACTGGCCAGCCCCTGGGAGGCTCAACTCCATCCCCAAGTGCCATCGCCCCGTGATAAAGATCTCAAAGGGGCTAATGAAATTATCTCCTCTGCCTTTTATCCTTCAGTAACAACCACAAAATTAGATAAAAATGACCCCCTGCTCCTCTCATTTAAGGCCTATTTTATTACCTTCAACCCTGATTCTCTTTCAAACGGATATGAGACCCTGAAGACCCCACCGGCCAAAGGGATTAGTAATTGACGGCTTCCTCCTCCCAGCCAGTTCTCCAGAGGGCGCTTCTGCTTCCCCCGTCCGGTGGGGTCACAATCAGTTCAATCTTCATGCTTCAGAGACATCCCCTTTGAAGAGGATCAAATGTTTCCCCACCCCTGCCTGGTGCTCCACTCAAAGGGGCAGCAGCCGCTTCCCACTAGAGCAGGAAGGGCAACCTGGCCAGAAAGGTTAAAGTGAGAGGAGGTCAGCGCGGTTAATTGTCCACCAGGCTCAAAGGCAGGCCCACTCACACAAGCACTGTGGGAGGGCCGATCGCCCCCATAAAATGCGAAGTGCACTTTGAACCCAGGAACAAGGAGGATGAGAACGGTTTCCACCAGCCTGCTGGGACTTGTGGCGCGTCGGCTGTTTGTTTTCTTTTTCAGATTGTAGCCATTAAGGGTAGCAGCGCTTCTCTGCAGCAACCACAGGCAGGCAGATAAAACACAAGCGAGGCGAGCAGCAGGGCTTGCCCACCAGGAAATAAAGGAGAGGAAAGAACAGCACCACGTCTCTGGTGTAAAGGGAGCCAATCGAAGCTTTCTTTAGCTTTGAAGAAGAAACCTGAGAGGAGAGAATTCCGAAAGCCTCAGAAACCGCTCCATCGAAAAATGCTCTGTAGCAGGGGTCCCCAACCTCCAGGGTCTAATGCCTGATGATCTGCGATGGAGCTGATGTAATAAGAGAAATAAAGTGCACAGTAAATGAAACGTGCCTGAATCATCCTGAAACCCACCCCACCCCCAGCCCCTAGTCCATGGAAAAAGTGTCCTCTGTGAAACTGGCCCCTGGGGCCAAAAAAGTTGGGGACTGCTGCAGAGAAGAATCATTTAAAATGCTGAGAACTTTTTCACTCTCTTTTGCCTATCTGGAAAAGTTACTTTTATTACCCAGTTATGTGAAAGCTTTTTTGTGGTGATGTTTCCTAAGGCCCACTTGACTTTGCATTCCAGGGTGGCTGGCTCCAGGCAAGTGAGCCCTGCATCATGGTTATCTGGGTCATGAAGACCTTTTTTGTATAGTTCTGTGTATTCTTGCCACCTCTTCTTAATATCTTCTGCTTCTGTTAGGCCCATATCATCTCTGCCCTTCACTGTGCCCATCTTTGTATGAAATGTTCCCTTGGTATCTCTAATTTTCTTGAAGAGATCTCTAGTCTTTCTCATTCTATTGTTTTCCTCTATTTCTTTGCATTGATCACTGAGGAAGGTTTTCTTATCTCTCCTTGCTATTCTTTGGAACTTTGGAAAAGGTAGGCTTTCATTCCAATCCCAAAGAAAGGCAATGCCAAAGAATGTTCAAACTACCACACAATTGTACTCATAGCAAATTAATGCTCAAAATTCTCCAAGCCAGGCTTCAACAGTACATGAACCATGAACTTCCAGATGTTCAAGCTGGATTTAGAAAAGGCAGAGGAACCAGAGATCAAATTGCCAACATCTACTGGATCATCAAGAAAGTAAGAGAGTTCCAGGAAAACATCTACTTCTGCTTTATTGACTATACCAAAGCCTTTGCCTGTGTGGATCACAACAAACTGTGGAAAATTTCTGAAAGAGATGGGAATACCAGACCATCTGACCTGCCTCCTGAGAAATCTGTATGCAGGTCAAGGACATGGAGCAACAGACTGGTTCCAAATTGGAAAAGGAGTACGTCAAGGCTGTATATTGTCACCCTGCTTATTTAACTTATATGCAGAGTACATCATGAGAAATGCTGGGCTGGATGAAGCACAAGCTGGAATCACGATTGCTGGGAGAAATATCAGTAACTTCAGATATGCAGATGACACCCTGTCTCTTATACACATCTTGTCTTGGTTTGGATTTGAAAGATATTTTGGACATGAGTTTGAGTAGGCTCCAGGGGTTGGTGATGAACAGGGAAGCCTGGCGTGCAGTCCATGGGGTTGCAAAGAGTTGGACACAACTGAGCAACTAAACTGAACTGATGCAGTCACAAGGTAAGTGATTCCAAACTCACAGTCCTTAAAGAATAAGATTCCTAGGCAGAATAATGTCATACCTCACTGTCTTGGAAAATCATAAGCAAGTGGAAAACATACTTATCTCCACTTTCACTTCAGCTACTGTTTTTTTCAGATACTCATGAACACACTTTAAAGGAGGCTGGAATTCTGTTAAGCCACCACCATAAGCTTTGGTTGCCAATCTAGGTCTAGTCAAGACACCAGGGCATGTGGTTAGCATGTTAGCATTGGCTGTGTGTTGGTACTATCTTCTGGTGAATGTCTGAGGAAGGTTCCAGTTGGGAGGAGTTCTCAGTATACAGATAAGGAAAGAAACATTATGAGAGGACATGATGGAGTTGAGATTTTAATCCAGATTTATGGGGCTCCAAAAGAAAGCCTATTACTCCTATACTTTAATGCACCTATATTCGTTTCTTAGGGTGGTTGTGATGGAGTACTAAAAACTATGTATCTTAAAACAACAGCAAAAACCTTGTTCTGCAATTCTGGAGCTAAAAGTCTGAAATCAAGGTACTAGTTGGGTTAGTCATGCTTTCTTTGAAAAACTAGAGGAGAGAATTCTTCCTTACTTCTTGTAGCTTTTGGTTTTCATCAGCAATCTTTACACTTCCTTGGCTTGTAGATACATCACTTGGACGACCAAGGATGAGATAGTTGGATGGCATCACTGATTCAACAGACGTGAGTTTGAGCAAGCTTCGGGAGTTGGAGATGGACAGGGAAGCCTGGTGTGCCACAATCCATGGAGTTGCAAAAAGTCAGACTCAACTAACTGAACTGAACTGAACTGATGGGAAGGCCTCCTTCCAACTCAGATCCATCACTGTAAAAAGGCTCTAAGAAATAGAAAAATAGTCATTTCGCAACTAAGGAGGACATGAGAGTGATCAAAACATCTCCAGCCCCTTTAAAACCAACGTTTCCTGGGAAACATGTAT
Source organism: Cephalophus harveyi (assembly GCA_006410635.1). Taxonomy (NCBI): domain Eukaryota; kingdom Metazoa; phylum Chordata; class Mammalia; order Artiodactyla; family Bovidae; genus Cephalophus; species Cephalophus harveyi. Next base: position 199,058 of record SJYT01048718.1, on the reverse strand, counting down.
TTATAAGTTTCCTTTCACATCAGTAACAGAACTCCCACGGTAGATAAAACGGGCCAACAACTCACAGCTGACAAGCGCCCTGATCAGAGTAAAAAGTGGTTCCCAAATTATGCATCGGTTATATACTGGAAGTGGGAAAAGAGCCAGCTCTTGCCCAGAGATGTCAAAACTTGGCTGTAGATTTATGAAGAAAGTTAATCTTAGAGATTTTTGCTTCTTAAGAAAAATATAAGAAAAAGGCTCACCTGAAGCTAAAGGCTTCACCTGGAAACATCAGACACCCAAGGGAGGACGTGCCGTTGTGCGCGTGGGCCTGTCAGCAGCCGCTGTCTGGGTTCATACTTCCTTCAGCAACGAAGGAGCTCACTGGTCATGGTCAACAACGGTGGAGTCCGGGGCCAGCAGATCAGTTGCTGCGTCCCCTAGTTGCCTTTGCTCTGACTGGTCCCAAATGTCTGCTCTGGATACAAGGGGCCCACTCTGGACAGTGTCTTTGGATCAAGGCCAAGCTCCAAAACAGCTACATTAAACACACATGCACGCACGTGTCCTGATACACAATTTCTACTCCTGCTGGGGCATGAGCAGTCCTCAGCAAAACTTGACCAAGAGTAAATGCTGAATTGAAAGAAACATCAAGTTCAGACGCTCTAAGGAAATTCAGGAACTCGATCACTACTTCTTGGACTTTCAAATTACGATGATGTGGAGTTGTCAAGATTCAGTGAGAGGGACTTCTCTGGTGGTCCAGTGGTTAACACCCTGCGCTTACACTGCAGGGCGGTCGGGATCAATCCCTGGCTGGGGAACTAGGATCCCACATGTGACACCCCGCCCCCCCCCGCCTTACCCCCCAAAGAAAAAAAGATTCAATGAGAGGGCTCTGTGAAGCATGCCTGAGCCCACACCAGGGTGTGGAAGGGGACCAGCTCAGTAGCCTGACGACGTGACCTGCCTCACTTGTTTTTCTAGCCCAATTAGAATTGTTACCGGAAAACAGGGGGCACTCTGAGAATCAGAGACCTTCGTGAAACTCGGTGAGTGGCTATTACCATAAATTGATAAGCACTCCCCCTGTGTTTGGCAGCATGAAGCCCAGACGCACACGCCACCTTGCACTCAGCTTCTGCAGGCGCAGTGCAACACAAAACCGCTGATAATATCTCAAATTCCAAAACCTACTAAAAAGCTAACACTCACTCATATTTTAATACTCAGCTTTTATTTTTAACATCTGGGCTTTTAAACTGTAATTGTTTTCTTCACCTATCTTTCAAGTTACGACAGACAAGCTGGAGTCCATGGAGACGAGCGATCCCTGGGCAAAGCTGAAACCCTCCCTCTATTCAGGCCCTAGGAACCTCGACGATGAACAGATTCAGGTGAGAGTCAAACTCCCTGCACTGCTTTGCCTTTCTCTGATCTCTCCCGCAGGCAGCTGTATATGGATGGGGCTCAGCACCATGTAGAAGAAACCGTGGGGTCGTGACTGCTTTTCTGCATGGGACTAGTTGGCCCGTACCTCTCCTAGGCTGTGGAAAACACACACAGGCACCAGAAGACAACTTCTTTCTCTCTGCGTTCATGCTGCACACACCCAAACAAAGCAACTGGAAAGACTGGACAATGAGTAGCATTCACGCAGCGGCAGGATAAGCAGGCAGGAGCCAGCACTTGAGACAGGCATGAACGTGGTCTTTGGTAAGATTTCGGTTCCCCCCGCCCCAGCTCCACCCTCGCTTCTCTGAACTCAGCCACTGGGCAGTTCCGGAAAGGACCCAGGCCCCATTCCGGCTCCCGATGCAGGTGAACCTCTGCCCGGGGGGGTTGCGGCTCCCAATCAGCATGATGAAGCAAAATCCCCTCCAAGCAATCGGAGTGTCTCTCAAAGGTCCCAGCATACTAAGGGGGACATGGAAATGCAGGATTAAAAACTTTTTATCAAAATTATGTAAACTGTACTTTAGAACTATTTTTATTTCCTCTGAGTTGTAAATTGGTCAAAGCTATCGTTTGCCCCATTAGTGCCCATAAAATCAGTTACAGGTTCAGTCCCGAGGCTGCCCAGGGCTCCCAGAGGCTGCCGGGCAGCACAGGTATCTCTTCCCGCAGCCAAAGGGACTGCGGCTCAGGGCCCCAGGCTGTCAGCTAACGCCTTACTGACACAAAAACTCCTGACTTCTTATCCTTTTCAACAGGGCTAAGAATCTAAACTCCTGCCGACTTAACGTATTATGACAAATTCTCAATTACCCGTGGTAATGTGAGCAAACAGCCATGTAATGACTCCAAAAAGGCCCTCTACACCTCAGTTCACTGGCTTAGGAATACAGTACCATTTTGGTGCCTCAGGTTTGTTTACTAGGGCAATTTTTTCTTCTCAGACAAACACTCACTCATTCACCGGAAGTCTGTTCCATGCCAGGAACCACGGGAAATGGTAGCAAAAAGAACTCACAGACCAGAGGAAAAGATGTGCTCCAACAAGCAAAGCAGAACTGCCCACAGGCTCATGCTGTGGGCTGTGTGAGGGGAGGTGGCGAGGCGTCCGCTGGAAAGGACTGTGCTCCGAATACCTCTCCTTCAGACAGTTTACAATAACAAGCGGAATGTGGGCTGAGTTCTAAACGAGGAAAAGGAGTTCTGAACTACCAACTCAAATGGAGAGGAGAAGGGTGCCCAGCAAAGAGGACTGGGTGGCCAGCAACACCCAGGAGAAAGCCAGGCAGGTCAGTCAACATTGTCACTGGCTAACTCCATGGGGCAGGTGACCACTTCATACCTTTCTTAGGGGAACTGCTTTAAATATTTAAGGATTTTTGTTTTAATGCATGGGGTGGTTCTCAGAGTGCATGGCATGGCTCAAGTTTTCCCACAAGCAGCCTGAAAATGAAACAACCCCTTACCTGTATGGGGAGGAGCGAAGATAAGGGTGTGAAGAGAGTGGTCCCTGATGAGATGTAAAAACCACAGACCAGCTGTGAACTCAAGTNTTTTAATGCATGGGGTGGTTCTCAGAGTGCATGGCATGGCTCAAGTTTTCCCACAAGCAGCCTGAAAATGAAACAACCCCTTACCTGTATGGGGAGGAGCGAAGATAAGGGTGTGAAGAGAGTGGTCCCTGATGAGATGTAAAAACCACAAACCAGCTGTGAACTCAAGTGTGCTTCCCAGGTTTCCTGAAAAACAACAGGAGAGGGCCTTTTTGTTACCTTGGAATCGCCAGTTCTTGAACAGTCCCAATAAAGACCCACAGACCCTGCCTAAGGCTCCTTGGTCTCAGAGCAAAAAACCTGACCAACGTCACCCAGCCAAGGGGTTGGGTCAGAGAAGTGGGTGAGAATCCTGGTGTTTAGCTCAGCGGGAGGGTAACGGTAAGCCAGGCGCTAACCCAGTTGTGTCTCGGTTTCCTCCCCTGCCAGGGCTATCTCACAGAATGATCTAGAAGGTCTTCAATGCCTGGGCACCATGCCAAGCCTGGAGTCACATGAATGACCATGGCACGGGTCTCCTGCCCCCAGGGAGCTGACAGGCCACAGAGACGGGGAAGTGAAGGTGCAGTAATCAGGACCTTGATGCAGCTGAGAGGAGCTGAAGTGAGGAAAAGAGGAGATGACGTGGAACCTTTGCAGAGGCAAAGATAAGGGAGGTCAACGGGCACTCCCCAGAGCAGGTGACGGCTAAGCTGAGGTCTGATGAGCAAGACTTGACCAGGCTGCAGTATACCAGGCAGAGCCAACAGCAAAAGCAAGAGAACCTAGTGAGCTCACAAGCACAAGGAGTATTTCAGAGCCCGAGAGGGAGATGGAGGTCATTTTAGCAGAGTTTGGATTTGCTCTTAAGGCCAACCGGCAGCCCATGAAGGGTCTCCTGTAGGAGAGTGGCATGGTCCTGAAAGCTCTCTGCAACATCAGAGAGAAGGAACTGGAAGGAGGTAAGGAATGCCCCCCTCAGACACCCCAAATGCCACGTCCCTGGTCTGCTGCGGAGCTGACCAGGAGAGAAGGCCCCGGGGCAAGAGGACAGGGCCAGGGCGCCTTCCATGAACCACTGCTTCCGAGTTACAGCCGCCTCCAGCATTAGGTGACTCTACCCGGCAGGCGCCCTGCCAGGCGCAGTCCGCCTGTCCCAACACAGCCTCCAGGAATGGAAGAACGCCTGGTGTCACCGTGGTTCTTGACATGCCCTTAGACCAGTGGCTCCGGTATCGCCTGGGGATATGTCGGAAAAGCCAACTCTCGGCCGACCCCAGACCTAGAGACTCCGCATCTCGGGGAGCGGGGCCCAGCCCCTGTGGGTTAACCAGGCTCCAGGTGATTCTGATGCTCTGCCCAAGGCAGCAAGCACTGAGCGGGGGACAGTGCCAGTCCCGGGGGCCAGAGCACAGGGCACAGAGCTGGCCTGGCCTGCTACCTCAACAGTGCCACCATGTGCAAGGCCTTGCACTCTGTAGGGCCTGTAACGCCCATTTATGCTTAAAGGGAAATATACAAGCGGGTTTTACTGATGCTTAGAACTGTTCCTAGTCCTGTGGACCACCAGGAGGAGTACACAGGCCCACCTCTGGGTGGGAACCTGGTGCTCTGGGAGAATTCCATTTTCCTGAAAGATGCCCGGCCCTCTTCTGCTGCCCTTGTTTGTTTCAGGCAAAGGAAACTCCAGCTACAAGTTTCTCCTCCAGCCTCCTACTGATGCTTAGAACTGTTCCTAGCCCTGTGGACCAAGGGGAGGAGTACACAGGCCCACCTCCAGGAGGGAACCCGGTGCTCTGGGAGAATTCCATTTCTCTGAGAGATGCCCGGCCCTCTTCTGCTGCCCTTGTTTGTTTCAGGCAAAGGAAACTCCAGCTACAAGTTTCTCCTCCAGCCTCCAGACAGGGAATCTGACCACTCCAGAAAAACAACAGCGAAGCCATCCAGAAAGCTCCCGTGGTTTTATGGAAGGGTCGAGTTTCTTTCTGGAGTATGGAACAAACTCTGTGGTTACAGAGCTCTCAGGCCCAGAAGCCATAACATAATTCGAGGCTGAAAAGGGATCCATTTGTTGCCTTTCTCTTTGAGTATCTATCTTCTCTATAAGAAAGAAAAAAAATTAACCCCTCCCCACCGAAAAAAAAAAGTTTCTCTAAAGAGTAAGCAGATTCTCACATGCTTCCTTATGTTTCTATAGCCCTTACTTTTCTTCATAAAAGGCCAAAAAATGGGGTTTGAGACATAAAAACAATGTTCACGCCTACCCCGACCATGGGGACGAGCTGCCCACTTCAGTTATACTCAGCTGCTGGGGGGTGCCCCTCTGGCCAAGGCCATACAGAGGGGGCTAAGCCAAAGGGCCCTGTAACAGATCAAGGAACCCAGCATGGTCTGGGGGCCAGTGAAGACCCCACACGCCCAGCACACAAGGAACGCTGCAGAAATCCCCACTGCCTTCTCTGGGGAGTGCACCCCACGTCTGCACACTCCAGCTCTCCAGGTTCACTTGAAGAGCAGAAACCTTCCTGCCCCTCTGAGGGCCATTTCCCATCAGTTTTGAGGAGGGCTTGACTCTTCAGAGACCCCACGCCACCCGGAACGTGCTTTAGGGTAATATAGTCTTTCTCTCTCATATCTGCAAACAATATTTACAGCTCCTGGCTGGCTAAAAGAAACTCTGAACTCAGCCCTTCTGAAGCTTGTCTGAGTGGTTCGGATTTTCAGAACAGCGTGGAGATGGGGGGGAGAGGCAACCTCCTCACTTGCCCCTGCCCACCAGGTGTCCACACCTGTCAGGATCTTTTACACGCCCCACGTGCCTGTTCATCCTGTCCTCCACACCCTGCCAGCCACACTGAAGACAGCGACTGTTTCGCCATCTCCCCACCAAGACTGTAAAGCTCCGTAAGTAGGCAACTAAGTGCACATTAAATAAACGACTGACCACAGGAACATGCGGACTCAACTGGAATATGAATTTCAGGCCTGGATTCACCCCCTCACCTCCTCTTGCCCAAACAAGTGAAATGACTTGCCCAAGGCCACAGAGCAAATAACAGTTGGGAGAGGCTTCTCAGTGCGTTCTCACATCCACAGGCTGTGTGCCCATCTTTCCTGGGTACTTTCTGGAGTATGGAACAAACTCTGTGGTTACAGAGCTCTCAGGCCCAGAAGCCATAACATAATTCGAGGCTGAAAAGGGATCCATTTGTTGCCTTTCTCTTTGAGTATCTATCTTCTCTATAAGAAAGAAAAAAAATTAACCCCTCCCCACCGAAAAAAAAAAGTTTCTCTAAAGAGTAAGCAGATTCTCACATGCTTCCTTATGTTTCTATAGCCCTTACTTTTCTTCATAAAAGGCCAAAAAATGGGGTTTGAGACATAAAAACAATGTTCACGCCTACCCCGACCATGGGGACGAGCTGCCCACTTCAGTTATACTCAGCTGCTGGGGGGTGCCCCTCTGGCCAAGGCCATACAGAGGGGGCTAAGCCAAAGGGCCCTGTAACAGATCAAGGAACCCAGCATGGTCTGGGGGCCAGTGAAGACCCCACACGCCCAGCACACAAGGAACGCTGCAGAAATCCCCACTGCCTTCTCTGGGGAGTGCACCCCACGTCTGCACACTCCAGCTCTCCAGGTTCACTTGAAGAGCAGAAACCTTCCTGCCCCTCTGAGGGCCATTTCCCATCAGTTTTGAGGAGGGCTTGACTCTTCAGAGACCCCACGCCACCCGGAACGTGCTTTAGGGTAATATAGTCTTTCTCTCTCATATCTGCAAACAATATTTACAGCTCCTGGCTGGCTAAAAGAAACTCTGAACTCAGCCCTTCTGAAGCTTGTCTGAGTGGTTCAGATTTTCAGAACAGCGTGGAGATGGGGGGGAGAGGCAACCTCCTCACTTGCCCCTGCCCACCAGGTGTCCACACCTGTCAGGATCTTTTACACGCCCCACGTGCCTGTTCATCCTGTCCTCCACACCCTGCCAGCCACACTGAAGACAGCGACTGTTTCGCCATCTCCCCACCAAGACTGTAAAGCTCCGTAAGTAGGCAACTAAGTGCACATTAAATAAACGACTGACCACAGGAACATGCGGACTCAACTGGAATATGAATTTCAGGCCTGGATTCACCCCCTCACCTCCTCTTGCCCAAACAAGTGAAATGACTTGCCCAAGGCCACAGAGCAAATAACAGTTGGGAGAGGCTTCTCAGTGCGTTCTCACATCCACAGGCTGTGTGCCCATCTTTCCTGGGTACTCGTAAACCATCATCCTTTGCAGACCAAGGCATTTTTATTTGTGATGAGAAAACTTTCATTTTTGTGTGTTTTTGAGCTCCTGCCCAAGAACACAGAGGACCATCTTGTGAATCTTAAAATGTGGGGCACTGTACCCAAACTGAGGATATGGAGGGGACCCCGGGGGTAGCAGCGTCAGGAAATGGCTGTGGGTGGGGGAGTGGGTCAGTCTTCATAATCGTTACCACAGTTCTGGTCCCTGGGATATAACAACACTTGTAACTTCTCTGTTGGTCAGGCAGTGTGGCAAAAAGACTCCCAGCCATCTCCACGCTGTTCTGAAAATCTGAACCACTCAGACAAGCTTCAGCTGGGCACCAGAAGGGCTGGGTTCAGAGTTTCTTTTAGCCAGCCAGGAGCTGTAAATATTGTTTGCAGACATGAGAGAGAGAGAGACTATACTATAAAGCACGTTCCAGATGGTATGGGGTCTCTGAAGAGTCAAGCCCTCCTCAAAACTGACTGGCAAACGGCCCTCAGTGGGGCAGGAAGGTTTCTGCTGCTGGCCAAGTTCTCCTGATAAGCAGGTACAGAGCCTGGATCGTTTCCTGAACTTCTCTCTCAAAATTTAATAGACTGGCGGGGGGAAAGTGCAACAAAATCTCAAGCTCGATTGCAGAGTTTAATCTTAACTTTCCTGCCTGGATCATCTGGCTTTCATTACAACTGGTCAGGAACATGTGACATGGCCACCTTAGGTAGAAAGAAGGGTGCCAGGTACAGAGACAGTGAAGCCCCTTTTATACACAAATCGAGTGAGTGAGAATGACTTCTGCCCAGCGCCCTCCCAGGTATCCTGGGCTCCCCCGGACACCTGAGCTGCCCTGCATGGCCCCTCCAGTCGCCCCTGACGGCCCTGCCCCAGCCCTGCTCCGCCCACACAGTGCCCACAGTTCACCCCGTCAGAGTCCACTCTCTTCACACCCTTATCTTCGCTGGCATTTATGAAACTATTCCTGTTCAGGGCTTCCTTGGTGGTTCAGCTGGTAAAGAATCTGCCTGCAATGTGGGAGACCCAGGTTCGATCCCTGAGTCAAGAAGAGCCCTTGGAGGAGGGAACAGCTACCCACTCCAGTATTCTGGCCTGGAGAATTCCAAGGGGCTGCAAAGAGTCAGACACGACTGAGCGACTTTCAATTCACTTCACTTCCTGTTAAGGCCTAAGTAATCAATGTAGTACCTGTTCTATGGATGTTTACATGTTGGATAGGATGTTTAAAGAGAACCACTTCACCCAAATTCCTCTAATGGTAAAATTCTAGGTATGACAGTAAGTGAACTCCAGCTTTTGGATACAGAGCCCCTTCCACACTCCTCCAATCCCATCACACGGACCATTTCCCACTTCATTTGTTTCATAAGCTGACCCTGCCCCTGCAGTGTGGAGGTAAGACAGACCCTGCTTCGGGAGACATGGAGGTTAACATTGACACAATAATGTGCAAAGTCCAGCTCCTCAGTCTGTCAGTTCGCCTGGGTCAGAACCAGACTCTGTGGAGGATGATGGGCCCTTCTCCATTCATTTCTGGTCAGCGCTTACTTAAGAACGGAATACACTAACATTATCTCCAGAGTCTGAATCTAAGCAGGGGAGAGTGTGGGAGAAGTTGGCCTCGGGACATTCCTTTCTCTGTAGAAGCCCAAAGTGCATATCCCAGTATCTCCAAGAATGTCCCAAAGCATTTAATAATCAGGATCTGTAACACCTTCCTAAAAATAACGGCTTCAGAACTGACTCTTACACCGTTGACAAAGGACTCTCTGATTTGCTCCCATCCAAGATTAGAAAGAGCCTTACTGTAACATGTGGCAAGATAAAAACTGAAGTGGGTCCAGTGGGAACAAAGCCAGCCCTTCACAAGCAAGTATCTGAGAGGCCAAGAAAAGAACAGGTAAGGGAGGCCCCCAGACATGGCTGATAACACAGGCTCAGATAGACAGGTTTCCACTGATGTTCCTCGAAAGTGGGATTTCAAGAACCTGCCCAATTATAAAAACCATCTAGAGAATCTGTAAAAAATTCAGATTCCCAGAACCCGTACCAAACCAACCAACTCAAAGCTCCAGGGTGGGGTCTGAAACACATCCAGGGGTACCTAGCAGAGGGTCAGGCGAGTTTCATAAGTAACATTCCACAGCAAACAATATGTAACTTTTTAAAACATTGTAGTCATATAAATTCAAAGTGATAAGGTCCCTGAGAAAAGGCAGGCTTAATTGGAGGAAGTTAGAGCCTTTATGCAGTTAAAATTATGGAACATAATCATCAAGTAATGAGGAAATCAGTTCAATTAAAACGTAGCATAAAACAAAACCTCTCTCTTTAGCTTAACCATATTCCACCTGGAAGCCCATCCACGCCCTCCTTCCCCACCCTGAGGGTGGAAGGCAATCCAGTGGGGCTGTTAGAGACTGGCAATGTCAGGGCTGAGGGCCCTCAGGGCAGTCCCTTTAGTAATGAAGCAGGCATCAGTCTCTCAATCAGGACCCACGTGCCCTCCTGCTCGGGCCTTCACCGGGCTCAGCCCCCAGCTGACCATTCCGCAGCCTTCATTGTGGTCCTGGCTCATGAGGCCTTGCTCCTCCAAACCTGCTCCACAGACCCAGCAGTGCCAGGCTGACACTGGCTGAGCACGCCAACAGAATCCCAGCCCCACCCGGGCCTGCTTACTCAGAATCTGCGACCTAACACGATTCCAGGCTCTTCCTGTGTCCATTCAAGTCTGAGAAGCCCTGCTTTAAAGCCTGGAGAGGGCCTCCATCGGGACTTTCACCTACCTGGGGAATACCCAGCTCACCAGCCCACCCACTTGGGCTCCCGCCTCTAAGAGGCCTTCTTCCCTCACGATCCTTACTCAAGTCTTGTCAGACTCGCTTTGTCTCGGGGCCAGATCACAGTCAGCAGAGCCCAGTGACAGCTGACAATCCAAAGCCCAGCCTTAAGGAGGTGGTAAGTACTGACCGTCTCCTGCATCCTCATCTGGCTCCTCCATCTGTCCGCCTCCCTGAAGAGGCAGGACTCTGGACCCCGTGACTGCAAGTCAGTAGAGACAAGCCAAAGTCAAACAATACTGTGGAACGCGGACTCTCGGTCCCAGCACGATGCTAATGAGGTTGAGGTCACAAGCAGATTAGCTTCCTCTGTATCTTGGCACAGACTCCAGCCCTCTGCCCTCTGGCTGACTACGAAGGCTGACATGCCCCTGGTTACTACGAGAAGGACTAGGAGAGGCTGAACAGAGCAGGGGCAGAAAAGGATGCAAAAACCTTGGACGGCTGGGGAATGAATGAATCAAGGATTCATTCTGAATGAATGACACTCAGCTCAGAGGGGTGGCTGACGTGACAGATGACCGGCGAGAGCTCAGAACCATCGAGCAGGCTGAACAATACACATCGGCATGAGAAAGCTGAAAGCTGACAAGAAGAAATGGGAAGTCCTACGGTCAAGATTTTAAAAATCAAATACACGTATGGAAGCTAGGGGAAATCTAAGTTCTTATTTTAAAGGTTTTATTTTAAAAACTTTAAGTTCCTATTTTAAAAGGTTTAAATTAAAAAAAAAAAAAAAAAACAATGCAAGCGTTGGGGAGTTCCCTGGTGGTCCAGTGGCTAAGACTCCATGCTCCCAATGCAGGAGGCCCAGGTTCAATCCCTAGTCAGGGAGTGTGGGCTCTCTAGGTCCCACTGACAAGCTGCAATGAAGACCCGATGCAGCTCAATAAATAAAAGATTTTTTTTTAATGCAAGTTTTGTTGACTAATGTAGTAGCTAAGAAAGCTAACATACATAGGGCCCACAGATCAAGGGGAGCAGTGGTCCCTGCGTAGCATAGTGACTGGACTATCCTCAACTGACCCCCGGCCACCTGTCCACACAGGTGTATACGCAACCTGTTACACTTCTCCATGGCTGCCACCTCTTGGGTTCTTACTTCTCAGCGTGGCTGGCCTCTGTACCTGACTACCGCTCTTCATGGCTTTGGCTTATAGTTTAAATATCCCTCACACCAGCTGAGCTCTGTTTGATGCCACCCTCTCTTTACTAATCAAGAAAAGAACTACAGATCCAAGCACAAACTGGGAAAAGCACATTAAAAAAAAAGAAAAAGACAACCTAAGCAACCTGTTTACCAAAAGGATTTGACTCCAAAAAGACCTAGTCACCTGTGTAAGCAGGCACACCAGAGTACATATTACAGCATGGATCTGTGCAGGATCAGTAATTAGGTCGGTAAATTATGAGCTTCCAGTACAGAAAAGCCCTGAAAATGGCTACTATACGGATGAGCAAATGACAGGGGAAACATCTGTTTAGACATACTGCCCTATGTAGACTCATCTTCTAGGAATGGTGTGACGGTTTCATTGCTCAGTAAGTGTCCAACTCTTGCAACCCAATGGACTGTAGCCCGCCAGGCTCTTCTGTCTGTAGGCTTCTCCAGGCAAGTTACTGGAGTGGGTTATCATTCCCTCCTCCCGGGGATCCTCCCGACCCAGGGATCGAACCCAGGTCTCCTGCGCTGCACGTGGTCTCTTGCACTGCCCGCAGATTCTCCCTGAGCCACCAGGGAGGCCCCAGGAATACACAGGTAGCCGTTAAAAAAAAAAAAAGATTGATGTGATTTTAGATTGTTTCTGAAGCTGTGAGCGGTGTTTTCCTTAAGTGTCTATTTCATATACAAATGGTAGTCATTTATACACACAGAAACACTGCTTACTGGGAAGTTTGTAGTTGCCAGATTGACCAGCATATTCTTTCTAGTTTCAGAAAATGTGATTCCTAGGGGTGAGAAAAAGTTATAAAATTTTCAAAGGTAAATTTGTCTGGAGTAATAAGTGCATTGTGCACGGCTTATCTGAAGATTAAGAGAGACTACTGTCTATGCAGTTATGGGCATCTTTAAACAACTGGCTAACTGCCTCCAAACTGGAAAACACATGTGAAATTGAGCCCAACAGCAGCCCACCTCGGGAGAAAGGAAGCTTGAACTTCAGGTGCCCTTGACAACACAGCGCGGTGTGGAAAGAAAGAAAATGCTGAACAATAGACTCAGTAGAGGAAGGACAATCCCTTTAATTTTCCGGGAATGTGAGGAGGTTGATGCTAAAGGGATATTTAAGATCTCATTGCTGGCTTGAGTTCTGCTAAACAACTGAGAACAAGAAAAAACAAACAAACAAAAAAAACACCAAAATGCACCCATCAGTATAGTATATTTACACACATATATAGGTAGACAGGCCTGGCGGGCTGGGGGCTAGCCCTGAGCAGCCTTGATTAAAACAGGAGAGAAGGAAAATGTGGGCCAAGATTCTTCTTAATTTGGCATGGCTAGCTGTCAGTTTAAAAGATTTAATAGATATTTATGACAAATAGAGCATCTGTGTTTCTGTTGATGGACTTAGGACACTGGGGTGATTCACTGTCTCAAGCTAACCCAGTCCAAACCAGGAACTCCTAAGAAGATAATACTTTCCTCAGATCTCAGTGGTGCTTTATTGTGATTGTGCTGCTAAGTACGGCTATCATCTTGATTTTATACACTTTCATCAGCCTTTTTGGAGAAGGAAATGGCAACCCACTCCAGTATTCCTGCCTGGAGAATCCCATGGACAAAGGATCCTGGTGGGCTACAGTCCGTGAGGTCGCAAAGAGTCGGACACGACTGAGCGACTAACACACTCACACACAGGTAGATACCTAATTTGGCACATATCGATCAGACACATTTAGATATCAAAGTGAAATGCCTCTCAGATCACACTTCACAGTGTCTATGAAACATAAACAAGGGAACCGACGGGAAGGAGTGAGTTCTTCCCTACTATTGAGAGGAAGGTGCCCCATTCTGGCCCTGGGTCACAGAACTCAGTCCTGGTTATGTTCATCCACAACTACATTTACAACAAATAGGAATTTCAAGTCTTCTTAAAGACAGAGACCGGCTTTACCAAGGACATAGCACAGATGTAAGGAGGTATGCAGCGCTGTGGCCAAAACCGCCGACAGGGTGTTTTGCACAAAGAACAGAAAAAAACACCAACAACTGTTTTGTTCTGGTTTTTTTAGGTAGCATGCTATTTTTAAAAAATCTGAAAAACAGAAAAATAAAGAAAATAGTCATCTGTAACTCCATGAGTCCCAAATAATCAAAATTTTAGCCTACCTCCTTCAGAATGATGTCAATCATCAGACTGACGATGATTAATAATTCCACTGACTGTACCCTAAACCCACAACAGAAAGAAAAGTAACAGCTAAACACAGATCAAACAGCATGCCTGCCCTTTAACAGGTCTTCACTGGGGCCTACTTTGCACATGTATGTTTATTACACAAATGAAATTCAAATTAACAGCCTCTTGAGGGCCATATTGTATATCTGCTAAGTCATGTCCAGCTCTTTGTGACCCCACAGACGGTAGCCCGCCAGGCTCCTCTATGGAATATTCCAGGCAAAAATATTTGAGTTGCTATTTCCTACTCCAGAGGATCTTTCCAATCCAGGGCTCGAACCCACATCTCTTGAGTCTCCTGCATTGGCAGGCAGGTTCTTTACCGCTAGAGCCACGTAGGAAGCCCTTAGGGCCACGTGGAAACTTCAAAATGGGAGGCAGATAAGCCTTGTCCCAGGTAGACACGGAAACAATAGCTCTCCAAGCATTCAACACAAGTTCTCAAGGTGCCTACAGATTCAGTTCCCAGAGAAACCCTTCTCCTGGCAGATGACCAGTCCCACTGCAGTGGGAAGAGTGTGTTCCAGACTCTCTTTTCTTCTTTATTTTTAAATTTTTTAATTGAAGGATAATTGCTTTACAGAATCTTGTGGTTTTCTGTCATACATCAACAAGAATCAGGCATAGTTACACCCATGTCCCTTGCCTCCCGAACCTCCCTCCCATCTCCCTCCCCACCCACTCTTCCAGTCTATCACAGAGCCCCTGAGTTCCCTGCAGACTCTCTCTTCTTAAAAAGGACACTAATTCCATTCCAGGGGCTCCACCCTCATGATCCCATCTAAAGCACATTACCTTCCCAAGATGCCACCTCCAAAGACCATCACCATGGGGGTCAGGGTTTGTACCGGGGAATTCTGGGAAGAACACAGTCTATTTGGAATATGTGGATGTCCTGGGGGTGGCAGATGATCAAATGTATCAGTTGTACATCCTAGCTACTAAATACATTCAGAGTCTTCCTATGTACATCCCTCCAGACTCTCTCGGTTCAAAACAATACAAACAGATCTCACCAAGTCAGCAAAATAACACCAGTAAGAGTCTGCTCACTGAAGGCCAAAGTTAGGGGCTTGATTAGCCCCTGTTTGGCTAACTGAAAGGATGAAAGAGAAAAATTCAGTTACAAGGACACAGATTACTCTCACCCTGAACACTATTCAGTAAACCTCAAGAGGCCACTGACCACTATTCTAAAAATAACTCCACTTTTCATCTCCACTTCCAGACTTCTCTTCCCTACCTGTGGATCCAATGCTCTGGTGGGCATCTCTCCCCAGAAGGCTCACAGCTCAGCTATGGAGTCAATGAACTCATTCCTCCTCGCCATAGCTGCTCACCTCAGGGAAAGGCACCATGTCGCAGCCCAGTCACCCTGGGCTCCCTCTTACTAAGAGCCCAGCCCTCAGTAAGGAAGTGTGGTCCGCCTCTCCAGGCCTCTCCCACTTTCCCTCACCAAGTCCCACCAGGATTCCTACACGAGCCCACCAGCTCACCCGCTATTCCCAGCCCTGGCCTCTTGCCATCGAGCCCACCTAGAGTCCCTTCTAACGCACAGTCTGATCACTTCAATCACCTGCTTCAACAGGTCAATTCACCTGCTCATTCCCCATCTTCCATACAGCTTTCAAGATGAAGCTCAGATTCCTGAGCTCAGCATCCAAGATCCAACGCCCACAGGGACTTCCCTACACGACTTTGCCTCTAGTCCAAACACCTACTCTCAGAGCCCTGATGACCTTATACCATTTCAAGCCTTCAGACTCCCGACATATGCATTCTTATTGTACCAGGTAGTACTGTAACCTTAAAAGTAATGGGAAAACATGCAGCCTTGAAGGTGCATGAGGGACCAACTATCCGCTCTTCCCTTCACTCTCGGCCCTGCCTCCTGTCAGCTTCCCAGGAGCTGCTAAAGAACCCGCCTGCCAATACAGAGTCAACTATTTAAGTACCAGACCAGGCTCCTCCTGAACACAATCTGGGTTTTATAAGCTGATGATCAGATCGGACCTTTGACTCCCTCTTTGCATTTTTAAGGCTGTGAAGTCTCACTTCTGAGTAAAACCCCTACTTGTTCTCCTGGCATACTGGCTGGTGATTCCACTCAAATAGGACACATACTTTATTATAAAGCACAGAAAGAAACAGGCCCCCTTTTCTTCCTTCTCCCTGTAGAGGACCCATAAGACCAGCTGCCGGCAGCCATCATCCCCAGCCAGATCACCTCCCTCCAAGCTGGCTGGCCTGGGGAAGAGCAGCGCACCAGCACACTGCTTGCCCAGCACAGGCACTCCGAAACAAAATGAGAGCTTCCCTAGTTTCCGGAGCTCCTTCCCACACAGAGCCTGCTTCTCCAACTCGCATGAGCGTGCTGTGAGTGGAGAGGCCTGCTCTTGGTTTCTGTTATCAGACGTCAGAACAGAGCCTGACCCACCGGAGAGCTTACTGGGTATCTGCGAATGACTGGATGAAAGAACGGATGAATGAGCAACCAGGCACGCCTCCCCCCGCAAATTAGAAAAGCAATATGCTCCCCAGCTCCAAAACTACTTGCTAAGAATGTCTTTTGTTCATTCGGCAACTAGGTACAACCTTAGGAAGACCTGGGCAATGGACTATTAACCCCAAGACATACTTTGAAGGTCCTTTTCGGAATAAATTCTTGCGATCAGGTATTTGGTTACTATTTGTATCTTTCTAAGAGCAATGAACATTGAGTAAAACATTGCTCTAGAATTCCCAAGAGACACCCCATGTCCACTTTTTCCCTCAAATAAATGTCTATATTTGCTTCGGGGGACCTGAGAAGGCGCCCTTGCAAGGGAGCAGTGAGGCTGAAGTGTGGCCCACAGCTGTCTCAGGTCCTCAGACCCACACCGAACCTGCACTACACGTTCCCCACAACTGGAGTCCCAGAAAAGGTTAACCTGAGGGGCCAAGAGCATGCAGCCTGTACATTCTAGAAAGATCAAATGTGTCTGACAGCGGGCTGCGGGGGGCACAGGGACAGCCTCAACTGAGGCCAGCCATCCACCATCCTGGTAACCTGGCTCTTTGAATGGCACTGCTTTATCCTGGGCATTTGAAGTACTAGACAGATGCCATTAAGATTTTCTGAGCACTTACTCAGTGTGATGCACCACCCTAAATTCTATATAAAAGTGCATAATCACAGTTAAACTTCAAGGTGATTCTTTGACTTGAACTTTATCATCATCATTTCACAGACGGAGAAACCAACGCTGAGACAAATCAAATAACTTGTCCCGGGTTCCAGGAGTAAGTGACACCTCTGGGAACCCAATAGTCCCAGTCTGTATCTCCTGTATTTTGGTCTCCTATTTTGTCAATTTCTCTGCAATAAAGAAGTTGTGTTTGTGAGTGTGTGTCTATGTTAGTTGTTTCAGTCGTGTCCAACTCTTTGCAACCCTATGGACTGTAGCCCGCCAGGCTGCTCAACCCATGGGGACTCTCCAGGCAATAACAGTGGAGCGGCTGCCACTTCCTCCTTCAGGGTATCTCCCCCACCCAGGGACTGAACCTGTGTCTCTTATGTCTCCTGCTTTGGCAAGCCTGTTCTTTACCACTAACACCACCTGGGAAGCCCAATAAAGAAGTTGAGAAGCTGTATATGTTGTGCATTAAACATGGGTAGTTTTCTATATATTTTCTATCTTCTCCTACCTTGAACTTTTCCTCCCTGCCCTTCCTAAACACTACCTGCAGTAANTTGGCAAGCCTGTTCTTTACCACTAACACCACCTGGGAAGCCCAATAAAGAAGTTGAGAAGCTGTATATGTTGTGCATTAAACATGGGTAGTTTTCTATATATTTTCTATCTTCTCCTACCTTGAACTTTTCCTCCCTGCCCTTCCTAAACACTGCCTGCAGTAAAATCTCTGCTGCTGCTGCTAAGTCGCTTCAGTCGTGTCCGACACTGTGCGACCCCACAGATGGCAGCCCACTGGGCTCCGCCATCCCTGGGATTCTCCAGGCAAGAACACTGGAGTGGGTTGCCATTTCCTTCTCCAATGCATGAAAGTGAAAAGTCAAAGTGAAGTCGCTCAGTCGTGTCCGACTCAGCGACCCCATGGACTGCAGCCTACCAGGCTCCTCCATCCATGGGATTTTCCAGGCAAGAGTACTGGAGTGGGGTGCCATTGACTTCTCCGAGTAAAATCTCTGCAGTCAGTCAATCGGCACATCTGAGGCCCATCCATGTGCATAAATAGCATATATTACTTTTTCCAGAAGGCATTTGTTTTGTTCTAATCCACAAAGATTCGTTTTTTCTTCCTAAAGACAAATTACTGGTTTGTGTATCCTGACGCAAATTATATTAGATTCAAGAATGTTCATTTGCAGTGTAATTATTCTTCCTAATTGGACTGCTCTGAAGATAAACGATTTCCCCTCCCCACTCCCATCCTGCAAGACACACTGTCTTTTTCCCTGGAGTAAAAATGTTTGCTGCACCCTTTGCTAACACACCGCAACAATCCACATGATCTGTCCTCTGTGTGACCACTCAGGAAAAATATTATTTTAACAGTGGGTTTTATCCGGTATTACCTCAAACTCCTCCAAGAATCAGATCTCTGACAAAGATTAATAACAAGTCTATCACAGTATGATAGCAAAATGAAATGAGAATCTTGGCTGTTCTTTCTCTTCCCTATCTTTAAAACATTTCATCTCCCTACCCACCAGCATGTGTTTCCTATCTCTTATATTTGCAAGAGAGAAGTCGTTTTTTTAAAGAGGACCCGTAGCAAAGAGTCAGGAATACTCAGGAAAGAGCAATATCGAGGTAATTAGCATCCGTCATCGCTCAAACCTGGCGCCGGTGGAGCGCTCAAGCCAACGGGTGAAGCAAAAGCAACGTGCAGACAAGAAACGTCTCTCGCAACTCAACTCGGTTACTCAGGTTTAACTCCCAGCGGCCGGCTCTAACACACCCCGCCCCCCATACCTCTGCCCGCTCTGGCTCCAACACAGACTTGTCTATAGAGGCCGCTTCGCGATTTCAGACTGAAGGTCTACTTTTATATGTGGGTCACTGATGGCAACCTAGATGCACGCACAGGATTACAGTATCCGCAAAATACAGGAAATGGCCCGGGTGGGAGTGAGCATGGGAGTGAGGGGTAAGACTTCGGCTTTCCTCTCAGTTACTCCCATTGAAGAAACCAGCTGAAGGGTTCTCATAAAACTCATGACCCTCCTGAAACAAGAGAAAAGGTGAACAGGATGGAAGGAAACGCTTTCTCCCTTCTGAGTTCAAAGGACCTAGACCGCTGAATGAAAGGGGTGGAGGGGGTGAATTGTACACACACAACTTCGTGCCTGAAAACATCCAGAAACCCCTAAGAGTCTCCCCCGGTCCTTCACCCCATCCCTGAGCTCAGCCCAGCCCGCCCAGATGTGGTCTTCCCCCTCCACGCCCACCTCCCCCCTCCTCCAGCCCTCACCCCCGATCCCTGCGCTGCCCACAAAAATGCAGCCCAGATCTGAGCAGCAGCTGACGTCTGCGGCCAGCTTGACCCACACTCCGCAGTCCAGGCCCGCGCGGGCGACCACCGGGCGGCCCCGGGCGCCGAGTCCGGAGTCAGCGGCACCCGGGACCCGCGCCGGCCGAAGCACGCCGCCGGCGGCGAGAAAGCTGGGCTCGCGCCGACTTCCCGGCAAATCGTCTTTCCAGGCACAACTTTTTTTCCACTTCTGCGGCGGGCGGTCGCGGCTGCCAGACACGAAGCGGCGTTCCCTCCTTCCCCAGCGTCCGGCACCCGTCCCGCCAGCACCTCCCCGGCCCCGGTCCGCCCTCCGCGCGGGTCGGTGGGCGCCGCGCCGGGTGCCCCGCGGGCCGAGGCTGCGCGCGGGCCCCGCCGCCCCGACTCACCCGGTCCCGGCTCGGCGTCCTCGGCTCCGAGCCGCGGCTCCCCGTTACTCCTCCCCGCAGCCACCCCTCGGTCTCTCCGGCCCCGCCGGGCGCGCGGGGAAGAAGGAGGAGGCGGGCGGAGGGAGGAGGCGGGAGGAGGGCGCGCGGGCGGGAGGGAGAGGGTCCCGGGCGCGGGAGGCGGCGCGGCGCGGCGAGAGCGCCGACCTCGGCCGCCGCGGGGCTAGCAGGCTGGGAGCGGACGGAGGGGCGGGGGCGGAGAGAGGAGGCGGCCGCCGAGCCTCCCTGCCCAGGGCCGGCCCCGCGCCGCCGCCCAGTCACCCTCGCCGCCGAGCCCCGCTCCCGGCCGGCGTCCGGGGAGGGGTCGGGCCCGGGGCGCTCCCGGCGTGGGGCGGGGCGGACGGCCGAGGCCCGGCCTCCGGGGCGGAGTGTCCCGCGGGTTCCCGGGGGGTGTGGGCGCAAGGGGATCCCCGCGAGGAGGGGCGAGGCCCCGGGGCCTGGGAGCGGTCCCTGCGCCCGTCGGGCGGCGGCGGCGAGTCCGGCGAGGGTCCCCCGAGCTGGGCCCGGGGAGCCCCCGGCGCTGTTTCGGAAAACCGTCTCCAGTAGTCGGGAGAGCGCGCTCCGCCGGGGAGGCAGGGAACCGCGGAGTCGGGGGTGAGACGGCTGGTCCTGGGGCTTCCCCAGGTGGGAAGGTTGTCCGTGCGCTGATCCCGGAGGATCCAAAGTCGGAGGGTGGGCTGGGGGTGCCTGGACCCCCATCCTCGCCTTCCCCTCCCGGAGTCGAGGATCCGCGCGTCAATTTCCTTGCCCTGCGAGTTTCTAAGAAAACTCAGTGCAAACAGCCACAAAGAATATATGTAGATTGGTTGCTTGAGATCCTGAAACATCCTCCCCTGAACTTAAAATACGGTTTCGGAGTGAATTTCTAAGGCCCTTTATCTAATAGTCTGGAAGGGTATCCTTGTCCAGAGAGCGGACTCACGAACTGACGCCCGCAGAGTGGGAGCAAAGAGCCCAGAGTTCAATGGTCAGAAATTAAGGTGACAAGATTCCTCGTGATTTTGACGTTGGCACAGAGCATTTGGCCAGGCAAACTCTTCTTGTCTTTTTTTCCTGTCGACTCCTCAGCCTCTTACCTGAGTCACTGGTACCCACTAGTCACCTGAACTGAGACCCTAGAAGTCAACTGGGGGCCTTGCTCCTCCCTGGCCAACAGCCACTCCCATTGATTCTTCACCTTTAACGTCCTTTCCACGTCCACAGCCGCCTTCCTCGTTCTTGCAGTTTGGGGACTTCATAGCTTCAGTGGTCTCCTCCCTAGTTCCCTGCTCTGGCCTTTGTACTGGCATCCACACGCACCCCTCTAGCTACAGGTTAATGGTTCTAGAACACCGCTTTGGGCTTCCCAGGTGGCCCTAGAATCTGCCTGCCGATGCAGGGGCACAAAAGTCGCAGGTTCGATCCCTGGGTTGGGAAGATTCACTGGAGGAGGCCCTGGCAAGCCCTCCAGTATTCTTACCTGGAGAACCCCCTTGCACGGAGGAGCCTGTGCAACCCTACAGTCCACGGGGTTGCACAGGGTCGTACATTACCGAGCACACAGCACATTTGGGCAGGCTACTTCCTGTTGTAGAAGCTCTAGGGGGCACTTTGGCACAGAAAATTCTGAATTATTCAAAAACTTTCCATTCAAACCATCCGTCAATCCACTCCTTGGAGCCTTGCGCTCTAACAAGCAAGGAGATCCTCCCTGACAGTGCCCCAAGGTTCCATACTGTATGGAAGGTGGGAGTAGTTGCTGATGCTCTTGCCAGAACTGGAATGCTGTCTTTCCTCTTCTCCCAAAGCCAAATCCCACTTATCTTTGTTGAAAATGAAGTGTGTAGTACCACATTTCTTCTGTAAAATGTGTGTGTTCTTCCCATTTTTGAAACTAGAGATAACAAGGCTTATGAGAAAAATAGGATTAGAAACAAACAACTCAGAAGCTATATAATGTTGCAACCAGGGCACTAACAAAAAGAGTAACCCATTCCCCTCCTCCCCCAAAAATACCATGAGTAGTTGCTGATGCTCTTGCCAGAACTGGAATGCTGTCTTTCCTCTTCTCCCAAAGCCAAATCCCACTTATCTTTGTTGAAAATGAAGTGTGTAGTACCACATTTCTTCTGTAAAATGTGTGTGTTCTTCCCATTTTTGAAACTAGAGATAACAAGGCTTATGAGAAAAATAGGATTAGAAACAAACAACTCAGAAGCTATATAATGTTGCAACCAGGGCACTAACAAAAAGAGTAACCCATTCCCCTCCTCCCCCCAAAATACCAGCAGAACTCAAGAGCCATGTTCTATTCCTAATAAATTGTTACAGTAAACATAAATATAGGACTTTGTACAACAATGGAGGTAACTAATGAAGAGATTGGAAGGAGAGTTGTTTGAGGTTGCTGAGTTAGGAAGACAAGCACAAGATCTACAAATAAGAGGTGAATTCACCCCTCCCAAGTTAGAGCCCATGGTCAAACCAATTCAAGGGAGAGAACATAGAGCAAATGAGCACCGGGCACAGCGCTGTGTGTCCTCCACAACTGGAATTCTGCTGTGTTTTGTTTGTAGCTGCTCTTACTTGATGGTGCAAAATACTAAGGTGCTGGCAACAACTGCATATGAACCAACATGACCACCCCATTGTACCAACATCCTTTCCCTACTTATCAGTCACGAATGAGTTAATTTCTATTACATATGCTTTCATTATAAAAACATGCTGGTAATGGAATAGACTGTACTGCACTTAATTATATATGTAGAAGATAGATTCTACTTCATTCCATACATCTGTTGAGCACTTACTGTATGTCATGCAACTGTTTCAA
This sequence comes from Cephalophus harveyi, assembly GCA_006410635.1. Lineage (NCBI taxonomy): Eukaryota > Metazoa > Chordata > Mammalia > Artiodactyla > Bovidae > Cephalophus > Cephalophus harveyi. The sequence continues at coordinate 176,770 of SJYT01048718.1, read as the reverse complement.
GCACTGTGAATGCATCAATGAACAAAGAAAACCACAAAAACACTTACTCTCATGGATGGTGAGTACTTGAACATGACATCACAAGATGACCTGTATTTATTGAGTTGTATTATGTCTCATATGTATGTACTTCAACTGATGCCTCATGTACATTTTAGTCTCTTTGAGGGCTACAGTTGAGCCTCAAATCTTTATATCTTTCACGGGGTCTCATGCAGCAAATATGTACTGCTGCTGCTAAGTCGCTTCAGTCGTGTCCGACTCTGTGCGACCCCATAAACGGCAGCCCACCAGGCTCCTCCATCCCTGGGATTCTCCAGGCAAGAACAGTGGAGTGGGTTGGCATTGCCTTCTCCAAATATCTACTGGAACATGTAAATAAGGGAGTTTACGCCTGTTTTATACCTTGTGTTGTTGAATTCACAGGAAAACCACCTGGGAAATCTAAAAGATTTTCTCAGAACCACGTTTGTTGCTATTTGGACTAAAATCAAAGCAAGTATCCATAGATAGGATCATTTGGATGTGAAGAGTAAAAAAATTATGCTTAATAGGAAGCAAGAAAGTAGGAACAGGCAGGGGAGGGAAAAGAGAGGGAGAGAGAGACAAAAAGGTGCAGTTCAAGAAGAACGTGCCTGCTAAGTTCCCTGGAAAGGCAGAGCTGGAGAAAGAACAATAGCAGGAACTGGGTTATTGTGAATACTGCTGCTATCATGCGCTTCAGCCAAATGTTCAAGAAATATTTACTGGGAGATAAGGGAGCAGGAAATTATAAGAAATTGAAGAATATCTACAATGTTTGGTCACATGACAAGGAGACCTTGGAAGAAAATAATTATGAGCCACTGGGTCATAATGTAAAATTACAGTTGGTGCTGGCTGAATTGTTGTGATTCTGGACTTACTTGCCTGTGCAGACCATTTCTCCAAACATTTTATCTGACGCTTGTGGCTCAGACGGTAAAGAATCTGCCTGCAATACAGGAGACCTGAGTTCAATCCCTGGGTCGTGAAGATCCCCTGGAGAACCCAGTCCAGTATTCTTAACCTGGAGAATCCCATGGACAGAGGAGCCTGGTAGACTGCACAAAAACTTGGACACTATTGAGTGACTAACATTTTCACTTTTTTCAATGTAACTTGCATCCACATAGTTAGATATTTTTCATGTGTGAACACTTCATGTCCTATTCTGTGTATGAATCTGCTTGGAATGTAAATAAAATATGTATTTATGACAGATATATTGGATATATTTTCATGGTTGTTAGCACACTGAATACTGATTAAGTTCATCTATTCATCTCCATAAAAATCCACCCCTGAAAACCACCACCACTGCCACCACCCCCATTCTAAGAGCTTGCTATTTCCTAAGACAGCATATAGTAGTGATCATAGGATTTCAGTGCAAAACACAGTTGGAAACTCATGTCTTTTGAAGATCACATTAAAAATGAAACAATATAAGCTGAGAATCTTCAAGGAAACTAGCAAACTTGGAGTTTACCAACATGGAATCCAATGAAAAATTAATCTCTTTAAAATTTTCTTTCTGCCTTTTTACTCCATAGATCTAATCATACAAAGAAGCCACCTGAAATTCTAAGAATCCATTTTCCTTGACAAGTACACATTGATAAAAGGCAATTTTGAGGATCTCTACTAATTTAAAAGGGCTCTGTCAATTAAAATTAGTGCTGTCTGATTTATGTCAGACAGAAGCCATCTTTTGGGCCATAGGAATGACCTAGAGCCAAATCTCCAATGGACTTAGTAATGTCTTATTTCAATTTCTGCTTCCAACTAGCTGTTACATCGAGGGCAAAAATTAAGCCTGTAAATACGAGAAATTTCCCTATTTTTTACTGAAATCCCATTATCAAGGTGCTAGACTATCTGTTGAATGAGGATAGCAAAATGTCTCCAACTGAGAACAAATATTACAAATGCAGATGAACATACTGAGTTTCCCAGTGGGACCAAGTTAGACAGAAAGGGCCACTGACTCCTGAGAAAATCCTAATGAACGGTAGAAAAGACTTCCTTTTCTCTCCCACATCTGTTAAGGACACTGTCACACTCAAGCCAAGGAGAAACATGGCCCTGAAAATTCACCACACTGAAGTGAAGAGAGAAGCAAACACACAGATCTTTGGGCCTTTGCTCTCTTCTGGCAAAAACCAAGAGCTATCAGCCAGTTTTTATCTTCCGGCCACAGTATCTACTTCCAGGCCTTCCTTTCTTCTATAAACGAAGCAACTTCTTCTGCTGACTGACTTCTGCTAACATAACAGCCAGAATTTCTGCTCCTAGTTCCATAACCAGACTCCACGTGACTCTGGCAAAACTTAACCTAAAAAGGTGCTTCGTTTATTTCCTCCAATTATGTCGTCACTGTCATAAATAAATGCATCTGGCCCTCATCCAATTGAACTTACCCCTGAAGTGAGGTGGAAATTTCCATATGGAAGTGTGAGAACGTTTTATTGCAATGGAACTTAATAAGTTGCATGCAAATTTTGCAACCTTCTTAGCTGCTCAATAACATGGTAACCGGCAAATTCAGTTCACTGAACCTTTATTCACTCTGAATCTTCACCTGCAGACATTTTCCTGGATTACAAACCTTTCTCAGAAGAGGAACAAAATATAAAGAAGCTTGGAGGATTAGCTGTCTTGCAGTATTCATGACAGGCATGAAACCACCCTGAAAAAGCATGTGGTAGCCCTTTCTAACAACAATGCTGGGCATCTGGTGGCTGACTTGTACTTTCAGAAGCTTTATGTTTTTGATTATGAATTATGCGTTGCTCTCAAAACTTCTCAGAGGTAAGGTTTTACTGTTACCATCACTAGTACCTCCAATAAAATTTGGAAAACATCCATCATGATTTAATAACTATGCTAGAATGAGAATTTTAGGAAATGACTGCTGTTTCTCTGCATTGTGAAGAGAATACTTGTGCATAATATAACCCAGACCAAAACAGCTAATCTCCCATCTGAAAACGTGGTCTACAAGAAAGTTTTTTTCTTCTACTTTCTTTTAAAATCCTCTTTCTGGAAACAAGGAGTGTAAACATGCGTACCTGTAGAACTAGCCAAGTGTTGGGCACTTTATTTGTGCTAGAGTTAGAAAATATATTATTTTCTATTGATAATAAAAATATTTATTATTATGGTTTCTAACATGTATTCTGGAGTACATGGCCCTGGAGTAACTTATTAAAAGCAACAGAAGAAGGTCGGACATCCTCTTACCAGGGTCCTGGTTTACAATTGTTGTTTAGTCACGAAACTGTGTCTGACTCTTTGGGGACCCCATGGGCTGTAGCCCACGAGGCTCCTCTGTCCATGGGATTTCCCAGGCAAGAATACTGGAGTGGGTTGCCATTTCCTTTTCCAGGGGATCTTCCTGACCCAGGTTTCAAACCTGCGTCTTCTGCATTGGCAGACAGATTCTTTACCACTGAGCAACCAGGGAAGCTGCTTCTGATTTACCATAGTGGAACATTAAATTTAGCTCTAGGCTTCCCAGAATCAAGACAAGAATGACGTGCAATGAATAATACAGTTCTCATGGTCTGGTAAAAACATCATAGTTGTTCTTAAGTTTAGGCAAACTTTTTCCTGGCCCTAACTTCTAAGAGGCATTAAGCCCTGGGAATCTTACATCAGCGACACTGAACTATCTAATGTCCAGGTGCGGCATCTTCACCGAGAGCAAGCAGTAGGCTCTTGCCCTGCAGAGCAGAGAGGGCAGAAATTAACAAGAGGTATCAGCATTGTCGAGATGGTGTTCCTGCCACGGCCGAGGCTGCGTTATCTAAACTTCTACTCAGACTCTGGCATCCAGAGGATACTCCTTGTGCTTAAGAAAATAAAAATAAAAAAGAAGAAAGAAAGAAAGGAGCCTCTATCAACTGAATTATACAAAAAAATAATGCCATTTCTTCCTTGACTTCACAAATCTTTCTCAATTTTTTTTCTTCTATTTTTCATACAGAACGCATTTGACAACTCTGACCTGTGTTCATTTCAGAACAACCTTGGGAAGGTTTTCAATGAAAACAAGAATTAAGGACAAGTCTAATCCACCCACATAGCTGAGATTAGTTCTAACTTTTCTTCCAATAGGATGGCATTGTGCTCTGCTAATCATACAAAATAACGTTCAACACTTTTGAAGTCATATAAATGAGAATAAATTAAAGCAAACCACAAGGCTAATTTTTATAGTCAAAGAGTGATTTATTTAAATATCCTGTGAAATTTCGCAGTTAGACAACTGTTTCAAAATAGTTACAAGTACTCCTTTAATTTCCTAGAGTGCCATGAGAAAAATGTTTGATATTAATGAATTCAAGTCCCTCCACTGCCTTTAGATGCAGCTTTATGTTCACTAGCTGTGTGGTAAGAAAAGCTGCTTGTAATGAGAAGACCATGGGTTTGAAATCTGTGTACAAATTCCACTTCTTCCACAGCTGCTGCTAAGTCACTTCAGTCATATCCGACTCTGTGTGACCCCAGAGACGGCAGCCCACCAGGCTCCCCTGTCCCTGGGATTCTCCAGGCAAGAACACTGGAGTGGGTTGCCATTTCCTTCTCCAATGCGTCAAAGTGAAAAGTGAAAGTGAAGTTGCTCAGTTGTGTCCGACTCTTAGCGACCCCATGGACTGCAGCCTCCCAGGCTCCTCCGTCCATGGGATTTTCCAGGCAAGAGTACTGGAGTGGGGTGCCGTTGCCTTCTCTGTCTTCCACCGCAGTTACTAAATTATTTTAAGCAAGTTACTAAACCTCTTCAAAGTTCAGTTTCTTTGCGTTTAAATGAGTATGATACTATATATTGTATGAGGTTGTTACAACTATTACATGATTGTTATCACAATATATGTAAGGTATCTACTATAATGCCTAACCTATAATAGCCCCTCTGTCCATAGAATTCTCCAGGCGAGAATACTGGAGTGGGTTGCCATTCCCTTCTTTAGGGGATCTTCCAACCCAGGGGTTGAACCTGGATCTCCTGCATGGCAGGCAGATTCTTTACCATCTGAGTCACCAGAGAAGCCCCATAATAGTGCTCAGGAGGTGTTTATTTCCTCCTCTGACATTGATTTTCCTGCAAAAAGAATCTTCTCCCAGTTCAGACCACTCTTCCCAACTTGTGAATATATAGCTTTCCTAGTTTGCTTTTTGAAAATAATATGAGGACTTCCCTGGTGGTACAGTGGATAAGAATCCACCTGCCAATGCAGAGGACACGGGTTCTATCGCTGGTGCAGGAAGGGTCCCCGTGCCACAGCTCCTGAGCCTGGGCACCTTGTTAAGAGGATGAGCAGGCTCACTCTCACTGCAATGAGAAGTGTGTGCACCCCAACAAAAAGTAGCCCCCACTCACCACAACTAGAGAAAGTCCTTGCACAGCAACAAAGAACCAGCAGAAGCACAAATAAATTCATTAAAAAATTAAATGAGGTCTTAAGAATAAATAAAAATGATAGGAAAATCAAAACATTATAATGTTGCCATAAGGATAGGCATATAGGCAATGGAGTAAAAGGGAAAGTTCAGCAATACATTTATGGTGAACTGATTTTCAACAAAGTGCAAAGACATTTTAATAGGGAAAGAATAGTCTTTTCTACAAATGGTGCTGGGACAACTGGATATCCACATACAAAACAATGAATATGAACCCCTACCTCACACCATACCAAATATTAGCTCAAAATGGATCATACGTCTAAATGTAAGAGCTAAAACTATAAAACTCCCAGAAGAACACATAGGAGCAAGCCTTCATGGCCTTGGGTTAGGTAATAACTTTTAAGATAAGACACCAACATCACAAGTAACAAAAGAGAAAAAAATACAGAAGTTGTACTTCATAATGACTAAAATCTTTTGTGTGAATGATGACATTAAGAAAGTAAAAAAGAAACAAAAATAAAATAGGTTAAAATTTTTGCAAAGCATGTATCTGACACAGGATGAGTATCCATATTATATAAAGAAATGCTTACAAGTCAATAATAATAAAAATAATGGGCAAAGAATCTTAATAGATATTTTTGTGAAGAATATATATAAGTGACCAATGCTGCTGCTAAGTCGCTTCAGTCGTGTCCGACTCTGTGCGACCCCACGGATGGCAGCCCATTGGGTTCAGCCATCCCTGGGATTCTCCAGGCAAGAACACTGGAGTGGGTTGCCATTTCCTTCTCCAATGAATGAAAGTGAAAAGTGAAAGTGAAGTCGCTCAGTCGTGTCTGACTCAGCGACCCCATGGACTGCAGCCTCCCAGGCTCCTCCGTCCATGGGATTTGCCAGGCAAGAGTACTGGAGTGGGGTGCCATTGCCTTCTCCAAAGTGACCAATAAGCACCCAGAAAGATGTTCAATGTTATTAGTAATCGGGAAGATGCCAGTGAAAACCACTCTACACATGCCAGGATAGCAAACAAAGAAGGCTGATGCTAACAAGTGGTGCTTAGGAAATGGAGAGACTGACGCTTTCAAACGCTGCTGGGGGGAGACTGTCAGCTGTCCACAGAGTGGTGCAGTCACATCGAGAAACAGTTTGATAGCTTCTCAAAAGGCAGAACATAGAATTACCATATGACCCAGAAATTTCCCTCTTGCTACATACCCAAGAGAAATAAAAACACGTCTACATAAAAGACATGTATACAAATCTTCAAGCAGTATTATTCATAATAGCCAAAAGGTGGAAACTCAAATATCCATCAACTGATGAATGGACCAAGAAAAAGTGGCTCTACGGAGCCCAGCCGCACTGAAAGAGGTGAGAAGAGGGGAGGGCGTTACAGAAGACCCTCTGGGGCTCATGACCTTGTTTTCACCAGTGAGCAGGAGTTCACAGAGGGAAAGGTAGAAGGCAGTCCACTGGGACAAAGGATACTGCCTGCCCAAACACTCTGAAGTCCCAGAGAGAGCATGACTAAGGGCTTTCAGAGAGGAAAAGGGAGTGGTGAGAAGTTGTCTGGGGGAAGAGGGTGGGTGGCGGTGGGACCACTAACATCCTAGGAGTCGTAGTACGAGGCTCAACCTGCGGTCCCCAGGAAGCCACTGCAGATTTTAAATCCCAGGAATGCTGGGAGCTTGGCTAGAAAGTTTGCTGTGACTTCTGTGTGAGAAGATGGATTGGATGAGAGCTAGACCAGGAATGGAGAGACCCATGTTTCAGGAGAAGGGATGAAGACCTACATCTGACACGGCAGCGGGCTTGCAGCACCAACTGAGTGGTCAGTGGAGGAAAAGAAGTCAGGATGGCCTCCAGGTCTTCAGGCCAGGGGATGCGCGGCAGGATGTGCAGCCACAGAGGCAGCACACATGGGACAAGCACCCGGATGTGCAGCCACAGAGGCAGCACACATGGGACAAGCACCCGGATTACAGTGGAGGCGTGGTGCACGCGACATACCCTTCCTGTGAGCGGGGGAGCACAGATGATAACTCCAGAGCTTCCCTCCTGAGGCTCGAACGGTCAGCGTCAACACCTTCCCTTTGCCAACAGGTGCTGAAGCTGAGCTCCGCTCTTCCTTCCTTGAAAATCAAGCCAGGAATAAGCCTTCAGGCACTAGAAGAAACCAGTTTCTGTCTCAGTAACATTACATAGTGCTGATAAATCTTGGCGTACTGCGTGCTTTCCAGTCAAATGAAAAATGTCAACTAACAGGCTGTGGGAAAGACTCTCCCAGGGGATTTTATGATCCAGGGTTTGAGAGAAGCTGGGAAACTCTCTCTAGAAGTTTATCCAGGTTGGGTGAAATCAAATACCATCATCATTTATAATGGGGACATGTGAAATCTACTAGTGGTCTAAATCAGTATTCCTGATGGGCGTCATCTCATAAACTCATTCAACAACTTAATAACAAGTAAAAAGAAAATTTCCCATCTTCCAAGTCGTTCTTCTGCATGTATACAAAATACTACTTTAGAAACCTTCCTAATTTTGTGAACCAAACAAGGCTCTCAAATCCTAATGGAATTATTGATTCTCAAAATAAAGTTTCAGTGCAAGTCTTAATGCATTTATTGACTGCTGATGGGATCAAAATTAACATGAAAAAATAATCGATAAGTATATTCTAAAAATAAAGTTACATCAGACATCATCTCTGTGTCTTCTAATGTGGGATTTTATCTGTCAGTGCAAAGTTTCCTTAGAAACCTGAACTTTCTTTGACCTGATAGAAACTAACCACTTGAGCACAGAAATACAATATGATATGCCTGTGCAAAAATAAACAATTATTTAAAGTGCATTTCAAGCTTGGAGACCTCAAAAGCAAAAGCAACAGCCATGTTTACTGATATCACAAAAGGAATGCAGGAGAAATATTTCAAACTTAGAAAACTAATTGTTAAATCTTTCTTATTCTTTGTTTGAAACTGGCTGTGGTCCAGAAGTATAGCTTCTCTTTCTCTCAGCTCAGAACACCTCCCAAAGCTTCCAAGCTCACAACATTGTAAGGAAAGGAAATCTGCCAATGCCTGAAGGTAGCAATGCCAGCAGCTTGCTAACATTTTAATTTAAGAGACTGTTTGTGTGTTTACTGTGTTCTTCAAGGAAGTGACTTGCGAAATCACTTTGAGTTCTCAATACTGTAAAATAAAGCCATTTAGTAATGCTTGCTTATATATGCATACATTGAATTCTAATGAACTCAAAGTTTTAGTATATTTTTTTAAACCTCAAATCTCACGAAATTTTATGAAAAGTACTAACAATAGTTTACAGCATTTTACTAAGTGCAAAATGTAGCTGTGATGGTTCGGTTACTATCTTGAGCTATTTCAGATAGTAGTGTAATGGGAGAACCAAACATTGGTTTCTTATTTCACAATTTCTTTTAGAAGTCCTAAGCAGGACCACAATTTAGTTATAGGCCATTTTGCAAATAAAGTAACCTAACCAAACAATGTACATTAGAATGGGATTGTGAGGAAATGTTTTTTTTAAAATTTTTTTTTTTTTTTTTTACGTGTACCATTTTAAAAGTATTGGATTTGTTACAATATTCTTTCTGTTTTATGTTTGGCTTTCTGGCTGTGAGCCATGTGGGATCTTAGCTCTCCAGCCGGGGATTGAACCTACACCCCTTGCATTGGAAGGCAAAGTCCTAAGCACTGGGCTCCTGGGGATGTATCAGGGGAAATGCTTTTAAAGGATCCATTTCTAGTTTTCATTTTATTTACATCTTGAAAGAACTTATGTTAAACTGTATTCCCCATTGAGACAAACTAATGATAAAATGATCGGCTGAGTGGGAAGTTACAGAAGAGATTAAGTGTCTACTGACCTAAATCTTACCCTTCAATGTCTCATGACTAATTTCCAGTAATTTCTCAGAGTAGAAGGGTGAGTTGGACTCGTATTTCACATCACGTAAAACAATGAATTCAAAACAGATCAAGGACCTAAGTATAAGAGTTAAAACTATAAAATTCTTAGAAGAAAACATGGGAGTAAATCTTTCAGAGCTTGGATTTGCAATGGCTTATCAGATATGGGAGCCAAAAGAGGACAAAATAGATAAGTTACATTTCATCAAAAATGAACTCTTCTGTGCTTAAAGGTCTACTACCCAGAACCTTAAAGAGTTCTTATAACTCAATAGCAAAACAACAAACAACCCAATTAAAAATGGGCGAAGGACCTGAATAGACATTTCTCCCAAGAAGACAGACAAATGGCCAAGAAGCGCATAAAAGGATGCTCGAACTCATTAATCATTCATTCATGTGAAAATGCTAGTCACTCAGCCATGTCCCACTTTCTGCAATCCCGTGGACTACAGGACCCACCAGGCTCCTCTGTCCTTAGAATTCTTCAGGTAAGAATACTGGAGTGGGTTGCTATTACCTTCTCCAGGGGATCTTCCTGACTCAGGGATCAAACCCAGGTCTCCTGCATTGCAGGCAGATTCTTTACCATTTGAGCCACCAGGGAAGCCCCTCATTAATCATTAGGAAAATGTAAATCAAAACCATAATGAGACAGCACTTCATACCGCTAGGATGACTGCAATAAAAAGCAAAGGGGAAATAAGTGTTGGTGAAGACCTAGAGAACAGAAACTGTCAGGCATTGCTGATGGGAATGTAAATATGATGCAGCTGCTGTGAAAAACAGGCAGTTTCTCAAAAAGTTAAACATGAGGTTAAGATAGGACTGGACAATTCGACTCCTATATTAAGAGCCATCAGTTTATCTTGAAAAAGTTAAAAAAATAGAAAGGTGAGACTGGAAGGTGGTAAGACTTTTTTCTTTGTAGGCAAGTGATACTGATTTAATTTTGATACGAATAATATGTGCAAGGTTATTAATGATTAGTGATGGAGCTGTTCACCGTTAAGGACTACTGTGCATTGAGTGACAGGGAGAGATAGACTTTTACTTAACAAACATGAAAATCCCTTCCATAGGCCAGAAATTTGTTTGGGTGATGGGAGCAGGATGCAGAAAGGAGACGGTAGAAAGTGAAACTTTCTCCCTACCAACCTTTCTACAACAGAAACCTCTGCCCACTTTGAAAGTTTGCTAAGGCTGTTTTCCCAGGTTGGGTAGGGAGACTTCACAGCCCTGCCAGCCTGCACCAGCCTGCAGACTTCTCAGGACAAAGCCCAGCCGCCTGGGTCACTGAGTCAGTGGCATAGCAGGTGCTGAAAAACCCTCTGAACTATTTGGAATGACAACATAGATCAGTAGAAAGATTTTTCTTTCCGTTGCTTGACTTAAAAAATCAGCAACTCTTTTTTGAAAAGAAAACTGTAAGTTTGTTTATTTCATTGCCTTTATGCATTTTTCTATATCATTGAGATTATCCTTAGATATAATTAGACCATGGAGATAGTCTTGTCGCTTTCTTTTTTCCCCGACACCACTCCCTATGCATTTCCTCTTGATGGTAAAAATTCTGTCTGTTCCAGTTTTAAATCCCTTCCTCAAAGTAAGGTCTGTTAGTGATCAACCCAGAGGGCACGTTCCACTGGAGACTCCTCATGGATTTACATCTCTTAACATCTCTGTTAAGACCCTATGTATTTCAATAATCACTTTAAAAACCACCTCAGTTTCCTATCACACCACACGTCCTGCATTGCTGATACGTAGTACCTTCTACCGCCAGCCTGAGGAGGCGCAGATGAGACAAGCAGAGGAAAGAAGACCCAGGCCTGCCTGCAGTGAGGCGCCTGGACCACTTGGCTACGTTCAAACCCAGCCATGCCACGTAAAACTGTGACCTCAGACAAGTTAGTTAATCTCTTTGTACTTTAGTTTCCTCCTAAGTGAAAAGAGGAAAATGATAATAATAGCTCCAGGAGATACATGTCCAGGTCTTATAACAAGGTCTGGCAGGTAATAAATGCTGGATACATTTTAGCTAGTATTAAATCGTTCATCCAAACCAGACAGCCTTGGGCTGGAAGCCCCCATTTTCTTCCTGTTCCCAAAAATCAGCGGGCATGTAAAGAGCTGGCTCACTAGAAAAGACCCTGATGCTGGAAAGGATTGAAGGCAGGAGGAGAAGGGGAAAACAAAGGATGTGATGGTTGGATGGCCGTCACTGACTCAACGGACGTGAGTTTGAGCAAGATCCAGGAGATGGTGAAGGACAGAGAAGACAGGCGTGCTGCAGTCCATGGGGTTGCAAAGAGTCAGACACGACTGAGCGACTGATCAGCAGGGATGAATTGTATTTAACCTCTCAGTGCTTGAGTTTTTTACCCTTTAAAGTTGGCCTTATAACACCCATCTCCCAGGGTTGCTGTGAGGATGGACATTTAAATGAACTCAATGCAGAGTAGCTTCAGGACTCATTCCCAGCAGGCACACCGGACGTGGTGGGCTCTGTCTCCTTTTAGAAGCTGCTGCCCCAGTACCGCAGAGCAAGTGTTCAGGGAACCGAATGGAAAAGATTGGAGATGGAGGATTTCTAGGGCAGGAAGGGAGGCACAGATGCTGGTATTTGGGTGACTTCCTTCTGGATGGCTGAGTGGAGGGGCCTCAGGGATCCTCACTACCCTGAGACCCACCCGTGGAGACGAGAGGGACCCTTGGGCCCGGAGACTGAATTTTCCTAATTTGTTTCTAATCAAATGTTCAGGCTGGTGGACTTCTCCAGCTGTGGTAGGGTGGGAAGGTCTCAATGAATGTGTTGTTGGAAAGATCTAGTTTCTCTGCTTAAAAAATATCTATCACTTGTGGAATCACAGGAAGGGAAGGGTCGGTGATGAAACAGGCACCCCAGGCCGTTCCCGAACAGAAGGTTTCTTTGTAGAGTTGTCTCTGGGTAACTTTCCAAAGGCTCCTGCCTGGCTGGCCTCCCTGGGGCAAGTACACAGGGTGGGGGACAGCTGCTGGAAAAGAGGGGGTTCCCAGCAGACAGGACCCCCCGCGCAGTGGGCCCTCTCTGCTTCTTTTACTGCAGCATGTCGGCTCGGCCATTTTTAAAATGCCTCACTACCCTGGGAACTAGGAAAGGGGATGAAAGGAATCGATTAATATGTGACCTGGCACTTCAACTATCTCATGAATGGTTAAAACATAACTCAAGAAGGCTCATCTCTCTGAGGCAGACCTGCTTCCTTCCCCTACACCCAGAATCCTCCTCCAACTCCATCTTGAAACAGCTCCTCTTCTGTGTTGCTCCCTCCTTCCAACCCCCTATCCAAGTCTGGAATCTCTCTTTTAAGATCTTTAAACCCTCCCTGGAGACTCAACTTGTTGTCAGAGCTGCTCCAAGTCTTTGCTCAAAATCCTCCAACTCCCACGTTTAGCAGGAGTTAACATAAATCTTTAAGCTAAAGCGTCCAGAGATAAGAAAGCAAGCCACAAACAAACAGATGGAACCAGCTGGGACCAAGATGGTGACAAACATGACCTCCAACAGACCCTGAGTCTCATTATGCCTTGATTTTACTATATTAGCATATTAAATGACACCCACTGGCAGCCGCAGTGGTGGTAATGTTGGTGAAAGTTGCTCGGTCACGTCCGACTCTTTGTGACCCCATGACTATACAGTCCATGGAATTCTCCAGGCCAGAATACTGGAGTGGGTAGTCTTTCCCCTCTCCAGGGGGTCTTCCCAACCCAGGGATCAAACCCAGGTCTCTCACATTGCAGGTGGATTCTTTACCAGCTGAGCCACAAGGGAAGCCCAAGAATACTGGAGTGGGTAGCCTGTCTCTTCTCCAGCAGATCGTCCTGACCCAGAAATCAGGCCAGGGTCTCCTTCATTGTAGGCAGATACTTTACCAGTTGAGCTATGAGGGAAGCCCCTGGCAGCCATCACTGAACATTAAGGACAAAATAAAGGATAGAAAGGGGGTGGCACCCCACTCCTTTGGAAAAAGCTCTGCCTCTTCCGCATAGACTTATGCATATCCCTTGCCATCATGGGCCTCACTCCTTCCTCTGTCTTTACTCTTTAAAGACTTGTCTCACCAGGTGGCTGAGAAGTTGATCTGTGAACTTAGTTCCCACCTCTCCATGCTTTGGCCAGTGAATAAATCTTGGTGCTCTGTCCATCTCAGCTTCAGTTTCATTACTGATTGCTTGAACCCCAGAGGAAAATAAACCCTCCCCTGCTGAGGCAGAGAACCTCAGCTGGGCTAGAGCCTGAGCAGGGTCATAGGACTTAATTTAGTAACAAAATTATATGTGTGGGCCAGAGGGGAGCCTCTCTTCAGTTGGAAGCTGTCTCCCCAAACCTCAAAACTGCAGTTTCTTTAGGACTCTGCATGGACTTTCACTCCACTTCTCCTCACTTCTGAGGACCCTACTCTGGGCTCCCCAGGCCCAAACTGAGCTCACGCTTGCATACAGTTTGCCTTTGTTTGTGGACATAAGTTGTTAGAAAATTCCTTGTTGCTCCCACACCCTGCCTTGGATCCCCAGCATTCATTTTCTTCCAACACATGCTCCATATGTATTTATGGTCACACGTGGCCGTCAGCCTGCAGCAAACAATTGGGAACTATTTACAGAGATGACTGTGGCAAGACGCTGTGCTGGTGTTACCAAGCAAGGGGGCATGGGCCTGCAGCACATAAAGCCAAGCTCAGTGAGTGTCTGCAGCAAAATAAGAGTTTACTTGCAGGGTGTCAAGTGAATAGAACTGACAGCTCATGCTCAAAAGAACTGAACTCTCTGGTGGCCTTTAGGCAAGGGTGTCTAAATATGGTGTTAGGGGAGAGGATCAAAGCTTTGAAACGTCTTCTGATTCATTAGTATTGCTGAGTCCAAGCTCATGCCATAGGACAGGCCAATAAATTGAGAGATGAGGTGCTGGGGCAAGGAACTGCAACTTTATTTGGAAAGCCAGCAGATTGGGAAGATGGTAGACTAATGTTTCAAAGAACCCTCTTGCCCGAGTTAGAATTCAGGCTTCTTTTATACTAAAAGTGGAGGGGGTGTGGCTGGATGTGGCAAAGTTCTTGGTGCAGGAATTCTTGGTTCTTGTAGCTGTCCACACAGCTCTGTAAGCCTCCAGCAAGACAAATGGTATTCTCTGTTCTGCAACTTTTAATCTCTACATGAATGGGAGTGTTATACCTTTAAAGCTCAGAGCCTTGAGGATAGGTTATTATGTATATTTCAGGCTAGAGGCAAGATTCTTTACAGAGGGGCAGACCAAGCACGATTAAGGTTCAGGGGTTAGGGCTGAAGGACTAGATCCACTATGGAGTCAGTTTTGTTCTTCTCTGTTACAGGAACAAGGAGATGTTTTCAGAATCTCAACTTTCTGGTCCCAGCCCCTCCAGGATCTATGTGCTTGTGGTCAGCATGCAGTCATCATCCTCCACTTGGGTGGGGTCCTAGTTTCTTTCGAACAATTCAGAGATTGTTATCTATATTCCTTCAGGAGGAACTAGGAGTCCTACCACTCTGGTGTTCTAATCATTAACTGCCTGAGTCTGCTCTGTGGACCTGGGGGAAGGCCTAGGAGACTAAAGCCTTTCTTTCCCCTACAAACAAGAAATAGGGGGCTTTTGTACCCAGTGAGTCCCCAAAGGGTCCAGCTCAGTTTCAGTCCACTCCTTTTCTTTGATATTCCTCAACCCTGAGGGACAGGAAAGGGAATAAAATTTCAAAAAGAGAGATCAATAATAAACTCAGTAATGCAACTTGGATTTAGGGACTCAGTTTCATTAGCGGCCTGAGAATAGAAGGTTGTAAGACTTGGTTTCATGGTCTACAAGCTTCTGAGCTAACTTAGGGTCATGTGAGGCTATAAGTGCTAGATACCATCTAATGAACTCATACTGGCAAGCAAGAAGGACTTTCTTCCCTGGTATAGTCAGGGAAGTCTTCACAGAAGAGGTGGGATTTGAACTGAATATTAATGAATTAGGCAGGCTAGTGGTTCTCAGGAGAAGGCAATGGCACCCCACTCCAGTACTCTTGCCTGGAAAATCCCATGAACAGAGGAGCCTGGTAGGCTGCAGTCCATGGGGTCGCAAGGAGTCAGACACGACTGAGCAACTTCATTTTCACTTTTCACTTTCATGCATTGGAGAAGGAAATGGCAACCCACTCCAGTGTTCTTGCCTGGAGAATCCCAGGGACGGGGCGTCTGGTGGGCTGCCGTCTATGGGGTCGCACAGAGTCAGACACGACTGACGTGACTAAGCAGCAGCAGCAGTGGTTCTCAATGCATTTTAAAGAAATATATGTGCTGGACTTTACTCTCAAAGTGGGGATCTACTTGGCGAATTCTTCTTTTTTTTTTTTAAGTTTCACATGTGATTTGGTCAGTGTTGAGAATTATTGGGTTTGCCAGGCAGAGAGAAGACAGAAGTCATTTTGGATGGAGGAAGCAGCTTTAACCAAAGAGGAAAACACAGAGCTTTTATTCTGGGAAGGACAGGTAAGAAAAAATGTAGACTAATTTTCTGTATATATTAGTGCTTGAAAGATAGCCTAGAAGTTCATGCTATTGGGGTAGGAGGGGATGTCATTGATGATTTTTTGAGGAAGGAAGAAGTTCTAAGCAATATAAAAGTGTTTCTACAGCATACACTTGCTCTGCCTAGAATTGACAGAATTAGACTTGGAAGAGGTATGTTACTTTCCTGTGTCCACAAGTGTCTCTTTCACAAGTTGCTGCTGCTGCTGCTGCTGCCGCTAAGTCGCTTCAGTCGTGTCCGACTCTACAAATTGCAGGTGAAACTAAAACTAAATGTCATGTCAAATCCTGCCCCAGGATGACTGGCAGTGATGACACCCATTGTTTTGACCCCACGTTCTCTAAAAGACATTCACAAAAATGAGCCTGATGTTATGTTTCCCCAAATTGCAACTGTCTGATCATGTCTAGGGAGAGGTAGTGAATTTTTATGGAAGTACAAGTAAAGGTGTTGGAAGAGAAAGAAAGAAGGGACCAATGTAAGAGATACAGCAAAGGAAGAAACATGGGACTCATTGTCAAGTTGAATTGGGAAGCAGGCAACCAGGATAGCATGTAAGGAATTCTTAAGAAAAATAAGGGGTTTTTGATTTGCAGAAAAGCTGCCTTGAAAAACCTGAAGAGTCTCACAAACAGATAGAAGCACTAGGCTTGTTGTATGCATTGGTAAGCTTCCTCAAGAGGTAATGGGATGTGAATGTATAAACAGATCGTGGAAACCAAGGTATGTGTAACATTGTAGGATTCCAGGTACTGGGCTTCCCTCATGGCTCAGTGTAAAGAATCCACTTGCCAATGCAGGAGATGCGGGCTTGATCCCTGGGCTGGGAAGATGCCCTGGAGAAGGAAATGGCAGTCCACGCCAGTATTCTTACCTGGGAAATCCCATGGACAGAAGAGCCTGGTGGGCTACAGTCCATGAGGTCTCAAAAGAGTTATACACAAGGCAATGGCAACCCACTCCAGTGTTCTTGCCTAAAAAATCCCATGGACGGAGGAGCCTGGTAAGCTGCAGCCCATGGGGTCGCTACAAGTCGAACACGACTGAGCAACTTCACTTTCACTTTTCACTTTCACACATTGGAGAAGGAAATGGCAACCCACTCCAGTGTTCTTGCCTGGAGAATCCCAGGGATGGGGAAGCCTGGTGGGCTGCCGTCTATGGGGTCGCACAGAGTCGGACACAAGTGAAGCGACTTAGCAGCAGCAGCAGCAACTAAACAACAATAAAATTCCAGGTAGCATTAAGTGCTTAAACATAGAGTCAGCCATTAGCTTTGCAAAAGGCCATTAATAACAGGACTGCAACAACAGCCCTGCTTATAATCATTATACCTTTTATTTATATAAGGTCAGGAATTAAACTTCTTTTGAATGCTACATAAAACCTAGCGTAATTTGTGGCTGTAGAAGTTCTGATGAAAAATATATTACTTAAGGCTTCTTACCTCCTTTAACCTAGTGGCACAAATGAATTATCTTAAAGAAAGTGCATGTTATACTTCCAGAACATCATCTTTCCCACCTTAAAATGAAAAGTCTCTTTTTAAAGTGCTGTCCACTATTATTCAGGATATAGCTTAATGCTCTATTCTCTCTGGAGTCAAGGAAACCCCCTCGAGACAAGTGAGATGCTTGACGATATCCATGAGCTCTCTGCAAGAACTCCTGACAAATAAGTCCTTCGATAGATAAATGGTATAATAGAAAAATAGAAGAAGGCAGCTTAATAGCTACTCTAAAAAATACAGAGAGTTCCCCTTAGGAGGCTGCTGAGTAAAAGGTCTTCACTGCTATTGAGAATAAGAAAAAAATAATCTTAAATTTAACAGTTATGTCCAGAATGACCCTCAGGAAGATGTAATAAAATATTTTCTAAGTAACTTTCTGAAAAATGCCATCTTTTCTGGGGTTGGTGTAAAACCGGGCCTCTAGCAGTTTCCCCCAGCCTTCTCATCAGCTTTCTTTACGATCCACCTGCTAGACCGTGAGCATCATGAGGTCAGGGGCATTGTTATCACCATTTCTGTGATTGTCATCACTGCATCCCCAGAATCAAGCACAGTGCCTGGCTCAGGGCAAGCTCTCACTGAGCAATTGATTAAAGAAAAAAATAGATTCAATTACCTACTGCCTGAGAGTATTACACAGCTTACTTTTTATTTATGAAAGTAAAGAAGTAGCCCAAAGGAAAACCACCAGCACCACCAATCTCCCCACATAATATGCAGTTTGGCAAATAAAGAAGAACCCTGGACCACAATGAAGAGGCATGAGAATGGAAGTGCAATAGACTTGAAAAAGGACCACAAATGTTCAGGCAGATATTGAGTTCAGCCAGCACAAGATTAGAGCAATAAATTGAATATATTTATTGCTTAAATGAACAAATGGGAATCTGAGATAAGCTGATATTCAAACTCACTTAGACTTTGTACTTACAGAATGAACACATTGCAAATGGCCTCGGGGTTACAGTTCTTTTGAACTTTTCACATTATTATTCTAATACATGGTGGCCTGAAATACCACAATAGTTTGATAATTACGCCAGAAAAGCAAGCAAGGTGAATACACAGGAAGGGAGATTGCCTTCTTTCTTCCTGACTGCACTTTACAGAAGACCAGCTCTTTTTTTTTTTTTATGGAAAAAAATACAATCTAAAAAGAAATTTTCCAAAAAGCAAAAAGAAGGTTGGTAGAAAAAAAAAGCAAAAGTGAAAAATAATACAAAACTTGGAAGAAGCAGAAGAAAAAAGATTAAGGACTAGCAAAGGAAACAAAAGCATGAGTATGAATAAAGACTCGAGGACCTTAGAATAAACGAGGAGGACCCTTGAAGTTTTATCTTCAAAAATAGTGAAAACATAACTGCAGAGCAAAGGTCTTTGGGAAATCTTAGACTAGAAAGAGAAACCACATATAAGTCTTGTAAGTCCACCTTGGCGCATTATATTCACATTGGGACCTCAATACAGATTTCCTATGAATCACTCTTTCTTGAGAAATATTATCTCTAAGTAGGCACAACTCAATTACGAATATGACTTGGAGAGCTGTGTGTGTCATAGCTAGCTCTGACAACCCCATCCCCATGAAAATCCTTCCCACCAACTCCAGAGGGTGGACAGACGAAGCTGCACAGACGCCAGGCTTGGGTAATAACGCTTCCTCTGTTTCTTCGTCACCACTTCGTTTGTCTTCTCAGTTTTAATCATGGACATGAGCCTTTTTTTCACCTCCATTTTCTACCATTCATAGGGGGTTGGCTTTTGCCTCAGGCAATTTATTTTTCATAAGCTGAACAAATATAATAAGGCACCGGCATCACTAGTCTCTAAAGAACTTAAACCAGCCGAAAAATTCCATCCAGAATACCCAAAAAATCTCTATTGCTTTACTGTTGCATGCTCAGCATTTACCGTAAACGAGTGCTATTTCTTTTTCTATTTTTTTCTGTCTTGTTTAAACATCGGTGTGTCGCTTTCTAATCCTCTTCCTGCTCATAATGTTTCAGCTACCTTTGGAAGGACAGATCCTGTCTTGGAATGGACCTTGGCATGGTGCCAATGGAAATGGAAGCACACAGGGCCTGGTAAAATCGTGCGTTAGGGTCGAGGTCCCCCATCCGCCTCTCTCTGCTTTGACGTGCACCAGCGCTTCAAGCCTACACAACATGGCTTCCTCCTTCCTCTTTCCAGGGTAGACTCTTCCTCCATGTCTCCGTTCCAGTTCTCGACAACGCAAGTGGCAAAGCCCTGTGATGCCTTTGCTTCTCCAAGGTGAGGAGGTTTGAACTATGGCTCTCTATCTCTGC
Source organism: Cephalophus harveyi (assembly GCA_006410635.1). NCBI lineage: Eukaryota > Metazoa > Chordata > Mammalia > Artiodactyla > Bovidae > Cephalophus > Cephalophus harveyi. The sequence continues at coordinate 157,005 of SJYT01048718.1, read as the reverse complement.
CCACACAGCTGAGAATGGTGCTGGGAGGGGAGGCACGTTCTATACTGAGCAGCTGTGAATGGGGAAAAAGCAACTGGCATCTCTTCAATGATACAATGCGTTACTGTCTCCCACTCGATTATGGTCCATGTGAATAAGGAGGACACTTCAGTTTCTTTTTGCTGTTAGCCTTAACAATGAATGCAATCATCTACCAAAGTAGTTATCAAGCAGATTCTGTGAAAATTAGTATCTGATTTTCCTACCTTTGGTGACTCATTTAAAAAAAAAAAAGAGCTTTGGGAACATCAGTGGGTTAATTGTTTCAGGGTTACACAGAGCAAAAGATCTTGGTATAAAGACAGAACAAAGTCCAGTGTGCAATGACTTCAAAGTGTAACCACTTAGCAGAGGACCCTGGAAAATATCCAAAATGGTGAGCTTTGTGTGTCCCTCTTTGGGACTTCTCTCCCACTTCCTTGCAAGTTATTATAATGCCCTCCATTTGCACAGTTCCTTATAGCTGACCAACATTTTGACATGGCTTATCTCATTTCATGCTCACAGACACTGTGAGAAGGTCAGTAATACCATCATCAATCCCATGTTACAACGGAAGAAACTGGACTCATTCAGCTGATACTATAGAGTGAAGACCATGTGCCACGTCCAGTGAAGACACGTTGATGAACGTACACAGTTCCCACCTTCAGGGAGGCTGGTAGAGAACACTGATCTCACACAGGAAGTGACGACATGACCCTAGACCATGAGGGCTCAAAGCAGGGTCAATGACCAGAAAGAGGTTTCAGCAGGAGCTGATACCTGATTGTTACAGGATCAGGTTGGTTCTAGCCCCAACTCATTCTTATTCAACCTCTTCAAGAGGAAATCTAGCAACTCAAATGAATTTTCAATGGTGAGATTTCAGAACTTATTACCAAGCCAAAAGAGATACTTTGAACAGGCAATGTGTGGGGAAGTTTGGACTCAGAGGTCTCATCTTACAGTCACCAGATTAGATGTGCCTCCTTCCAGAGATCAAGACCAGCCTCCAGGACACTTCTGAGTAGGCCTGTCTGGAAACTGTAGCCTCCTCCACAGAGGCAGAGCATAGCATAACTCTTCCTGACTTCTGTCTTCAATATACATATAGATCACATATACCCATGTGTCCTTTCAGAGGTGACAGCCAGGAAAATAATGTCAAAATTGGTCAACCACCAAGATGCAGTCTAATAAACCCAAGCCAAGAAGTATTACTATCGATTGTTTGTGGTCAGAGTTTCTATCCAGAATGACATTTCCTGCTTCATCTATCTCCCTGGAAAAGAAGCAGAGTCTAAGGATTCCACGTGTCCCCCGAGACACTCATGCAGAGGCGGCTGATCCCCTCAAGGTGGTAAACAAAATCTCCAGAATTTTTTCCCCAAGAGGCTCGTCCAGGATCTCCAAGGACAATTGTTACTGCCATGGCGCACCTGTGTTTTTTCTCTCAGTTAGATGCAATAGAAAATTTAAATTATTTTGAGGAAAAATAAAGTACCACATTCATCCACACTAACCTCCTCCCCCACTTAAAACCATCTGGGATAGCAAAATGCGTGAGATAAGTGTTAAATAATTTTCAAAGATGTTATTCCTAGAAATAGTACAGAAGTGCTTCCTCATGTGGCCTGCATGGTGGCCAGGGGTCTGCAGGCTGTCCTGGATCCAGGCCTAGGAAGTGACTCAGACATGGCAAAGAAGCCACGTTGTTGAAGAATATCCCAGGGCTGGATTGGGGAATGGCACGGATTTGATGATGATATAAATTCTGCTCTTGTGCACATATTGTTTTGCAAAATCCAGGCATGAGATCATTTGGCCTGAATGTTTTCCCTGAGGGTTTCTCACAGACAAACACAGTTATCTGAATTGAGTTAGACCAGGGGAAAGGCATTTTGGAAATTATCTGATTGTGCATGTGGACATTAAACATTTCTCATTCAGGGTAAAAAACCAAAGGTTTTCCAAAGGCCCCATGAAAGAGAAACCCACAGATTCTCTAACCATTTCTTTTTCTATTAAACCACTCTCTCCAAAGGGCGGGCAAGAAGCTGTTGCTGTTGTTTCAGCTGCGTTTACTAGATTCGGTGGGTAGATATTTCTGTTTTTATTTTTCTTGTTGTTGTTGTTAGTTTGTTTTTAGACTATTCAGGAGAACAAAAGCCCCTAAGACTGCTCATAGTTTTAATTTTCTATCGCAATTGAGAGATCATGAATACTGCTAGTCTTAGATCAACTGCACTGCCTCTCTGCAGAAGAGAATGGTTTTCTGAGCACATCACACCTCTGCAGGGCTTCTGACCACCTGCATCAGAATCGCCCTGGGGGAGCCCAGTTAAACTGGAGACTCCTGGACTCTAGCCTAGAGAGCTTCATTCATTAGGTCTGGGGCTGAACCCAGGAATCTACAGATGGTTCTGATGTCTGCCATACTTGGGATCCATAGGACATTCTTTTTTCTTTTAAAATTTTATTTATTTTCAGGTTTAAAAAAAATTATAGTTTATTTACAGTTTTAGTTATTGCTGTACAGCAAAGTTGTACATATATTAATGCATATATTCTTAATATTCTTTTCCATTATGGTTTATCATAGAATATTGAATATCGTTCTCTGTGCTATACAGTAGCACAAAACCTCTGACTGCCGAAGAAAGTGGTCATTTTCTCTCTTTCCCACATTCTTTGATTCTGCTCAAAAAAACAAAATTTTTTTTTAATGTACTATCTTTCTAAAGCTAAAATGTTAGCACTCATCAGAAAGGTAGGGGATATTCTGCCCTATTAACAGTGTGAAACACCGAAAGACAAGAAAGACTCTAAATTCTAACTGGTTTTAAATTTCTTGAGTGAAAAGAGAGAGGAACAGGCGGCCTAAGGCAGACCTGCAGGATACAAGGGAAGGAGCCCGTGTCCAATGAGGGGAGGCCTGCAAAGGGGCCCAAGTAGGCAGGTTTTATCTTTTCTTTCATCTGCAGAATGTTCAGAGTCAACTTCTACAACGAAGAGACTTGCTTATGAAGGACAGATTGATATAGACTCAAAACCCGAGTATTTTTTTTTTAATGTACTATCTTTCTAAAGCTAAAATGTTAGCACTCATCAGAAAGGTAGGGGATATTCTGCCCTATTAACAGTGTGAAACACCGAAAGACAAGAAAGACTCTAAATTCTAACTGGTTTTAAATTTCGTGAGTGAAAAGAGAGAGAACAGGCGGCCTAAGGCAGACCTGCAGGATACAGAGGGAAGGAGCCCGTGTCCAATGAGGAGAGGCCTGCAAAGGGGCCCAAGTAGGCAGGTTTTATCTTTTCTTTCATCTGCAGAATGTTCAGAGTCAACTTCTACAATGAAGAGACTTGCTTATGAAGGACAGATTGATATAGACTCAAAACCCGAGTATTCTTCATTAGGGAGGAAGATACAAGCACATTTTACAAAATTCTGAAAGAGTGGATAGGGAAAGAATATGTACCTCAAAATTCAGAACACTGGAAATGGGGAATATTCACTCAAGTGTGAAAAAAATATTTTAGGTTTATATAAAAGAATACTGAAGAACTCAACTGCTAGTAAACAAGGTACTTCCTATTCCAAGGAACACTCTAGGTTGGGAGTAGGATATAAATTTAGGAAATATTAAAAAATTGTATGGGCTTCCCTCATAGCTCAGTTGGTAAAGAATTCGCCTGCAATGCAGGAGACCCCGGTTTGATGCCTGGGTTGGGAAGATCCACTGGAGAAGGGGTAGGCTACCTCCTCCGGTATTCTTGGGCTTCCCTTGTGGCTCAGCTGGTAAAGAATCTGCCTGCAATGTGGAAGACCTGGGAAGATCCTGTGGAGAAGGGAAAGGGCTACCCACTCCATTCTTTTGGCCTGGAGAATTCCATGGACTATAGTCCATGGGGTCACAAAAAGTAGGACACGCCTCAGTGACTTTCACAAAGAAATTTATGGATTACAGAACAATTTGGGATATTAAGGAACCTAGTGATATTTGAGATGCATGTCCCAATTTTGACGTTGACTTCCTTGGAGAACACTTGAGGTATTCCTGCAGTTTTCTTGTGGTCACAGGTCAAAATATGGTATTTCTAGAGTTTTCATGTCCTGAGTTCTTAGGGTTATATATCTACTATTTGGCAGCAGCGAAATAACAGTAACTGGTTTTCAATTCTATTTGTCCTGCTTACTAGCTGTGGATGTTTTCTTGTGGTCACAGGTCAAAATATGGTATTTCTAGAGTTTTCATGTCCTGAGTTCTTAGGGTTATATATCTACTATTTGGCAGCAGCGAAATAACAGTAACTGGTTTTCAATTCTATTTGTCCTGCTTACTAGCTATGGAATGCTGGATAAGTTATTTTATTGATACTTTTCTGGGCCTTGGTTTCCTCATCTATAAAATTAAGACATATATATATATATACTTAGTCATGTTCACAAACATGATCATATTTAATTGTCATGATAATTCTAAGTTTTTTTGCGGTAGATAGGTACTCAGTGAATGCTTCTGAATGGTAACATTTCAGGCTGACTTCTGAGTAAACCATGTATTCTATATCTGACCACGCAATAGCAGAATGTCCACATCAGAATGTCCACACTAAAAATATATGGGGAATAAAATGATGAATATATTTATCCATTAACCAATTAAAAGTACAATGTCACTTATCTCTGAGCTTTAATAATAACTTATGATAAATGCTTTGACTTTGGTTAAGAAAAAAAAAAGCACGTTATTGAATGAAAAATGCTAAGTATTTGCATTTGAGAGTCCACATCTACTAGATAAGGCTGAGTGGCCGCTGTGTCAAAGGTTCCTTCCTCTCTCCTCTCTTCCTGTTGCGGAGATGAGGGGCAATTAGGCTCCCTCTGCAGGACAGGTAGCACCAAACCCTGAGATCTGGATCTGAGAGAAAAACCAGGACTTAGATGCTTAGGTTGACTGCCTGGCGGTGCTCATAAATTATGGATGGCACAATTAATTCTTTTCTATTCTGAATACACGTTATCTCTCTGTTCCCAAATGCAAATTTGTACTTTATATTTTGTTCCTTACATGGTTCTAATGGAAAATTAAATAATTTATATTTCTATGAAAACTTGTCTGACTATAGAAAATGCCATTGTGTAAACAGCTTTTTTTCAGGCAATTAATAGTATCCCAAAAAAGATTTCAAGTGGCATATTCTAACTCATGTGTCATCTGAGTAAGCAACTGAAAGCAGATGTTTGGATAGACAGACCATTCTCCTGTAGCCACTAAAAGACCACGTTGAATTCAGCTCATTAGCCTACTGTAAGTTTGAAAGGTGTCAGGTGTAGGATGTTCTTTTTTCTTCAGATGTACATCAGTGCTAGCTTAGGACCTACGTGGCACTTTGATCTTTGTACCAATTTCTTACAAGTTTCACTATAAGAGCATTATTGTTGCAATTTCCCCCCAACTAACAGTTTATTTTTTCCAGTGTAACATTGGAAAGAGGAAACATTTTTAAAGGACACCATTCTCTACTTCTAACTAAACCATCTCTTATGAAAGTTTTCTTCTAAAATATCACTGGTGGCAAATATTTCTTTGACACTTAACACTTTCTAATGTTCAGTTTTTACTTTGATCTCCACATCAAACCCATGAGAGGCAGGGCAAGAATTATTATCCCTGTTTTGCAGATTAGGAAACTGAAGTCAGAAAGTTTTGACAGGATATAAAAAGACTTGTTCATTTTTCATACCAGGAAAATACCTTCTTTCAATGACAAAACATCTGTTTTGGCTTCCTATGGTTTTCTTGAATTCTAAATTATTACCCACAAGAAACTCCAAAGAAGTCAAATCCATAGTCCATGTTCTCACATAGTTAAACCCAGGTGCAACAAATACTATTCAAAGAAGATATGAGAGTAATGAGAGTAAACTGTACTAATTGCTTTTTATGTACCAGGTTCTATATTAAGTACATCGTGTGTTTTCTCTCGTTTAATCCTCCAACATGCCTAAGCAGAGAGGAACTATTATTGTTTCTATTTTATAGATGAGGGAGATGGAGTGACTTTTCTAGAGTTAGAGGAATAATATTGTTGAATCCAGTAACCGACCCCTCTCAGTCTGATTCCAGGCTCAGTGCATTCTACACAGCAAATTCTTTGTCTCTGCTGATGAAACAAAAGAAAGGTGTTTGTAGATCTGTCTGCAGCGATTTGTTTATATCATGTCTATATCATGTCTTTGTCAAAAAAGCCTTAGTACCTCGTTGCAGTTGCAAATGCAAAGTAGTACAGCCATTGAAAAATAGTTTGTCAATTTCTGTAAAATAGTTTGTCAAAAACCTACACTTAACATATAATACCACAATCTTACTCCTGGCTATTTACCCAAAAGACATGAAAACACATGTCTGTACCAAGACCTCAGTAGGAGTACTCACAGCATTATTATTCATAATAGCCCCAAACTAATGTCTATTAACTGGCGAACGGATAACTGTGGTATATCCATACAACGGATCAGCAAAAGAAAGGAAAACCTATCGATAGACATAGTAGGATTAGATGAATCTCAAAAGCTTCATGCTAAATAAAAGAAGCCAGACACAGAAAACCACATTCCATACGATTCTAGTCACCTGGAATTCTAGAAACAAAACTATACCAACAGAAAATAAATCACTTGTTGCCAGGAGCCAGGGCTGGCAGAGGGAATTGGTTAAAGAGGAGTTCAAGGGAACTCTTGAGGTTTAATGGAAATATCCTGCAGCTTGATTCTTAGAGTGGTTGCATGAGTTTATACATTCATCAACATCCATCCTATGTTCTACTTTAAAGGGGTGAGTTTCATTGTGTGTAAATTATACCTCAGTTAGTTTGATGTCAAAACAAGTCTAGTATTAAAAACAGGCCTCAGTCTCTACCTCTGCTGCTTTCCAAAAGTATTTGTTACTGGTTGTTGTCACAGCAAGGTTATTACAGCTCTTTTGTTCTCTCATAAAGCAACATGGTTTTAGTCGCTAACTCATGTCTGACTCTTGCGACCCCATATACTGTAGCCCACCAGGCTCTTCTGTCCATGGGATTTCCCAGGCAAGAATACTGGAGTGGGTTGCCATTTCCTTCTCCAGGGAATCTTCTCCACCCAGGGATCAAACTTGTGTCTCTTGTATCTCCGGCACTGCAGGCAGATTCTTCACCATTGAGCCAGCAGGGAACCCCTCATTAAGCAACAGTTACCTTTCAATTTCCTTTACCCCTTCAAAGAACACTACAGCTCTCTTCATTTCTTCTCTTCTCAAGTAGTCTACCACCCCTCTCAGAGAAGAGCCTTCCTGAGGTTCAAGTTCAAGGCCATCTGCTGCAGAATTCACTCTTGCTCTGGGGAGACCAGTCTTTGCAGGTGGCACTAGCAAAGAACTCGCCTGCCAATGCAAGAGACAGAAGAGATGTGGATTTGATCCCTGGGCTGGGATGACCCCCTGGAGCAGGAAATGGCAACCCACTCCAGTATTCTTGCCTAGAGAATCCCATGGACAGAGGAGCCTGGTGGGCTACAGTCCACAGGGTCACAAGGAGTCGGACACGACTGAAGTGACTTAGCATGCATGGTAGGGAAATCAGTTTTTGTTCTATTCAGGCCTTTGGCTGATTGGGTGAGGCCCACCTATGTTACCGAGAGCGCTCTGTTTTACTCAAAGTCAACTGATCCAAATGTTAATCTCATCTCAAAATACTCACACAGAAACATCCAGAATAATGTTGGACCACATATCTGGGCATGGTGGCTCAGCCAATTTGACACATAAAATTAACCCTCATAATTTTCTTTCAACTCTTTTTCTTCGCCAAATTTTAAAGACAAGGAATGGAATTTTAGGCAGTGAGCTCCTCAGAACAGCGTTTTCCAAACTTGGTAATGATGAGGATCCCTTAGAAAGACCTATTAAGACTGCAGATCCTTCCCCTGCAGATTCTGACTCAGGAGGTCTGGGGTGATGTCCAGAACTCTGTAGTTTAAATAAGCTCCCCAGGGACTTATGATCAGGCAAATATGGGCAACAGCACCATAAAACAAACCTACTTGCAACCAAGGAATCAGGCTATCTGGTGGAATTTATATGGGCATAGGTCCAATGTCAGTTTACAATCTGAAGTCACTTTAGGGTGCACAACAAAACCATTTAAGAACCCCTTTAGCAAGCGATGAATACTGCTCCAGACTCATCTGGGCCTCCTCCCAAGGGAATCCCGCTATGATTGGTGCAACTTCAGAGGTTGAGGCATTAGATGTTTCCAGCTAATATAGGGGGGCTTCCCAGGTGGCACTGTGGCAAAGATTCCAGCTGCCAATGCAGGAGATACAGGAGACACAGGTTCGATCCCTGGGTCAGGAAGATCCCTTGGAGAAGTAAATGGCAACCCATTCCAGTATTCTTGCCTGGGAAATTCTATGGACAGAGGAGCCTCGTGGGCTATAATCCAGGGGGTTGCAGAGTCAGACACAGCTAAGCACACAGGCATGCAGCATTTATAGGCCCATCATGGCCCTTTATAACAATCAATTTGGGGAAGAGTCATCGCTGTTTTCTGAGTAGCAACTTTTCCAACTGCACACTGAAGAGATCCAATTTATGCCTTCTTATGAGGCTGAACCAGGAGCCCTTCAGCATCACAAATAGGAAAAGAACTCAAAAACTAAAGGGTAAAATACATTTAATACCTTTAAAACAGATATTGCTCTTTCTTATAACCATCATCATCTTCTTGTTCTTCTTTTTTTTATTTTAGAGAACGGTTTAGCCTAGAGTGGAAAGGACATCAGATAAATATCTTGAAATACCTGAAGAGTGCTCATGTGGAAGAGAGGTTAGGTTTTTCCCTCTACACTCACAAGGGACAGAAATAGCCCCAGTGGGTAAAAGCTATTGAGAGTGGGTATTTGGGGCTTGACAAAAGGAAGAACCAGTAGGGAAAATGAGGAGTTATAACCAGAGAGCCTACTGTTCTGCTGGCCCTGCCCCTCACTAGCTGTTGGGATCTTAGGCCAACAGTCTACCTGAGTTTTCTGAATTGCAAAATGGGAATGATAACACTTCCAGGGCTATGGTGAGGATTAAATGAGATATTCATAAAGCTCATGGCAGAGAACTAGGCTGATAATTGGTGCTCAATAAGGGGTAGATAGCAGAAGTCAGAACAGTTAGAGGTGTGCAAGGTTTGTCTAAAGGAAGAGTCAATTTTCATCGCCAGAAGAGTTCAAGCACAGTCTCCATCCTCTTTTTACAGGTTGACGGGGATGGTGGGGTGTGAGGGATTCTAAACCCTGTATGAGTGGTTGAATGTTTCATGTCCTTTTTACCCTGAGCAATTTTATGCCTCTTAGAAGAGGTAGATAATACAGTTTTATGCTTGCAAATAATCATTCTTTTCCTTTTGTGAAAACATTTACTCTCTCTAGGCAGGCAACCCTTAGCTGGGTTTAAAAATCTGGGACTTATGAATTTCTACTGGGAAGTTATGATATTTCAGTGTTCAGTCCTATTCCACCCATTCCGCCCTTAATACCAAAGCTTGAAGATGAATCACAAACAAAGTCATGGCAGAGTACATTCCAAAAGAGCAGGGGAAATAACTGAACCAAAGTTGTGCCTGACACGCACACTGCTTGAAGCAAACTGTGTAATGTCCCGACGATCAAGGAAACTACAGTATCAGATAGTCATGGGACACTGGGACTGCAGTTTCCCCTGAATGTGTCATAAGGATGCACAAACGTCTGCAAGAACTGGAATAAAGTAAAGGGAAATTACTGTGGTCTTCCTGGAAACCCGCTGGAAACTCATGTCAGGGGTGTTCAATTAAACATGGTACACTAAATACATACGGTTTTCTCTCTTCTGTCTGAAAAAGCACTAGTAAAGAGATATTTAGCAAATACATATATATATTCCAAATTAAAGAAGATGACAGCCACTGAAAGGTATAAGAATTTTGGAAGAAGTGGACATAGAAGTGACTGATACAGCAGAGCCGAGAAAGCTGAAATGTAAGAAGGTGCTGGCAGAGAGAGACACAGCGAGGAGCAGGCCCGTTCACACCACAGAGCCCTGGAAAGTCTCCGGAGCTACAGTGTTAGGTATTATGGAAGATGTCAGTTAAGAATGGAAATGAAAACGGGGCTAGCTGACAGCTGTGTAAAGAGAATTTATAGCCCCATCCTTTCCCCTCCCCCACCCAGTAGGCAACTACCTCTTATCCCCACCCTCTAGTTTAGAAGCTAGATATTTATTCTCTGGAAAATGTAAACATAAGAAGTTCCCCATTCTGGGATACCAGCACATCTTAGATCTTAGGGGAGGATGGGAGGGAGATGTATTACTGAAAACAGAGGCTGAAGAAAAATCGGTGCCCGGGGACTTCCCTGGTAGCCCAGTGGCTGAGATTCCAAGCTCCCAATTCAGAGGGCCTGGGTTCCATCCCTAGTCGGGGAACTAGCTCCCATTTGCCACAACTAGAAGATTCTGCCTGCCACAGCCAGCTTGCCACCTGGTCTCCCCAGAGTGGAACCTCACATGTAACAAGCCCCGCGTTTGTACCTTTCAATGAGCTCTACAGTATCTCACTCTTAAAAGACCATCAGATACGTGAGGAAAACCTCCAACCTGAAAGAGAACAAAGTATACAAAGGGGGGAAAAAGAAAGAAAGGAACAAAGAGGAAGCTGAGATAGTATCAAGAATTTTAAAAAGAAACAAAACAAAACTACTAACATCCTCAGAGAAATGGGAGATGTTGTGTCTATGAAACAGGAACTGGATGTTATAAAGGAATAGTCAGAAGATTTTTTTTTAAAAGACCTATGAAAATAAAAGCCATGACAGCTGTAATTAAACATTCAATGGACAAATTGGAAGATAAAATCTCTTTTAGAGAGTTGATGAAAAAAGACAAAAGATAGGTAGTAAGAGAGAAAAGATTTAAACAAAGGATAAATCCAGAAAGCTCTACCTCTGACTAACAGATGCCCAAGGAAGAGAGAAGAGGAAAAAATAAGCAAAGAAAATTATTTAATAGTTTTAAAAAACATTTCAGTGTATGATGGCATTATTCTCCAGATTCAACATGCCCATTATGTGATCAACCTAATGAATAAAAAAGGTTCACCAAGTCACATCATTTTAAATTGCAATGGGAATTACACTGGGAATAAAAATTCTAAAATTTCCAGAGAGAGAAAAAAAGTTGGTAAAAAAAAAAGTGAGACTACGGGAAGTGGGAAACAGAAGGGCGTCAGATTTATCAACAGCAACATCAGAATCTAGACGTCAATAGAACAGTTATCAGCTTACATTTACTTCAGAATATCAGGCAAAAGGATGTGGAATTCTGTACCTAACCAAATTATCAAGTACAAGGGTAGGACAATGACAGTTTAAACATTCTAATTTTCAGAACCTTTACATTCTGAGCGTTCTGAGGAACTACGAGAGTGTTCACCAACAAAATGAGTGAGGGAGGGAAATAAGAAAGAGGAAGATACGGGATTCAGAAAACAGGATCCGGGCAGACCTGGAAATGTGCTGCTCAGACTGTCTTCAGGAAATGACTTACTGCTCAGCTGGAAGGAGGGTGGTTAGCTGACAGCCTCTCTCTGGGAGCCTTTGAGTTATGCTTCAGCTTTGAGCCAAGGTTGCATGCTTCTTGAGGTGGCCCCTGGTCGCTGACTGAGCGAGATGGTAACAGGGCCTCGTCCTTTCTGCTGCCACGGGGCCTCTCGAGGGGCGGTGCCCGGCAGCTCCTCGTGGGGCTGGCGGACTCGCTGCTGGGTCTGCAGCACCATGTGACCACTCTCCTGTCCACCCCACTCTTCCCTCTCCTTGTGTAGGCTTTACTCCTCAATACATCACTTAAATCAGTCTTAGAGTCTCCTCCCCAAAGAATCCAGCGAGTCCAGGACCTGATATAAGAGAGCAGTGGAGGGCAGTCCGAGAATAATGGTTGTTCAGTAGGCCTAGAAAGCAGCCAGCCCACATTAGGGGAGAAACCCTTCAGGCTCCCCAAAGGAAATCTTCAGATTAAAAAAAAAAAAAATCTGATTAGAACAACCTGTCTTTACCATGAGAAAAATTGTTTTAAGAGGGATTTATGACAGTTTTGTGGCAGAGTCTAGAAAGATTCAGAGAAGTATTTACAAGACTAAGAAAAAGGAAAGGCAAATAACTACAGATAAGACAAAAATTATAAAAGAGAAGAAATATAATTACCTTACACTACATAGCTTGGCTGAGAACGTAAAAATATAAAAACTAAATGTCTCCATCAATAGATGAATGGATAAAGGAGATATGGTACCTAGATACAATGAAATACCACTCACCCATGAAAAGGAACAAAATTGGGTCATCTGTAGTGGTATGGGTGGGACTAGAGTCTGTCATACAGAGTAAAGTAAGTCAGAAAGAGAAAAAGAATATATTAATGCCTATATATGGCATCTAGAAAGATGGTGCTGAGGACCCTATTTTCAGGGAAGGAATAGACACAGACATAGAAAATGAACTTGTAGACACAATGGGGGAAGAAGAGTGTGGGATGAGTTGGGAGAGTAGCATTGATATATATATGTTCTACCACGTATAAAAAGATAGTGGGAAGCTGCTGTATAGCACAGGGAGCTGAGCCGGGTGCTCTGTGATGACCTAGAAGGGGGGGGGGGG